>OW121705.1:22918758-23252055 GCA_933228785.1 Lasioglossum pauxillum | reverse complement strand
CTTCGGTTTTGCGACTTTCTAATAATCCTATCTCCAACTTTTTAAATCAACGCGCGCGGTAGCGCGCGAACGAAGTTCCCCTCCCGCTCCCTCTAAGCTGCCGAGTAGTATATCTCCGACCAGAGTTAAGCGCCTTTTAGGCATATTGGCACCCCCACTGCCGCTCTCCCCGGTAACCGAGGTCAACCAAAATTTGTATGTGAGCTAGATATAATATCAACTAACTCTCATGTAAGAAGCAACATTCTACCTAGCCTGGGACCTGAGATATAAATTCGCCAAAAACGCATAATTGTTGGAATTTATATAGGAGGATGATGATGAGGAGGATCATGTTAATTCTAACCCAGTTCCAAAGAAGCTACAGTCCGCGACAAAAAGATGGCACACCACGAAAATTCAATGTTTTCATCATTTGGACATGACAAATCTAGTCTTTCTTGGTACTTACACATTTTTACTACAAAATAAACTACATTACAAACAATAAAATTAAAGAAAATTGTCCGTTTGCTTATGGAAACAAAAAATAACAAAAATCGGCACGACAAAATGATGGCACATATACCAAAAAATACGTGATTTACCTACATCAAAAACATAACATTGTGTTTAATATTTTGTATGGCCTCCCTTATTCTCCAGAACAGCCAACATACGCTTTGGAAGCGACTTAAAAAGTTTTTTTAATGTATTTTGGACGTATTTATGTCCATTCTTGATGTATACGTGTTTTTAATTCTGTAAGGCTTTGGAATTGTCTTCCGCCTTCATAAACATGTCTTGCGAGATGCGACCAACAATTTTCAATTATGTTGAGATCTGGCGATCTCGCTGGCCACTTTAAGACACTAATTTTCTTTTGCTCAAAGTACTGCTTAACGCATTTTGCAGTATGCACACTTGCATTATCCTGCTGAAATGTAAAATTTTCCCCGGAAATTGTCCGTCCGAATTTAGTTAATTGTTCGTCTATCAAATCTATATGAATTTTGCTGTTCATAGTTTTCTTTATAAATTTTAGTTCAGTCACCCCTCGATACCCAATTCCGGCCCAAAGCATTACTCCTCCGCCACCCATGTGTCTGCGGCTTAATATTCTTTCTTCTTTTCGCAGGTCGTGATAATAGTGTGCGAAACCATCCGGTTCATCTAGATTAAACTTTTTCTCATCACTAAAAATAACATGACGCCACTTCTTTCTCCAATGTATGTGCTCATGTGCAAATTTCAGACGCTCTGATTTATGCTGAGCGGTTAAAGGTGGTTTTTTCTTCAATTTCATTCGAACCAAGTGCGGACATTCTTTTATTATCTTTTGCACATTACGTATATGTGTATGTACGCCTGCTGCTTTAGCGATTTGTCGTGCTGTTCCCGAAGAATTCGAAGCTTCTTTGAAAATTGCACGTTTTCCGCGATTGCTTACTGCTTTTGGTCGACCAGAATTCTTTTTTTTCCGTATGTTTTGGGATTTTTTAATAAATTATACACCACTTTTCTGCTCCGATGTATAATACGTGCAATTTTTGAAATCGAGTAATTCTCTTCATGCAATGTCAAAATCGTTTTTATTTCAGCATCGGATAAAGATTTTCCAGTATCCATAGTGTATGTAATTTCAATAGTAATAAGAAACACACACAATATTTAATGCACAGTCAAACAGTACACGATACAAACAGTCTGACGGTCTAGTGTTAACTGCAGAGAAAGAATTTTAAGAATGTGCCATCAATTTGTCGCGCCGGTGACCAAGGTTGTTTACATTTAGACTAGAGTCTGCAACCTCCGCTGACCTCCGCCGGTGTAAGTAAGCTAGAAGCTCCACCGAAGTACATACACCGAGAGAAACATATCAAATTTTATCACAGTTTTAAGAAATAGCAATATTTACGGGTGTGCCATCTTTTTGTCGCGGACTGTAGAAACTTGAAAATTTGGAATCAGGTGTCTTTCATATCAAAACCAACAGGAAAAATCGAAAAACCCGAAAAAAGAATTTTTTTCGAAAAATCAAAAGACCACATACGTCATGTGGTTGGACATACCGTATATGCTTCGCGTAAGGTCTTTCGAAAATTTCTTTATTTTTGCGGTAGGACGCACCATTCCCGAGATACAGCCATTTTTTAATTTCCAATTTTTTTTAAGCCCTTTCGGAAACGTGGGTGGACTGTGATTTGGTTTCAACTGGAAACTGTCTCGCAGGCTGCCCGGATTACGCTAATCAACGAACACCACACAAATAAATTAGTCACTCGTGTGTAACATTATTGCAATATACTGTGCGTGTTTTAAGTGAGATGCATCATGCTACTTTCTGCAAATTAGCGTACGTCTATGAATCCTCCGAATATCTGGCCATTTCTTACAAAAATAACATGATATCCAAACCAAAACACTTCGTGTAAAGGTTGACCAAGTTCCCCGGCCCATCCACTTCAGTGATATAAAGAATGGACCAAGTTCCTCTCGCCTATCAAAGTTGTGGTATGATGGATGGATCAAGTTCCTCTTGCCTATAAGGGCTGTGATATCGGGATGGACCAATTCCCAGAGGCCAATGATTGTTGTACTTACCTAATTCAAACTTTACAACCTAGGGAACTTGGCGTCGGCGCTGGCACTAGTCAAAATAGTTTGAAATTAAATAAACAAATTTGTAATGAGAATTTAATTAAGTCATTAAACAAACGAAGTGAGCAATTAAATAATTATAATTTTAACAATTCATTAGATCAAAATGATTTCAAAGAATCATTTTTTATAAATGTTTTTAATGCAAAAGAAACCAAATCGAAAGACATAGATACATGTGACATTGAATTGACTAAAATTAATGAAGATACGAATATTAATTTTGAATAGAAAAATTTAAATGAAAATAATGTACAAAAAAATGGACAGAATAATCATGAGGATGCTTCAGAGATTGGAGAACATAATGAGCATGCACTTGGGAATCCGGATATAAATTTTTCTCATGCAAGTCAAAATACTAGTGCCAGCGCCGACGCCAAGTTCCCTAGGTTGTAAAGTTTGAATTAGGTAAGTACAACAATCATTGGCCTCTGGGAATTGGTCCATCCCGATATCAGAGCCCTTATAGGCAAGAGGAACTTGGTCCATCCATCATATCACAACTTTGATAGGCGAGAGGAACTTGGTCCATCCTTCATATCACTGAAGTGGATGGGCCGGGGAACTTGGTCAATCTTTACACGAAGTGTTCTGGTTTGGATTGTAGGTATGAGATAATATACAGGGTGTCCCAAAATTCGTGAACTTCCTGAAAGGGGGTGGTTCCTGAGACTATTTCAAGCGACATTTTCCTTTGCAAAAATGTTATCTGCGGCTTTGTTCAGGAGTTATTAACGAAAAACGCGGACCAATCAGAGCGCGACCTAGACGCGAGTTGGCACAGTCGCCCAATAGACAGTTGGCAACTCGCGTTTAGGTCGCGCTCTGATTGGTCCGTGTTTTTCGTTAATAACTCCTAAACAAATCCGCAGATAACATTTTTGCAAAGGAAAATGTCGCTTGAAATAGTCTCAGCAACCACCCCCTTTCGGGAAGTTCACGAATTTTGGGACACCCTGTAGTACTTAACTCGATAACAGGAGAATGTAACAAAAAAAAATCCAAATGGGTGTTATCAAGGAAAATATTGAAACTTGAACGCTTTCATTTTATTAGATTAATGTTGCGTAAAATAACTGATCAAAGGCAAACTTCGGTCAGTCATTTTAGAACTTTTATCTGACCTAGCAGACTAAGAATGGTTCAGCGTTCCGACCCACAATTTTTATTGATATTGTGTGGAAAACAATGGTTTTGCCCCCTAAAATGTTAAGTCGCTAATCCTTCATATAAGGATGATATGAGTGTAAATACAATTAGCTGTATCATTTTTTTCTCGTTTGTTAATTAAGATATACAGATAAAAAGAACGAAAGTACTCGAACTTACCTCCTTCATATCATATATTTTTTCACAATTCTGATTAAATTATTAAGGGTAGAAAAAAATCATTTAATTTGTGGGGGGTGGGTATTGCAAGCATCGCTTCGCGAACGGATCGGTAACCGGACACGGGAAATTATGGCTTGGAGACTGGGCCACCCGGTCCTCGCGGGACAAACAGTCGCTCGTAGACTCGAAATCGGCCACTTTTCTCTATCGATCAATTTATCGATACTCGGGCGCCAGGTACGTCGCCGTGCCACGCGAAATCTCTCGAACCGTTAACTTGCACTCTTTCGAATGTACGAGGACTGCGCGATAGCAATGGATAGCCTTGAACGGGCCCAGGATTCCACGTGGGGAAAAGGACGGCGCATTCCCCGCGACGGAAACGTTTCTCACAGGCGAAATGAATCGAGATGGTTTGGCAAAAGATAACCGTTTATTTCAAACGGGATTGTCGTTTACAAGCCACCGGTGAGAACCGGCGTCAGTCAATAATTTTGCCGGCGCGTCTTCGATAACTTTCGGCGGCTGTTAGGCCGGTCGCGCCTAAACTATTCCGATTCGCGTCGAGCTCGGCAGTCACAGGACTCCGCGTGAAAAATACAAGCTTCAAAGGCACGATTTCTGCCGAGCCCCAGTAGAATACGCGTCGTTGTACCATGGACTAGGCGACGACGGAACGGAACGCGGCGAGAACGAAACGGGCGCGTCGCACAGTGGGGTATTTGGCCTGAAAAAGTGGAAAAAACTATTGTAGCGTTATTTATAGGCTCAAGGTTATAATATTATATATCGTTGGATTCGCCTTAAGATCAGCTACAATATTATGAAATCCAAAATACATTTTAGTATTTGAAAAATCAAATTTACCTCAATTTTTTGAAAAAAAAATTTTTTTTAACTTCTATATATTGAAATTTGTAGACGTCTGTATACTGTTCCTCTTTTGTTCGAAACATTTTTTCCTTCAGATTATCGAGAATCCCTGAAAAAGCAAGGCGATAGTGGAATATTTGCACTATTATAACTTGAAAAATATTTAAGAAAAAAATATTTTAATATAGTGTTTTGGAAAGCTGTCAAAACAAGCTACAAGAATATGCAACAAAAAATAGGGAGTTCTATTTAAGAAATGGAAGATGACCTTCACGTGATTTTCAAACGACTATCCAAGGTCAAATCAATGACACCATTTTATGCCCCCCTCTAAACCATACAACTTTTGTCTGAAACATTTTTCTCCAAAATAGCTTCATTTCCCAGATATACGTCTGTTTCACGTTAAATGACTCACCCGGTATATTATAAGAATATTTTAAAATAATTACCATTAATTTTCATCGGAAAATACATAAGAAATTTCTTCCTCGGATAATGTTTCTTCTTCATTTGAGGCCAAGCGTAGCAGAACGTACGCGTGCGCGAAACGCTGCTAAACACTTAATTCTAAATTAGCTATAAAATTTGAATTCGGACATATTCGGATTTAAACTTTGTTGGCTTATAATCACGAATCTTTACCGAATGTAATGACACCAAAAAGAGCAGTCAATACGGCTTTATACTATAACAAAATTGTCAATAAAGTTTTGTAATTTTTAAAAAGCTTACAGAATGATTGGTAATATTCAAATATTAATAACTATACTAATTTAGATGATAACAAAATAAAATCTATGCGAAAGTGCTCTGTATACCTACCTGAACAACTTTTGTAATACAAGAATTTACAGAATTTCCCTTCAAACACATGAAAATCGCCAATGAACAGACGCTGTCTTAGAAACTGTTTAAGAACGCCAAGCGCACCTTAAAATCTCTCGACTTTCGATGAACTTTACTACTTCACGGGTGTACAAATAGAAAAAATAATATTGCAGCCTTATTCTTCAGACCATTAACTACAACGAACAACAAAAATTTTATGCCATACGCAAAAATTTAGAAATTGAATTTTTTCCACTTTTCGGGCCAAATACCCCACTGTGCGTCGCGTCGTCCCACCGTCTCGAGGGTGACCGACAATCCAACGAAATATCGTACGCCCCGCAATCACTCAGTATCCGGGGACGCTACGACTCACGGCCTGGCGTTCCTCTCGGGAGAGCTCGTCCCGGTCCACAGTGGTCCCAAATCCCGAAAACGCGGACAAAACCTCAAATCGTATTAAAAAATTATTGGATCTGCTTCAAAATTGATATTAAGGCGTTTTTGGGGTCGCTGATTACGAATCTGAACTTAAAATTAAAAAAAACAAAATGGCGGATCCAATATGGCGGACATATACATTAAAAAATTATTGGATCTGCTTCAAAATTGGTATTAAGGCGTTTTTGGGGTCGCTGATTACGAATCTGAACTTAAAATTAAAAAAAACAAAATGGCGGATCCAATATGGCGGACATACACATTAAAAAATTATTGGATCTGCTTCAAAATTGGTATTAAGGCGTTTCTGGGGTCGCTGATTACGAATCTGAACTTAAAATTTTAAAAACCAAAATGGCGGATACAATATGGCGGCACAAAATTATTTGTTCTTCTCAAAAATTGTTTATCAAGATTTTAAACATACCCAGACAGCACACCGGCTCGATTTCAGCCTGCTTTTTATGCGCGCCATGGCCCGGAAATAGCCAGGCATGGGCTCGCCTGACGGCCGTGCCAGATTTCAGCTAGATTTCAGCCCATTTACAAGATTGCAAGGGTGCGGCATTTGCGTTCTCATTTCGTGATAATACAAACAAGGGGTTTTTCAGTAGTCAAAAACGCCAGATAAAAGATCAATCTAGGCAGCAAACACCCTCAAAAGTCTTTTTTTTTCCTATACGAGGCGTAATTTGCATTATATATGTTATGAAAATAGCTACATGCGCAGTTGTATGCTTCCGTATGATGCAAATTACGACTCGTAAATGTAAAAATAGGAGTTTCGAGGGCGATCACGGCCTAGATTGATCTTTTATCTAGCGTTATTGACTACTGAAATATCAAATTTTTGTATTATTAAGAAATGAGAACGTGAATCCCGCACCCTTGCAATCCTCATTTCCACGCGACCCGCACTGTAACGCGCATGCGCGAGAAAAGTTGGGCTCAATCGAAGCACTGATTGGCCACATTAGACTCTGGCTGAAATCTAGCTGAAATCTGGCACGGCCGTCAGGCTGTGGGCTCGAGCCCATGCCTGGCTATTTCCGGGCCATTGCGCGCATAAGAAGCAGGCAC
This sequence comes from Lasioglossum pauxillum, assembly GCA_933228785.1. Classification (NCBI taxonomy): domain Eukaryota; kingdom Metazoa; phylum Arthropoda; class Insecta; order Hymenoptera; family Halictidae; genus Lasioglossum; species Lasioglossum pauxillum. Next base: position 23,244,855 of record OW121705.1, on the reverse strand, counting down.
GGATCCAACGGAATCAGCCTCGAGCCGATCCAAGCATTGTGTTAGGTAGTAACCTGCCGGTCACGGGCCTCGGGAGGTTTGGGCCGGCGGTGGGCTCGGGCAGGCTGTGCTGTCTGGGTAGTCATTATAAATCAAAATTATTCAAACAAAAGATAATTTAATTTTTAATACATAGTATATAATATAATATAAATTACAATATAATATAAATTACGATATAATATAACATATTATATAATATAACATTTTAAATATCTACTCAGAATCGGCATCTGATTCCGCCTCTTCTATTCTGTTATTAACTTCCGGTGTCTGTAGCAATGCAATTGCTTCTGGAAATAGGCTGTGTAATTTTTTCTTTGGTAATTGTCTTAAACTCGATATATATGGATCGGAATTTAAAAGAAGTCGATGCATTATATCCTCCATCGTTTTAAGACGAGAAGATTTCCGTGATAAATTTTCTCTAAATTTTTTAATACATTTATTAAGAGACTCCTGAGCGTCCTCAGACATTTGACCAATAGGAAGGTTTGATGTTTCTATTATCTGCGCTCCATGAATTAATAGTTTATGCACAGAGGTCGGCATATAATACCATGGATACAGGTCCACGTACAGCTTCGCGGTGTCCATGGCATATTGATAAAATTTTGTGGAATCTATTTCAAATCCACTTGAAATAACCTGCAATACAATATGAAAAAATGTAATTAATGTTCATTAAATTTCTTTATTAGAACTAAGACTGCTTGAAATTACCTGCAGTATAATATAGAAACGTTTAATCAGCGTTTCATCAACTCCGGTTACATGAGCTGATATCTTGTAGTCTTCAAAAAATCGTCGGGCTGTATTGCCATCATTGGTAGTACCAAATCCCGGCTTAGGCATATCTACAATTAATCCTAATTCACAACGTAGACCGTTTTGAATTATTCGTTTCCGTTCTTGTATCTTTTCTTTATCTTCGTGATTGCGTGCTTGCCACTTTCGAATGCCCAATTTATAGGACAGATGCAAGCAGCACTCAAAGAAACGTATCCAAGCATGTAGCATAGAAAGCCCGAAACGCATGTGATCTTGATTTACTTCCTTCTGTGCAACCATGTCTAAATCGTTGAATTGTTTCGACGTTGCTCCACATAGAAAACAACGTTGCGCAGAAGCAGTGTGTGTGACAGCATTGCACACTTTTCCGTCGACCATGGTAAAATTTAAGTTGTATTTTACTCCAACTTCTTTTCCTCCTATTACCGTTTCCAGTGGTTTCAGGTGTTTTATTTGCTCCTCTATTTCTGCAACCTCGTTGACTGTGCCTTCTGTTGTTTCGTGGAGAAATTGAATTTTAATTGGCCTACAGAAACGAGGTGAGGAAGTCCTTGGGTTTTTCCAAATGATATTTCCATCTTCAGACAACAAGCGTAATGGAACTATTGTTGTCAAAAATATATCGCTATCCCATTTTGTATAATCTGAAAATTTTTGTTTGTAGACACTTTGCCCAGAGGTTCCATCACACCCCCATTTGCAAATTAGCATCATATTTTTTAGTGTTTTCTCCTCCAAGCTATTAATTACAGTACTTCGTACTAGTAAAATACGTCGGGTGGTATGGTCTAAGAGACCCTGCAATTTGACTTCCGCAATGTGTTCCTTAATAATAATATCCGCTGTGCGAGGATAGCATTCTTTTTTACAATTTAAGATATTTTTATAGCTTCGAAATAAATGAGAATTATTTTCCAAAGCTAGTCTTCTTAGTTCTAAATAATCGCCTTTTGACAAGTGTTTTTGAACAATATATGCTACTGCAGCTTCGGCGGATAATGATTTCTCCTTTTTGAAATTTGAAGATTCAATGTATTCTATAGCTTTTGATGGACATTTTATAATAGTTTGAAGAACTTTCGACGCAGCCAAATTTCCAGTTGATCGAAGGCTCATTTGTGTAGCGTACGATAATTCTTGTACCGAGACAGTAGATCGGATCTCTTCCGTTTTCCTCCGCTTTGTACGTTCAGTACAAGTTATAAACTCTGCAGAAGGACGGCCACCGCCTCTCTGTGCAGGTTTAGTGACAGCAGCTACAGGTATCCGAAAGGCTACCTTTTCATTCAACCAATCGGCAAATTTTGTAAAAAATCTACTCTCTGTCCTGTTAACACTTTGCCACTTATTGCGCATTACATAGAATAATTTCCCCAGGGCCCGTTTCATTTCATCGTTTATTTCGATGAAGCATTTATTTTTCTCCAACACTTGGTTCCTTAAATTATCAATTATAATATTATTTTTCTCATTCAAAGAGTGATGTATCATGAGAAAAACTTGTTTTCTTGTGAATTGAATTTCACTATCACGAGATCCTGAAAATAAATGGGAAAAAAATAAATATTACAAAACTGAATATTACATTTAAATAAATTAATAAATATGTCGGAAATAAATATTACGTTTTAACCATCCGAGTACTGGGACCTGTACTGCTGTACCGAGGTCATTTCCGATTCACCACTCTCACTAATACAGACACGTTCACAGTTCCTCGAGGTTCGCTCAAGTACAATAGACCATCTTGACGGTCAAAAATTAGTGGGTTAAACATGCTGTTTAAGAGTGAAAGTAAAAGCAAAGCATATTTGCGTCTTGGTCGGGGATTACCTGATTACCTGACCACCCCTCTACCTTCCCGCTCGCTCTTTCATATTGAAGTCAACGAGGGGGACGACTAATTCTCGGGAAGGCCAACTCTACCCTTTGTATTGTATAAAGCAGGTATTCGCACTTCATAGTTCCCAAAGAAAGAAGCATTAACGTTACTTTATGTGTAAAAACAGCGTTTGTCTTCGAAAAATATAAAAAAATTTCAGATATATTGTATTATTGTTTATAAAAAAACTGGCAATCTGTGTCCTCCATACGTTCTAAGCATAATCCTTCAAAAACTATTTAAATTGTTCAGAAAAACTTAGTGTATATCTCTCAGTTCGAGAAGAAATGCAACGAATGCTCACAAAATACCTACTCTACATTATAAAAAACAGTGATAAGACCACAGGGGCAGAGAGGGGCAGCTAATTTTTTTATAGATTGCAAGATAATAGTATAAACTAGAATCTCGAACAAGTTTTAGCGATGGGAGGTGAAGGAAACTCAACTTTTACATTAATCTTTAAAATTTATGCCTTCAGTTTTACCCTTACTTTTGCATACATAGTTATCAGTTAATAATAAACATTTGGATCTAAAAACTATGCAACTTACCTCCACAAACAACATCCATAATGCACAATTAAAATCGATACGTTCCAATACAATTTACGCACTGTACAGTTAAAACTCGCACTGATACTCGGAAGAGTATGAAGGCACTGACTAATGAAACCGAAGTTCGGACTGCGACTGTTGGTCAGGTATAAACATGGGACCTTTTTACCGTTTACCTCCAAGTAGATATACTCTTAGAGTAGCCAACCCCATAATTAAAACTTACCTAGCTGAAAGTTCATTTTTTAGGTTTTGTCCGCGTTTTCGGGCTTTGGGACCACTGTGCGGTCGTGGGACCCGCCACGGCACGTGGAATGCGACACGAGGTTAGGAAACCTGTCAAATACGCCCCGAGCCAACACAAGCAGTTACAGATGTTCCAAATAATAAATCTGACCGGCCCTTACCAAACGATAGTCCTCCTTCGACTCAGAGACGGCCGACGCACAATTACTACAATTGTCGATTCGCTATTTCAATGGCGGAACTTTCGCTTTCGCGGTCCTTCGTCCTAGTCAAAGAGGATTAGATAGAGGCGAAGGTCCCATAAGAGCCCTATGTTAAAGCTGTGGCTCGTTTCGCACCGCTCCTAACCTGTCAGGAACCGAACTATTCATTTATCCCCTTGCTCCGCACCCCGAAAACAGTCCATTCCTCAATATCTCATTTTACGATTCTACATTAAACATTAAACTCTACATTAAACTCTAAGACTAAATTTTTTCTGACTATACAATTTAAAAAATTTTAAAACCTTAATTCATATATATACATGTTATATAGTTAGGAAGGAAGAATATAAAATACAATTGAAAAGTACATTTACATTTATTTTCAAAAGAAATATACGTATACATATATACATACATCAGGCATGGGCAGAAATAGCACGCGTGCTAGGGAATTCAAGGAATACCCGTGGAATACCCCCACTTCCCCGGCCGCGCGTCTCGCTCCCCTTGGCGGCCCTAGTGCTCCCTAGCTGCCTAGGGGATTGAGACGCGCGGCCGGGAAAAGTGGGGGTATTCCTTGAGAATCACTAGCACGCGTGCTATTTCTGCCCATGCCTGACATACATATATATAGCAACTTATACATATTGACTCAACTTACATATGTGGCTCTTTGGGTATATTAAACAAACTACGAACGTTCTGCTCCACTTTTTGCTTGCAAGTGCAGCAATATATAGGCATTTTTGTATAATTTCAAAAACACAAAACCAAAAATACTTGGAAATATAGGAAACAATGAACCACTCACAACGATTTGATTACAAATGGCGTACAAATTTCAGTCGACGTGTACAAGAAAAATATAAGAAGGGAAATAGACTGAATAGAACTGAAACGCATAGTTCGGTTCCTAAGATACTATATGGCGCTGTAAAAGAGAGCTATATAGGTTTATGGGGTTACCAATTACAGGTGAATAGAATTACCACTGATGTCCACGTCTATGTAGTCGATAGCCGTGGTCACCGATAGGGGAGAATGGTAACTGTGAGATAATCCCAAGGGATATTCAATATCTCTCACCACGTGTTGCCCTATACACAACACGGGGAATAAAGCTTGTAACACGTTCAATTCACGAAGTGAAAACGTCACTGTTTATTAAACAGAATCTACGTATGTTAAATATACAATATACTTGAACGCGGTGTGTATAAATAATACAATTATCACACAAGCTTACAAAAGCGGACTCACCCGTTAACATTACAAACGGAGTAACCGTTAAAGAGCAGCAAAGATGTCGGAAGACGAGAACGGACTGTGTCGAAGTGAATCGATCCGAGCATCGATCCGCTTAGCAACTCGGTACGCGCAGGCGCAGCAGCTCCCCACTGCGCACTCGATGCGCAGTGGTACGCGCGACCCCACAGCTACAGCACCTTTGCCTCTATCTAATCCTCTTTGGTCCTAGTCAGGGGGTGTCGACTCCTTTGTTAAAAAGTGGGAACGAATTTAGTCTTCTCTCGATCGTTACGTTTGGTGGCAGCACAGTAGTGCCCTGGCGTCGACGAATAGGGATACAAGATGCGACGAAGGCTACAATTGACGTCATCCATTGCAGAGAAAGGCAGACGCGACGAACGCGGTAAAATTGACATCTTCCTTCGTAAGGAAGGAAAAACGCGACGAACGCGGTACAGAGCCTCTCTCTTAACGAAGGAAGGAAAACGCGCAAAGTAACATGCATGAATATACAGTGAATTCACACAGAGTGATTACAATGTATGTGCAAAGCAGTACATAATACACGCGTATGTTAAGTTTTTATAGAAACTTTCTTTCTCGTATACGTTCTCAGCGGGGGAGCAGAGCCATCGCTCGAAGAACATTGAGAAGCGATTGAGTCGTCCAAATCTTGCGAAATCGTATTGTATAAGCAGGTTTCAGCAACTCTACGGAGACGTTACGAGGCGCTCCGTTAACGTCGATTTGGAAGACTCGATCGCTGATACGAGATATGACCCTATGCGGACCCGAATATGGTCTTTCCAAGTCCTTCTTGGCCATGTTACGCATGAACACGTGGGAACACTCCCTAAGGTCTTTAAAGACGAAAGCTTTTCGCGAGTTACGGTGCGCCGCGGGTACGGGACGAATCTGTCGCATGAACTCGCGGTGCTCTTCCAAAAAGATATTTGGATCCGGCGTGAAGTCGTCAGGAAGAAAGAATTTTCCTGGAAGACGCAATGTCGTTCCGAATACGAACTCCGCCGGAGAGGCGTTCGTATCCAAACGGACATGCGATCTCAGACCCAGTAGGACTGTCGAAAGCGACTTTGTCCAATCAGCATCCCTGTGGCACATCAACGCAGCCTTCAACGGGCGGTGCAAACGCTCTATCAATCCGTTCGAAGCCGGATGATAGGCCGTAATCCTAATCCTCTCACTTCCTGTGAGTGACAGGAGCGCAGAAAATAATCGCGACTCGAATTGCGCGCCTTGGTCCGTCGTTACGATTTTCGGAGCACCGTACCGCGAAATCCAAGTATCGAAAAACGCACGCGCAATCGTCTGGGCGGAGGTTTCCTTGAGGGGAACCGCCTCGACCCAGCGAGAGAATCTGTCAATCATGGTCAGCAAGTACTGAAAGCCATCACGGACAGGTAAAGGACCTACGATGTCAATATGTATATGGTCAAAACGACCATCGGGAGCTATGATTTTATCTGAAATCATTTTTACGTGCCGCGATGTCTTCGACTGTTGACAGTCGAGACATTCCCTACACCAACGTTGAATATCGCGATGCATATCGGGCCACACATACCTGTGTCTGATGAGCTTATCTGTGACTTGCGGACCAGGATGTGCGGGCGCGTGAAAAATATCGAACGCGACGCGGCGTAAACTTGCCGGAATATAAGGCCGAATGGCCTCACCCGAAATCTCGCAGAAAATTGAAGTATGCTCAGGGCCCCAAGATATAGCTTTGAGCACTAAGGAATGACTGGATGACTTGCGGAGCTCCGCCAGTTGTTCATCATCCTTCTGAGCATTTGCAAGATCAGCGAGACTGATCTCACATGGGAGTCGAAGTGACTCAGTACGAGAAAGGGCATCAGCCACAACATTCTCCGGGCCCTTCACATACTCAATGTTGGTAGTGAACTGCGCTATCAGCGAGAGCTGTCGCAATTGACGCGGAGAGGCTTTCTCGGGACGCTGTTGAAAAGCGTATATTAACGGTTTATGGTCCGTTAAAACCTTGAATTCGCGCGCTTCTAAGAGATAGGAGAAGTAACGGATCGCTTCATAAATAGCGGTTAACTCCCTATCATAGGCGCTGTAATTCAGTTGCGAGGGCGTGAGTTTCTTCGAAAAGAACGCGAGGGGTTCCCAGGCTGCATTCGACCCATTGAGCCGAAGGCTCTTCTGTTCCAAAACTGCGCCTATTGCGCGGTCGGAGGCATCAGTGACTAAGCGTAGCTCAGCACCTGTCCTTGGATGAACCAGTAGAGTAGCTTTCGCAAAATCCTGCTTGATTTTGTCGAAGGCCTGCTCGGCCTCGCGAGACCATATGATCTCCCTCTTATCATTTTTCTTAGAATCAATGAAGTAAACATTCAAGGGAGCCTGAAAGGTGGCTGTATTGGGAAGATTTCTGTGGTAGAAATTCACCATGCCCAAAAAACGTCGCAACTTGACTACGGTTTTGGGCTTAGCAAACCCTAAAATAGCTTCAACCTTGCTGGCCAAAGGGCGAATGCCCTCGGCACTTATGGTATATCCTACAAAATCAAGTTCTTGGGCTGCAAACTTGCATTTATCTACATTGAGACGAAGGTGATATTCCTTCAGTCTCTGAAATACAATCCGAAGATGTTTCATGTGCTCCTCCCGACTGGAAGAAGCTACAAGTATATCGTCAATGTATAGAAATACAAAGTCAAGGTCTGCTAGCGCACGATTAATGTAACGCTGGAACGATTGACTCGCGTTACGAAGACCAAAAGTCATATATTCGAATTCGAACAACCCAAAGGGTGTCGTGATGGCAGTTTTCTGCACATCCTCACGCGCAACCGGAATCTGGTTGAACGCCTTGTGCAAGTCTAGTGACGAGAAGATCTTTTTCCCTGCTAGATTATTGCAACAGTCATAGAGGTGGGGCGTCGGATATCTATCCGGAATAGTGACGGCATTTAATTGCCTGTAGTCACCACAGACTCGCCACGACCCGTCTTTCTGCTGCACCATGTGCATCGGACTAGCCCAAGGGCTACTTGAGGGTCTGCAAATGCCAGCCTCACACCATTGTTTAAATTCCTGCTTAGCAGCAAGGAGTTTGTCCGGCGCTAAGCGACGCGGACGAGAAGAAACAGGCGACCTTTCGTAAGGATGTGGTGAAACACTTCCTTCGGTGTCGGCGGATGCGGAAACGAAGTTCCTGTAATTTCTGGAAATTCAGCTAAAATATCGGCACATTCCGTGCCCGAAGCAGCGGTGTGCACTGAATGGAATTGAACTTTTTTCAGTTCACTAGCCGAAGCTATGCTTGACGCTCGATCCACTAGACAACGCTTACGGATATCTACTACTAGGCCATAGTGCCAGAGTAGATCTGCTCCAATAATGGGATGAGGAACATTGGCAATACAAAAATGCCATTTGATTTCCCTACGAACTCCTAAATCAAGCGTGCGAAATGATTCGCCAAACGTATCGATCGAGGAATCATTGGCGGCGACCAACTTGAGTCGACTCGGCTTGCATCGAATCCTCGAATCTGCAGGAAGCAGTGACACGTCTGCGCCAGTGTCTATTAGAAAGATCTGACCGGAAATCCGATCTCTAATATGGAGATGTCTAGAATCACCTGTACCCACGATACTAGTCTCCGCGAGGGCAAGTGTTATTAGTTTTTTGCAGCTTTCCATTCGGAATATTTGCTGCATCCCTCCTTACAGGAGGTGGGATTATCAGGGTAGCGCGTGTGCGCTAAGCACAATGGCGCATTGCCAGAAGATCTTCTAGATCTAGAGCGAGAACGCGAATTTGCGTGCTGACTCGATTTAGAGTTCGGCAGAAACATCGATTTTTGGTTAGAAACCAAAGTCTTGAGTAGAGACTCGATTCTATTTAATTGTGCCGAAAGAGCGGCTGTGCTATCTGAAGATTGTGCAAAAGAGGAAATCTTCTTGGGTGAAGCAGCAGAAGACTGCTTCATGTTACCCACTGCACTAACATTAGGCCTAGGGCCATGAACGGCAACTAATTTATCAGCAATACCAGCTAAAATATCAAGGTCTTTGCTTTCAGTCACCATCAGGATCTCCTGTTGATGATCTGTTAGCTGTTCTAAGAAGATCGACCTCAAGACTGAATCACTACAGTTGCACCTTTCGTTGAGATAACGAAGCTGACGAAGGATCTGGGACGGTTTACAGTCAACGTCAACCTGTCCTCTTAATAACCTTCGCAGATTTTCTTCGTCTGTTGGCGCGAAGACCGAAAGCAGACGTTTTTTTGCCCTGGTATACATATCAGGGTAGGGCGGTTGCTTGGTTATGATGTCGCTCAGATTCGCTAACGAATCATCATCGAGCGACATAACCAGGTAGTCAAACTTCGTCAACTCATGGGTCACCCCCGAGCGACGTAATGAAGCCTCTAATTGGCAAAACCATAGAACCGGACCTTTCCGAGAAAAGGGTGGAATTTTTGGAACACGCGCGACCGCGACCTGGGAACCCTCCCCGCGCTATTCACGCGTCTCGAAATTCTCCAACCGTTCCCTGAGCGCATCGCGCTCTCGCCGGAGCTCGTCAAACGATTCTTCCGGAGAAGCGGGAATGTCCGGATCTAACTCCATTATACTAAATGGGATGAGACTCTAATGACTATCCTACGCCGAGGCGTTCACAAGACAACCTAATTCGCGCACATGCGCGTTACAGGGGCAGTGCAGGAATTTATCCGCGACCAGTGTTTCAATTTTCGAAAACAAACAGGTAATCCTAATTGGCGCGACCTCAAATTCATGCGACAGATTCGCGGACGCGACGCGGAAGCACGAACCGAGTATTCAAAACAATGTTTTTGTATATAAATTCCAATACACATAAGCACCGTTAACGATGTCAACAACGACAGGTTCCGTTGACGACGCTGACTCAACCTCCAAGTAACCTCGGGCGGACCAGGCCCAAAGGTAAACAGTATGCTGGCCTGGCAACAGCACGGCGTCTCTTAACGTGACCTCGAACAGAACAGGCCACGAAGTAAACAGCCTCTGGCACAGTAACAGGCAGCGTCCTTCGGCGTGACCTCGGGCAGACATTGCCACGAGGCGAACAATACGCCGATTCCGGAGCAATAACGTCCTTCAGCGTGACCTCGGGCGAACCAGGCCACGAGGCAAGCAGCAACGAGCAGCAAGTTCGAAAACGGCAGCTCGGCAATAAATGGCTTCGCTGATGAAACGCCACGGCCAATTCCACACCAATGTATGTAGGAATAGCTGATCTGTAACCATACACAGAATGAGTGTGGTTCAAACTTACCCCACGCACTGTCGGTTAACCAGATTCAAATACGGCCGTTGCAGACAACAGTCACTGTCGACACGAGACATCGTCCTTCGTAAAATGGTGGAACGGTCCGTTGGTCCATTGAAAGTACGGCCTCGCCCATCTTGTCGACATGTGCAGAAACGAGCTGCACTGATCTCGCCTCCTCTCCGCTCCAAATGGTTGAAATCGCTCCGAGGTTGCAAGTCCAACACGAGGCCACCCGAAGTATCCTCGTTTCCGTAATCGGTAGTCGGGGTCATCAATTATAGGTTTATGGGGTTACCAATTATAGGTGAATAGAATTACCACTGATGTCCACGTCTATGTAGTCGATAGCCGTGGTCACCGATAGGGGAGAATGGTAACTGTGAGATAATCCCAAGGGATATTCAATATCTCTCACCACGTGTTGCCCTATACACAACACGGGGAATAAAGCTTGTAACACGTTCAATTCACGAAGTGAAAACGTCACTGTTTATTAAACAGAATCTACGTATGTTAAATATACAATATACTTGAACGCGGTGTGTATAAATAATACAATTATCACACAAGCTTACAAAAGCGGACTCACCCGTTAACATTACAAACGGAGTAACCGTTAAAGAGCAGCAAAGATGTCGGAAGACGAGAACGGACTGTGTCGAAGTGAATCGATCCGAGCATCGATCCGCTTAGCAACTCGGTACGCGCAGGCGCCGCAGCTCCCCACTGCGCACTCGATGCGCAGTGGTACGCGCGACCCCACAGCTACAGCACCTTTGCCTCTATCTAATCCTCTTTGGTCCTAGTCAGAGGGTGTCGACTCCTTTGTTAAAAAGTGGGAACGAATTTAGTCTTCTCTCGATCGTTACGTTTGGTGGCAGCACAGTAGTGCCCTGGCGTCGACGAATAGGGATACAACCTGTACCCCCCAGCTAAATATTCAACCATTTTCCACGTGCTCATCGACATCTGTCGACATCGTTAGACGCAATATTTGCGATTTCCGACTATTCTTGCGGATTCTTCCTACAGGGGTTGGCAGAAATAACTCCCACATTTAGAAAAATCATTGTTTTATTTGGGAAATAAAGTTTCTGGTAATACGTCGTGCCACTATTTTCAATCCTCCTTTGAAATGTGGGAGTTATTGTCGCACTCTGTATTTAATTCTTAGAATTTATATGATTATTTTCATAATACCATAATTTTTATAATAATTATACGTAGTACAATCTTGATATGTAGTATAATCATTATACGTAGAAAGTTAATTTTCTACGGAAACAGATTCATAACTTTCAATAGCTAGCAAAGAATACGATTACACGTACATGCGAGGTTAACTATGTCTGAGTACACGTTTGTTGATCACCACACACATATACGTTGTAGTTAGTTTCCGATCTATAGCCGCGAGGGCGCCCTGAACAGTGCTTCGAAAAAGTACCAGAGTCGACACCCCCTGGTCCTAGTGACCTACTTCGTGCCGGCTCGGAACGCGGAAGCAAGGCATCCCCCCTACTTCCTCATCTATCTCCTCTGCCGCGACGCTCGGGCCTATCCCATGGCTCCTCGCCGCAGGGCCGAATTCAGTGTGCCCAGATGGGATGCCTTTTTTCGCGCAAGCGCGGCGTTTTCAGCTTCAGCAATGTACGCTTCGCGAGGAAATGTGGCACCTTCAGCGCCATGCCGAATGTTAAAAAGTTGATATGAACTGATTATGAAAAACGAATGAATGACAAGTGTATTTGTATATATTGTCACGTCGTCCAGCATTTCGTCATCGCCAGAAGGGCGAAAACGCTAGAGACACCGGGTATTTACAAGCCAGGAGGCTGGGCCGCGTCCGGCCGCACGAAACACGGTCCACCCGGGACTAAAGTTTTTCGCAGGCTCGTCGCTTCTCGTGATTTTCGCTAACATTCGGGCGCCAGGCACGAAAGGTGCCATGCTAAGAAATTCGCTACGACGCGCGATGCGAGCAACACTAATACGAGCCTGCGACAACCGAGATCGAACCTGGAAGCTCCACGAACGGGCGTAGGGTACTACGCGGGACGAGCACGGGGCGTTACCCGCGGCGGAGAAGTTTTCTCACGAAAGAATCATTCACGAGATTTTGGGCTAACAATCATTTATTGCACGATGGATGACAGAATCGTGCTGCCGGTGGAAGCCGGCAGCGTTTTTGAGGTTAGCTTGCGCGTAACAATTACTTTGGCGACCGATGTTTGTCGCACGCGCTCGAGTCCCTCGAGGACGTTCTATTCACCGCGTCGAACCCGGCAGCAACGTGATGTTTGCGTCGTCATACGCACTACCCGGATTCCGATGGAATACGCGTTCTCTAAAGGACTGCTTTCGTCGGAATAAGCCACGAGATACGAGGCGAGCACGTGGCTGCGTCCCACCGTGGACGAGACGAGGTTAGCGTGAAAGATACGACGACGCGCGGACCCTGGCAAAAATGAAAATAGGGCTCAACCATCGCAAATTAATATTCCCCGTGCGATCGCCGCTCGACGGATTCGTACCGTCCGCGAATCTACGCTGCAACCGGCAGCATCGAAGCCGCGTCGAACTTTCTGCGACGCGATCGCGAACCCGCAAAACACTAACCGAGCCAACGCGAAGGAAATCACTGCAAATCGAAGGAACTCTGACAGAGGCTTACCACGGGTAACCGTTTGCCGGCAGCTGTTCTACGGCGCTTCAGTCCGGCAGCATTCTCGCAAAAGACTTTGATCTTTACGCAACAATTCAGGTCTTATCGTAACTACAGCTAACGAAGCAGTGATCCCTTACGCCGCACAGTGGTCTAAACGGGCCATTTAGCTGGACAAAATCCAAAAAATGGAAATCCCGCAGAAAATTTCCCGCTTCGGTAAATGAGAAGTAAGGTGCCAGGTAAGAAGAATCACTGCTGGGTTTTCCCTTTTTATCACTCCATAATAAAATATACCCGCACGAACAACTCATTTTTCAACTTCGTATTTCTTCATCGTCGTTCGACACCTCACTATTCGTTAGTATATCTCGTTATGAACATCTAGTAGTGGAAATATTTGTGGAATTTTTCATTCTATGATGAATACCAGCATGAAGTAAGTACAAAACTCAAATAAAACTTAAATATATTGTTTATTTGCTTAAAAATGAAAGTATACATCAAACGTATATAGCATTTAAACTTTGACAGTCTTGTAACCGTTCTAGTTACACACTTAGGCACAGCATGGATCGACATCGATTCCCACTGCGGGGGCCGTGACGTCACCTGTTATCCTCGTCATAGACAAGGATCGCAGGAGCAATCAATATAGATCGTAAGATGCGCACGCATCGACCCCCTCTCGATTTGCGATCAAAGGAGGTCGATGCGAGCAGAAGATTAGACACTCTGCATGTGGACGCCATCCAGTTAACACGCATGAGTCTAATAGCGTTCCGCGTGAATCATAGAGTCGTATAATAATTAGATATTCCATTTCGAGTCGCAAATAAGACTGACAGTTCTTTACATAGTTGCTAGCCCGGCTAAAGGGCATTTCTAGTCGCGAAGTGTGCGAAATTTGCAATGGTCGGAGGCGCCTGAGGCCGGGACCGCTCAGAATTGAGCGCGCGAGGAAAAGGCGAGGATGAGGTTTGATTGAGGGAGAGTAACCTCGAGATTAGTTTCACACTGCGTTTTATTTTAATTCAGAAGTTGTTCGGTTCGCGACCTCGAGATGGTTCACGGAACGGAAACCTTGCGACGTGCTGGACGTTGCTTTTTGAGCGCGACGGACGATCTTGAGTGATCCTTGTCACGGGGATCACCGCGGGCGGAGATCTTGAACGCGTGCGATCGGAAATCTTCACGCGAAGCAAAGCACAGAGGGAGGAATCAAACGAACCGGTCGTTAATATAAAAGACGCAGCGATTGTCGCAACTCAGATAAATGGAACTGACGAAAATAAGAATATGCTTGATTACAATCGTATATTTGAACGCGTACGTATGAAGAACTGAAAAGCCGCCGCTCCGCCAAGGGAGGGCCTTTATATATTCGGCGAACGACTAAACAGTGTCGTACGCGATTGGCGCAAGATCGATCGCATGATCCAGAGCACCGAAACTGTTCGGGATTCAAATCGTGGACGGTTGCCGGAAATAGACATAGACACGGCCTATGCGGCCTCGAGTAACGGCAGCGCGTGCTTGTCAACATAGAGGAAAAAGTGCCGTCTTCGACGGTTGGAAACGCGGCTGCTGATTTCCACAATTTGAATCCTGAATCTTGAACATACCGCCCGCCTCGAAACATTAGTTTCGAAACGAAGCGGGAACGCACGCAAAAGTAAACCGAGCGGGGAGGGTAGCAGTAACATGAACTTAAACGATAGAGGGAATGCGTGTTACAATACCCGCGCACGCTAATCCCAGAATATAGCAATTTGAAAACCGCCCGCCGTGGAAACGGTACATGGAAATAAAGACGTGAACACTTAATGTATTTATATAACGCAAATTACGTATACGTATACGTATACGTATACGAGCAAACACACCATCTAAAAATTTCATACGGTACACAGTGAGCAATTTGGACGTAATCTGTGTCAAAATGAAAGAACTTCCTCCTTATTTCTGCTATATTCTGCAAAGTTTCAGCTTTAATTTGAATAGAAATTTCATCGCTCTATATCTCATTTCTAATAGAAAGTTATTTGATTTTGACACAGATTACGTCCAAATTGCTCACTGTGTACCGTATGAAATTTTTAGATGGTGTGTTTGCTCGTATACGGACATAAAGCGAAAATTCGCAAACCCAATTTTTCCAGTAAGATTCTAGTTATTTGCTACTTACAATCCGAAGATATCCCACCGCCTTAAGGAAAGCTATCGGTAGTTTACCTAAACGAACCGTGAAAGCCTTAGAGACCTTTTTTTGTGTCACGCACAGCGGGGGCACAGCGGGCCCGTCGAGACGCTCGAAATTTATTACCAGCGTGCTTCATCCCCGCGGTAAAAGTCACGCGGGGGCTTCGGTATGAACGCTCCCTAAATCGTACGTAGGTGTAGTCCGCTAGGGAGCGGAGACGCGAGAACGCAAATGCGGATGCGCGAGGGCACGAGAGTGCGAGAGCGAATGCGCAAGAGCACGAGAGTGCGAGAGCGAAGACGCGTACGGATGCGCAAGAGCACGAGAGTGCGAGAGCGGAGGCGCGAACGGATGCGCAAGAGCACGAGAGTGCGAGAGCGGAGGCGCGAACGGATGCGCAAGAGCACGAGAGTGCGCGAGCGAAGACGCGAACGGGCGAATGCGGAGGTCCGAGGGACACGTACACAGAGTTAAAAAGTGATTATTTACAGAAGGTTACGCAACATATGAATACAATGATTACTATGACTGTAGACGCTAGGGCGAAGGAGAGCTTCTTAGGCCTCGGAATTGCACGTTACTGACAAGGGACACAATTTTACTATCGGGCGCTTGAAACATGCCGTAGCAGTTTTTACGGTGACTACGCGAGTATGATTGTCGGTGCCAGGGTACAATTGCACGACTCGTCCGAGTTCGCACTTGCACGGAGGGAGGGTCGTATTCCGGAGACGAACTAGCTGTCCGACAGCGATTGGGGGGCACGGGCCCCGCCACTTGCCGCGTTGCTGAAGCGTGTTTAAGTAGTCGTGCTGCCACAATTTCCAAAATCGCTCTGCCATGTGGCGGACGAGCTGCCATCTCGAGAGGCGATTTTCGGATATGTTGAGAAACGAAGGTTGCGGTGCAGTTGTGAGGGCGGACC
Source organism: Lasioglossum pauxillum (assembly GCA_933228785.1). Lineage (NCBI taxonomy): Eukaryota > Metazoa > Arthropoda > Insecta > Hymenoptera > Halictidae > Lasioglossum > Lasioglossum pauxillum. Next base: position 23,228,774 of record OW121705.1, on the reverse strand, counting down.
CGATAAGAAAATGACCCGGCGTAAGCGGCTCGTAGTCGTCGAGACTGGCACGAAGCGGAGCAATGGGTCGTGAGTTGAGACAGGCCTCGATCTCGCATAGGAGCGTCGTGAATTCTTCAAATGTTAGCGTTCGATCGCCGAGAACGCGACGGAGATGGTGCTTGACGCTCTTTACTCCGGCTTCCCACAATCCGCCGAAATGCGGCGCAGACGGGGGAATAAAGTGCCATGACACTCCATCGCTGGCGGTTTGATTTTGAAAATCAGGGTTACGAAGCGCGGCGCGATAAGATGAGGTCAACTCCCGATCGGCTCCAACGAACGTTGTTCCGTTATCAGAGTACATATTTCCTGGCAAGCCTCTACGCGAACAGAAACGAACGTAAGCGTTCAAAAATTCTTTGGTGGAGTAGTCAACTACTAACTCCAAATGCACTGACTTGGTGGCCAAACAAACGAAAAGTGCTATGTATGCTTTGCGGGAAGTTATCCCGCGGCCAGCTGAGGCTCGGATTTGAATGGGTCCGGCGTAATCGGCACCGCAATGCGAAAAGGGTTTCGAAGGAGACACTCTCGCTGCAGGGAGGTTTCCCATGATCTGGGTCGGGACCGAGGCCCGTTCCCGCACGCATCGGACACACGCGTGTATGACCGCTTTAACCTGACTTCGACCTCGAAGAAGCCAGTAATCTTGGCGAAGAGTGTGAAGGGTGAGCTGTAAGCCGGCGTGTAAGGCTCGAGCGTGGGCTTGCTCAATGATTAGGCGAACCAAGGGGTGTGTGGTCAACAAGATGGGATACTTTGAGTGGATTGGAATCGGAGCGTTGTGTAGCCGACCTCCGACTCGAAGAAGGCCGTCCTCGTCGAGGAACGGGTTGAGCGACTCTAGTGGATCTTTTGGCGGTAGCGAGCTCCTAGTGGCAAGAGAAGCAATTGTGGTAGGAAACTGGCTTCCTTGTATGCGCCGCAACCAGAAGAGTTTGGCTTCTGTGCACTCAGTCGCTGATAGGGCGCGTCCTGGAGACCGAATTTTACTGCGGGAATTACGCATGAAACGTTGCACACAGGCCGTGACTCGAAGTAATTTGGGCCAACTAGAAAAGCGGGATTCTAACTCCCAGGTAGGGACTGGAATCGTGCTATGAAACACGACCTTTACTTCGGATGAATCTTCCGCCGCGAGGTTTGGAGATTGACTTGGCCATTCCGGAGATGTTTTGAGGAGCCAAGGTGGTCCTTGCCACCATAGACTAGTATGGAGAAGCTCATCGCTACGAAGTCCTCGCGACGCGCAGTCAGCGGGGTTCTCAGCGGTCGGAACATGTCGCCATATGGCTTTAGGTAGACGAGTTTGTATGTTGGCAACACGATTGGCGACAAACGTTTTCCATTTTGATGGATGAGACTGCAACCATGCAAGTGCTGCTGTTGAATCTGTCCAACAATAGCATGGAAATTCGCGAAGGTTAAAGGAGGAAGAAACGAAGTTCATCAACCGAGTCAAAAGAACCGCAGCTTGCAGCTCAAGGCGTGGAACTGTTACAGGAGTCAAGGGAGCAACCTTTGACTTTCCCGCAAGCAGAGAAATGGTAACGCGTCCGGTGGTCGATGTACAACGAGCGAAAACGACGGCGGCGTATGCGACCGTCGACGCGTCTGCGAAACCGTGAAGTTCAATTTGCGAAGCATTCGAAATTGATCCGATCCATCGAGCGATCTGAAGTCCATTCAATAGCGGAAATCTTGAGTAAATGGTTTTCCATTTGTCTAGAAATTGTTGCGGGATGGGGTTGTCCCAGCCGATACGGAGGCGCCACAATTCTTGGATTAGAATCTTAGCGCTTATTATTGCAGGGGTGGCCCATCCGAGAGGATCGTATAACCTGGCGATCGACGAAAGAATGGTGTTTGGTGGACGGGAGCGACTCGGATATCTTCACATTGAATTGAAAAGAATCCCGGGATGGATTCCAACTGATCCCAAGGATTTTGACTCGATCGTCAGAAGCGAGATTTTTTGAACATGCTAATCCATGATCTTTTGGATCAATATCCGAAAGGAATTCGACTGAGTTGCTGGCCTACTTTCGCAACTTCATCTGACCGCATTGAAGGAGGTGTATGAGCTGGTCACGGGACTGTCGAATTTCAGAGAGGTCATTTCCGCCGAAGAGGACATCATCAACATAAATATGCGATCGAAGTATTGGTTCTACGAGAGGATACCGTTTTCCTTCGTCGTCGATTAGTCTTTGAAGTACTCAAAGAGCTAAAAAGGGAGCGCAGGTCATGCCATAAGTAACAGTTAATAAATGAAACGCTTGCGTTTCCTCGGAGGGATCGCGTTTCCATAGGATTCGCTGGTAATCTACGTCGCGTTCATCGACGAGAATTTGGCGGTACATTTTTGCAATGTCTGCCGTATAGACGAAGCGAAAAGTTCGCTACCAAAGAATTACAGCGGACAGATCAAGCTGTAATTTTGGACCCGGGAGAAGATGGTCATTGAGAGTTGACCCGTTTGAGGTGACGCTGGATGCGTTGAAAACAACACGAAATGTGTGGTGACGCTATCTGCGCGTAACACTGGATGGTGCGGAATGTACACGCACTGAGAGCGTGACGACGTAACAGGTGCGCGACGCATGTGTCCGAGAGCTTCATATTCTCGTAGAAACTCCTTATATTCGACGGCTAAGAAGAGTTGTAGGATAAACTTGCGATGAATCTGTAGCGACGTCGTCGTCGCCTGTCCCCGGTGAATCGACAGCCTCCATATTAAGGCTTCCTACAGAGATTTTACCTGGACCCAGGATGAGTTGTTTTACGATGGGGTTTGTTAAGTGCCGTGCGGTTCCTCACAGTCCTCTTACCAAAAGGCATTGCCTTCCCCACTCCGTGGCCAGATCCTTCAGAACCACATGTTATTATTATTTAGCAATAAGACGTCGGGTCGCTTGCCTTTTCTATAGATCTCGCTTTCAATAGACAGTCAGACCTACGCGGTCCTTGGTTTATTGCGTTATGGCATTGGGGCTGTTTATTAGTTTCACGGCCACACACACCATAAATACCTGCCATAAATATGTCAGGTAACCAAATATGTGTTCAGTCGTCTTTCCCGAAACTCTCGTCTGACTGCGTTGTCGCTAACACGGCCAACCTGACATGCTTCACGCTCTCGGGAAGCATCTAAACTCCAGAGATACACGTACTAATTTTAATTTCGCTCGTTCATTCCTGACTACATTCGGAACACATGGGGTATTCCTTGAGTTATCTCAGAATACACGTTGTACCAGATCGTTCAACGACACACACAGCAGTATGTCTCAAACATTCTCAGATGGCTCACAAGCACATCTCAAAACCTGATAATTGCAGATATTTCACAATAGCTTCGTAAATGCTAACCAGGCAGCTACAGTACTCACAAGTACTTAGCAACAGAAATGGTATCGTTCACACCATCCCAGGCATCACGTGAAAACAGCTCAGCGCTTAACTTGCGCTCCGTAACGCTACCGCCAACGTTTGACATCATGGCCAACAGGCCCCATGTCACACAGTGTCTCAGGTGTCGCCGCGACAACTGTCCAGCACTCCACCAGTGCCCAGTTGAAGCTACCACCAAACACAATTATCAAAGACAGCTAAAAGCCTAGTCCTCACAAAGGCGTCGTAATCTCTACAACTCCGTACCTATAAGTACCCTGTTGTAATTACCGCCATATCACGCGTTTATTAGAACACAATCTCTTTACCGACAATAAGGATTATACATACTGTACACAATAACCACAACAACATCTCATACTCAAGGGAGTGTAATAGGAATGTTTATTAACGGAGTTGAATGAAATAATGAAGCTACGCAAAAGGAAAATAAACGACGTAATAACTAATTATAAATACATGACTCTTGCTAATACTAACAGAGTCGAATGGAATTATTAAGGTTATACCAAGGAAAATAGGACGGACGTGATAGTAATCCGAGTGTACAATACACGCTAACACGGTTCATTTTCGTTTACAAACTCTGTATCGCCAGCCCACTCGCCCTTCCAAGGACGCAATCGATCTTTCGGTACTATTTGTATTATTCCGCTTTTCCCTACTATTTCAAAGCGGTCATTTTCTAATAATTTATTTATAACAAATGGGCCTACAAATTTTGGGTCTAGTTTCGCCCGGCGAGAATCAGCTGGTCGAACAAATACCGTATCTCCTACCTTGTATATCACGTTATCTCTACGTTTCTTATTGAAATTTATATTTTGTGATTCCGCATTTTTCGACAAGCGTTCCATCGCCAAAACCCTATCCCGATTTAAATCTATCTCATCGGCCGTATCCGGTAATTCTCTTTCGGCTAAGACCGCATTGCCCGCGCTATATTCTACCCCGAACAATAGTCGCATTGGGGAAAATCCTGTAGATTTCTGTACGGTAGTATTTAAGGATAGTTGAACATTTGCTAACTTGCCTGGCCAGTCGACTCCTCCTGATAATTCGGCTGTAAGCAAGTTTACAACTGTCGACACATAACGTTCAGCCTGACCATTTGCTCGCGGTGCGCCTGTGGCTATAAGGTGTAACTGGACCCCTTGTTTCTCGAAAAAGGTTTTAAGGGTTTTGAAAGCGAAGTTTGTGCCGCGATCAAGGACTATCTGCCGCGGGGTACCAAATAATGTAAGACGTTCTCGAAACACCTGCAGAGTCTCAGTTCCCGTTAATGTCTTTAAAGGAATAAGTTGAACATATTTAGTAAAAGCGTCGACAAGAATCAATATATGTTTATAGCCGTCCTTTGATTCGGTAAGGGGACCTACACAGTCGCCGTGAATTGTATCAAACGGTACGGGAGTTTTGGGTATAGAAAACAGTAATCCCTGTTTAGGGCCGGATTGTCGCTTTGTAACGGTACATGTAATACAATGATCTACATATTTCTTTACGAAATAACGCATACGTGGAAACCAATATCGCTGCGCAATACGATCAAATGTCTTGTCATAGCCTACATGACAATTCTCGTCATGATATAATCGAAGCAAACCGATTCTGCTTCCCTTCGGCACGTAATTCCGGTATACAATGCGTCCATTACTTTTCAGTATCTTTCGACACAAAATATCCTGTCGCACATCATAATCACTAATTATGGTTTCATTCGCGCGAACACGTTTAATCATTTCTTGCGTCTCCTCGTCATTTCTTTGCGCCACCTCCAACCAAGACCCCTCACAAATCACATTGACACGATAATCTTTAGGTGGATTTCTACTTAAAAAATCTACATGTTCAATCTGTTTCCCTTTTCTATACTCAAGCTCGAAGGAGAAATCTTGCAAGTACACCCACCACCGTGCAATCCGTGGTAATAAATCCTTTTTGCTGCAAGAGGCCTTTACTGCATTGCAGTCAGTAACTAACTTGAATTTTATTCCCAAAAGGTAGACACGAAAATATTTGAGTGCATTTACAATGGCTAAAGTCTCCAATTCGTATGAATGGTACCGGGATTCTTCTGGAGTTGTGCGACGACTAAAATAAGCGACTACATGAAAGTGTTCCTCCGCTCTTTGGAGTAATATTGCCCCATACCCTATCGAACTTGCATCTGTGTGAAGCTCGGTCTCTCGATTCGGATCAAAGACGGTCAATGTGGGTTGTGAGCAGAGTTGGTCCAAAACATACTGTCGGGCGGCATTCTGTTCGGGCCCCCAAGACCACGGCTGATCTACCTTAAGCAATTTTGTTACGCACGCCATTCTCGTAGAAAATTCCGGGACAAACTTACGAAAATAACTTGCTAATCCAACAAACTATAAGGGCTTTTACTTTTTCTTTCCCGGGTCGAATAGCGTCTGCCGATATTTCTCGGCCTAGATACTCTATAGATTTCTGGAAAAATTTACATTTCTTGATATTTAAAGTAAAACCTGCTACTGATAGAGCCTCTAAAACAGCCTCTAAATTCCGTAACCCTTCCTCGATTGTTACAGAAGGTAACAATGTATCATCCATATATACGAGAGCAATGGTGTTTCGTAAGTTGCCTAGACCCTTATTTATTGCTCGCTGAAATTCAGCTGGAGCATTACACAACCCAAAAGGCATCCTTAAATATTCGTAATGACCGTCTGGAGTAACGAACGCAGTCTTTTCAATAGAGTCTACTGCTACCGGAATCTGGTGAAATCCCGACACCATATCTAAAGTGGTAAAATACTTCCCTTTTCCCAAACGATCTAATTGATCATCAATTAACGGCAGCGGATAGCAATCTCTAACAGTGATTCGGTTTAACGCCCGATAATCGACGCACATTCGATCCTGACCGTTCTTTTTCCTCACCAAAATAATCGGACTAGCAAATGGCGACACACTTTCCCGTATTATTTTTGCGCGCAACAACTCATCAACTATTGTACGTACCTTTTCTCTCTCTGTGTATGACAGACGATACGGACGATAGTTTACTACCTTATTGTTTTTCGTTACTATGCGCAATTCTCCGGTCGATACGCATCGGTTCAACTCGTTCGGCGAGATCATGTGTCGATACTTGTCCAGAAGGTCCTCCAGCGGTCCGCGGCCCTCCTCGCACTCGATCTCGATCATGTTACAACAGGGTGCAGGTGAATTTTCATCCTCTGGAAGATCCACTCGAAGTAGCCTGCTCCCATCGCCATCAGTGACCATCCGCAAGTCTTTGTGCTTTAATATATTAGTGCCGATAACGGCATCATAAACCATATCACTATCTTTCAACACAAAGAAATCAAGTTCTACGGCAACGTTTTCCGCTTGTACTACCGCACAGGTACGCCCGACCGTGGATACGCGAGAATGTCCTAATCCACGTACGGTAATGAAAAGGGGAATCACTTTAGGGCACGCTCGATTAGCTAGAGATTCTTTAATCAGAGAGCAATCAGCCCCACTGTCCAATAAACAGTTTACCAGAATATCTTTAATTACAATGGGCGTGATTTTACGATCTTCAAAGCCACAAAGATTCACTTCTGATCTCTTTTGTCCATGAAGTTTGTGTTGGGTCCGTTGTTTAGCCCAACATTGTGCCTCTTCATGACCTCGCTTTGTACAGAAAGTGCAAGTTGCCGCTGTTCTCTTCCTACCATCATCTTTTGGGTCTAGTCTTCTTCTTTTAGGACTGGATTCACCATTAAGTTTGCGTTTTCTTCCTTCGGGGCAATCTGCTCGTAGATGGTCCGTACTGTCACACGTGTAACAACGTTTCTTAGCAAGCCACGATCTTCGGAGTTGTCCCTTAAATTCTTCCTCTTTCTTCTTTTCTTTCTCGGCTTTTGTAAACTGCGCTAACCCAGCAATCAACTGCGAGGTTTCCTCAAAATTGGCGTTATGCACTGCTTGGCGCACATTTTGATCGGTAATGGCTCCTATTATAAGTTCAATCAACTCTTCTATCTTGAAAACCACGCGGGTTTGCCGTAGGTACAGCAATTTCATGCGTGCATATTCAGCGTAAGTTGTCGCAGCATCACTGGTATACTTTATTGCCCGCAAAAGTCTTTCATGTAAATTTTTCTTTGACACAAATACGTCACACAAATCTTCGCAGAACTTATTCCAGTTACGCGGTTGACCAGTCCATCCTTGATACCAATCCTTGGCAGCTCCCCTCAACGCATGGGTCGCGAGAGAAAGACGTTGTTGCTCGGTCTGTTTTTGCGTTATTTGCTCCACCGTGTTGCACCACGTTTTCGCGTCCTGTCCTAGATCACGGCCATCAAATTCAGGCACCACTTCCACTAGTTTTGAAGACAATATGCTGTTCCCCGCACTAGTAGCATTCGCTGTTAGTTTTTCGAAAACTTGTCGAACAAGCTCGTCAAGCGCGGTAACGCCACTCGCGGATGCACTCGCAGATTCACTCGCGGATTCACTCGCGGATGCACTCGCGGATTCCATCATGAGATTGGAATACAACTCGACACGCGAAGGTTACAGATCCCACTTCTGATGTTAGAAAAATACGATCAGTCCTGTCGCAAGGTTCTGGGGTAAGTGCCGTGCGGTTCCTCACAGTCCTCTTACCAAAAGGCATTGCCTTCCCCACTCCGTGGCCAGATCCTTCAGAACCACATGTTATTATTATTTAGCAATAAGACGTCGGGTCGCTTGCCTTTTCTATAGATCTCGCTTTCAATAGACAGTCAGACCTACGCGGTCCTTGGTTTATTGCGTTATGGCATTGGGGCTGTTTATTAGTTTCACGGCCACACACACCATAAATACCTGCCATAAATATGTCAGGTAACCAAATATGTGTTCAGTCGTCTTTCCCGAAACTCTCGTCTGACTGCGTTGTCGCTAACAGGTTATTCCCGACACATCTGGCAAACAGACCCGCCTGGGCCCATAACGTTTCGACAACGAGTGCCCCTTGGACGTGACGAGTCCAGCTACCTCAGGTACGCAGATATACCTGATAGCTGGCCTCGCGCGACCAAGGAATTTTTCTGCACGACACTTTTTCTCGACAAGCGAACGCACCCGAAAAGTCATCCCTACCATTTTTGCGAGCCACTCTCCCCCTGGTCGAGGAACTAATAAATAGCCCTTCGAAGGCATCGGACGGACACTATCGTCCTGACCAGACCAGTGGGTAATTCTTGTAGTGCGAACAGTCGAGCAAGTCAAAATAAAGTTTACCAGTTTTATACGAAATACGTAGTTGCGTTTATTCCGCCGACACCCTAAAGTCAACCCCTTCAACTGGTGACCCCGACGTGATTTTCGTCGCGAAGTTTAATGTCTTACGTGATTATACAGTGACAGTAGTGACGTAGACCAAAATTCTCAATTTTCTTACGTAAAAACGATGGCTTCGGTAAACGGCCCCGACGGTATGCGAGTGCGTGTCCCCGATTTTGACGCTCAGGATCCAGAGCTATGGCTCTGCATAGTAGAGCAAATGTTCACCGCGACCGGGGTAAATTCCGACGCCGCGAAAACTACCTACGTGACGGGCGCCCTCGGCTCGCGAGTCACGGCGGAAGTACGTGACATATTAGTTGCCCTTCCGGCCACAGACACCTATCAGACATTAAAAACCCAGCTGGTGCGACGATTGAGCATTTCGCAAGAGAAGAAAACGCAACAGCTTCTGGAAGGGGAGAAGCTCGGTGACCACAAACCTTCACAATATTTACGGCATTTGCGGAAGCTCGCGGGCACTTACGTCTCCGACACGATTCTGCGTACTTTGTGGCTCGGGGGCCTACCGACGAACATTCAAGCCATCCTGGCCACCCAAAAGGAAACAGCTTTAGACAAGGTTGCGGAATTGGCGGACGCTATCACGGAGACACTCCCTAGCCGCCCAACCATCGCCGAAGCGACAGATATCAGGACAGGTCAGCTAAACGCAGCAGCTGCGCCGTCGTCATCCGACGCACTTACAGAGAGGATGGTGCAGCTCCTCATGTCCTTGCACGATCGGACGGAGAGGATGAGCGGTCAAATCGAGGAGCTACGTTACTCCCGTCGTGACAACCGTCCGTACCGAGATTACGACGACCGACGACGCCCGCGAAGTTCCTCGCGAAGACGATCAATGGAGAGGCCACACACCGCTGACGGCACATGCTGGTACCACAACACGTTCCAAGCAAGAGCCCACCGCTGCATTCCGCCCTGTTCTTTCCAGCAGACCCAGGGAAACTCGCGGGGCAGTCGCTAACGACGGATAACGACCACAGCCCGACGTCACGCCGTCTCTTTATCATAGATCGGAGGACGAACACGCAGTTTCTGGTCGACACGGGAGCCGACCTATGTGTGTTTCCCCGAACGTCCGTCCGCGGCCCATGTTCGAAAACGGAATACGAGCTCGCCGCGGCCAACGGCACGCCGATCTCGACGTACGGTACGACGACCCTTACGTTAAATCTGGGTCTCCGTCGGGAATTCACGTGGCGTTTCGTCATTGCGGACGTCGCTAAAGCCATCAGAGGCGCCGATTTTCTGGCTCACCTCGGCCTTTTAGTCGACGTAAAAAATCAGCAGCTCATCGACGAGACGACCGAATTAACCGTCCGAGGAGCAACAGTAAGGGAGGACACCGTTTCCATCAAAGTGATCCAAGGCGAATCAAAATTTCACAGTATTCTACGGCAGTTTCCGGAGATCATGAAACCAGGAGGCACGCCCACAGCAGTACGCCACAACACCCGACATTTCATACGGACAACACAAGGACCACCGGTCGCCAGCAAACCTCGACGACTCGCTCCGGACCGGCTCCAGATCGCTGGGAAAGAGTTCGAGACGATGATGCGTTTAGGAATCGCGCGCCCGTCTCAGAGCCCGTGGTCATCCCCGCTGCATATGGTGCCAAAGAAGGATAGCAACGACTGGAGACCATGCGGCGACTACCGCGGTTTAAACGCACGGACGATCCCGGACCGATATCCCGTTCGACACATCGAGGATTTCACCCAAGCGCTGCATGGTAAGACGGTTTTTAGCACCCTTGATCTGGTTAAAGCTTACCACCAAATACCGGTGGCCGCGGAGGATATTTCCAAGACGGCAATAACCACGCCATTCGGGCTTTTTGAATTCCCCCTCATGTCCTTCGGCCTTCGCAACGCGGCACAAACGTTCCAACGTTTCATAGACGAGGTCCTTCGGGGTTTGGATTTTTGTTTCCCGTACATCGACGACATCCTAGTAGCATCCGAGTCCGAGGAAGAACATGAAAAGCATTTAGCCACGATATTCGAACGTTTCAAACAATACGGCATTATTTTGAATCCCAGTAAGTGCAATTTAGGGAAAAGGGAAGTAAAATTCTTAGGCTTCGTAATTTCAAACACAGGATTGCGTCCCACGAACGAAAAAATAGAAGCAATAGCCAACTTTCCTATTCCGAAAACAGCCAAACAATTACGTCGTTTCTTGGGTATGATAAACTTCTACCGTCGTTTCATACCCAAAGCGGCAGAAACTCAGGGACCTTTGAACGACCTCCTCAAAGAGAACATAAAAGGCAATAAACCAGTAATTTGGACGGATGAGGCCCGCAGCGCTTTCTGTCGTTGCAAGGAGAGTTTGGCACAGGCCACTCTGCTAGCTCATCCACAGGCAAATTCCCGTTTAGCACTTTTCTGTGACGCCTCGGATTCCATGGTGGGGGCCGCGCTAAATCAACGCGCCGGTGATACCTGGGAGCCGCTAGCATTTTATTCAACAAAATTATCACCCTCTCAGCAAAAATATTCAGCTTTCGACCGGGAACTATTGGCAATTTACGAATCAATAAAACATTTCCGTCACATGCTAGAGGGCAGAGAGTTTTCTATCTTTACAGACCATAAACCACTTATTTTCGCTTTCAACGCTAAGCCCGACAAACACACTCCGAGACAAATTAGACAATTAGATTTCATCAGCCAATTCTCCACCAGTATTAAACACATTTCCGGACGCGACAACTTGGTCGCGGATACTCTGTCCAGAATCGAAACATTGGATAAAAGTATCAATTTCGACGAGCTAGCGGCAGCCCAGGCAGTTGACTCAGAGCTGCAAACGCACATTAATAATAATGTCAGCTTAGACATTAAAAAAATCCAAATCCCCGGGTCGACCGAAGCTATATACTGCGACGTATCTACAACATCTGCGCGTCCATTCCTTCCAGCTCCTTTTAGACGAGCCGCGTTTAACTCGCTACATAATTTGGCCCACCCCGGCATCAATGCGACGGTCAAAATCGTGACACAACGTTACGTCTGGCCGTCCATAAAATCGGATTGTCGAGAGTGGGCGCGTAACTGCATTCCGTGCCAGACTGCTCCGTGCTCGGACTTTTCCCTATACCTTCGGCAAGGTTTAAACACGTACATATAGACATCGTGGTCCTCCCCGTTCCCGAGGGTTATAGGTATTGTTTAACATGTGTTGACCGTTTTACGCGTTGGCCAGAGGCTTTCCCGTTAAGGGACCAAGAAGCGGGCACGGTCGCCCGTACTTTTTACGAGGGATGGATATGCCGTTTTGGAGTACCTTTGCGTCTCACGACCGATCAAGGGAGGCAATTCGAGTCACACCTATTTAAGGAGCTATGCACTTTAACAGGTACGACTCACTTACGTACAACCGCATACCACCCAGCAGCTAACGGAATGGTCGAACGGTTTCACCGTCAGTTCAAAGCAACTTTACGCTGTTACGGAAACTCACGTTGCACGGAGGTACTCCCAACTATATTATTAGGAATAAGGGCGGCATGGAAGGAAGATTTGAAAGCGACTTCAGCCGATTTAGTTTACGGGGAGTCACTTAGACTCCCAGGGGAATTCCTCCGCCCAACGCCGAGCAGTAGAGACACGGACAGTTTTACAGCTAATTTAAGAAACCATTTCCGTAATTTAACCCCAACAAGCGGCACGCATCACAGCAAACCGCGTGTATTTATTTTTAAGATTTAAATAGGTGCGATTATGTATTTCTAAGACACGACGCGGTCAAAGGAATTCTACAAAACCCTTACGACGGTCCTTATAAAGTAGTCTGCCGTAACGATAAAACTTTTAAACTAGATATAAACGGAAAGCACGTAACAGTAACGATAGACCGTTTAAAACCGGCGCACATTATGTGTGATGAGTTACCAACGAACAATAACAGCGGCAATTTTATTTCAATTTCTAACGAGGCGACAGCGCAAAATACAAACACAAATTCACCGGCGAACGATACACAAGACACACACAACACAACGAATGTAAATTCAGAACAAAATACACAAATAACAACGAACACAACGCGCTCCGGAAGACGGGTGCGTTTCCCAGACCGATATCAAGCCGGTTTCGCGTAAATAAGTAAGAACAACGAAATATACGGATATACATATAGACGATTATACAGAGTAGAATAAGGGAAGTTTATACGTAACTATAGGGTAGTAGAATCGCACGTTTTTTTTTTTTAAGGGGGCGTAACGATTTCCCCACGTAAATTTTGTCAATCCGGACAAATTTACTGGTAGGGGGGTGATGTAGCGACGTCGTCGTCGCCTGTCCCCGGTGAATCGACAGCCTCCATATTAAGGCTTCCTACAGAGATTTTACCTGGACCCAGGATGAGTTGTTTTACGATGGGGTTATTCCCGACACATCTGGCAAACAGACCCGCCTGTGCCCATAACGTTTCGACAACGAGTGCCCCTTGGACGTGACGAGTACAGCTACCTCAGGTACGCAGATATACCTGATAGCTGGCCTCGCGCGACCAAGGAATTTTTCTACACGACACTTTTTCTCGACAAGCGAGCGCACCCGAAAAGTCATCCCTACCATTTTTGCGAGCCACTCTCCCCTGGTCGAGGAACTAATAAATAGCCCTTCGAAGGCATCGGACGGACACTATCGTCCTGACCAGACCAGTGGGTAATTCTTGTAGTGCGAACAGTCGAGCAAGTCAAAATAAAGTTTACCAGTTTTATACGAAATACGTAGTTGCGTTTATTCCGCCGACACCCTAAAGTCAACCCCTTCAAATCGATTGAAGGACCTTGTCAGCCGACGATCGCGACTGACCGATGTCAATCGGAGGGCCCGTTCGAAACGGAAGTCGAACCTTGTATCGTCCGTCGGGAGTTCGCGATGTGTGAGTTTGAAAATGCTGCTCACATTGCTCTTCCTCCGTTAGGGGGGAGTTCGAAGGAATTTCTTCAATTTCCCAGAATTGTCGCAGCTCGACTGATAAAGAATCATCTTGCACACAGTGATGCATTGAGATATTCGAACCCGAATGAAGAGGAGGGTTTGATTTTTGGACATCGAATGAGTGCGACGAAATGGGGCCGGAAATGACCCAACCAAAAATTGTATTCTGGGCAATGGGCTGTCCAGCAGAGCCCTTACGCAGACCGTCCAGTATGACACTGGGGTACACATCTGCGCCGAGCAGGAGATGAATCTCAGCTGAACTTGACGGGTCAAGTGAACTTGAAGGCTCACAGCGTGGCGCAAGGTGCCGACGTGGATTCCGCCGACGGCGGATATGGTTGTCGCGACGCGGGTGCGATTTGCACGCAGGAGATTCACCATGACGTCGGTTACGAAGCTGGCTTCGGAACCTTGATCAATCAAGGCTCGGACAATGACGCAGCGACCCGACGGAACGCTGATTTGCACCCACGCGGTGGCCAGGAGGATGCCTGTGCTAGAAACAGCGAGAGTGGACGCGAGGTGCGAGCTGACCTCGGTTGACGGTGACGACGAAGAAGTCGCGAACTCCGGAATCGGAGTCGGCGGAGAATGGGCATCCTCATGGAGGAGCGAGTGGTGCCGCTTGTGACACACGCGGCACGAATATTTACTGGGACAGTCTCGGAGGACATGACTGTGGCTCAAGCAATTGAAGCAGCGAGAAAATTGTTGAACGATTCCGCGGCGGTCGCTGGGGCTTTTCGCCTTGAATTTTGGACAAAAATTAATACAATGGGGCGCCCGACTCAACGGGCATGGTACACGCGAATGTGGAGCGGACGTCGAGGCGATTGTAGCATGAACGCGTGAGAAATTCGATGCGTTGCGAGACGGCGCGACGGGACCAGCGGAGGACGAGTCATCGGAATCATTGCGAAATTCCTCCAAACCGCGAGCGCGAGAATCTATAAATTTCGACAGAGAATCGAACGAGGGTGGAGTTACGTCGTCTTCAGGTTTTCGCCCGAGCTTCTTTAAAGAATCGATGGTGAAGCAGACCCGATCGCGAAGATTTTGAAGATCGGATTCCGATTCATGAGAGAGCGCGGGCAGTTTCTTCATTGCTGAAAGATGCGCGGTGATTATACGCCTCGGATTGTTGTACCGCGACGTTAGAGTATTCCACGCGATTTGGAAATTATCCGCGGTTATCGGAAGGTTCCCTATACTGTCGAGAGCGGGACCTTTCAGAACGGAAACGAGGTGATGCATCCGCGTGACATCGTGAAGCTTCGAGTTCTTAATAATTAGCGCAGAGAATTTATCGCGGAACGCCTCCCAGTTCTCGTATCGACTTTCGAACTGAGGTAGATTAATCCGGGGAAGCTGCGTGTCCGGGACCGACGGATACGTTGCTTCGTCGATCGAAGCACGGGGCTGACTTACTTTTTCGCTGGTGATTGCGGTGAGTTGGGTCTGCATAAACGTAATCGCGTCCAGGTAGGCTTCCTGTGTGGCATCGAAGTGATCATTCGTGAAATAAGGAAGCTTTGCTCGTTCGTCCCGTGGGATGGTAGAGTAGAGTAGCGTGTTTCTATTGAAGAACTTGTCCCACTGGAGCTTGAGATGATCAATTCGGGTCTGCAGCAGGGTCGCTGTCCAATTGTTCTTCCCCAGCTTTTTTAGATTAGCGACAGCACGTTCGATGGAATGCTGCTGCTGCAGCTGATTCTCGAGGTTGTCCGCCATAAGGAGAAAATCTCGATCACCTCGTCACCTGCCGATTCACTGCACGATCCGGCTCGAAGGACCAAAATGTTCGGCGTCGACCGACGGTCGGAGGCGCCTGAGGCCGGGACCGCTCAGAATTGAGCGCGCGAGGAAAAGGCGAGGATGAGGTTTGATTGAGGGAGAGTAACTTCGAGATTAGTTTCACACTGCGTTTTATTTTAATTCAGAAGTTGTTCGGTTCGCGACCTCGAGATGGTTCACGGAACGGAAACCTTGCGACGTGCTGGACGTTGCTTTTTGAGCGCGACGGACGATCTTGAGTGATCCTTGTCACGGGGATCACCGCGGGCGGAGATCTTGAACGCGTGCGATCGGAAATCTTCACGCGAAGCAAAGCACAGAGGGAGGAATCAAACGAACCGGTCGTTAATATAAAAGACGCAGCGATTGTCGCAACTCAGATAAATGGAACTGACGAAAATAAGAATATGCTTGATTACAATCGTATATTTGAACGCGTACGTATGAAGAACTGAAAAGCCGCCGCTCCGCCAAGGGAGGGCCTTTATATATTCGGCGAACGACTAAACAGTGTCGTACGCGATTGGCGCAAGATCGATCGCATGATCCAGAGCACCGAAACCGCTCGGGATTCAAATCGTGGACGGTTGCCGGAAATAGACACAGACACGGCCTATGCGGCCTCGAGTAACGGCAGCGCGTGCTTGTCAACATAGAGGAAAAAGTGCCGTCTTCGACGGTTGGAAACGCGGCTGCTGATTTCCACAATTTGAACCCCGAATCTTGAACATTTGCGAATATTAAAGTGTTAACTCACGAGATTTGTTAATTGAGATTATTATTTGAGAATTGCCAATAAGGCAAATTATTTACTTGTGTCAAAGCCCGGAAAAAGGGCATTTCTAGTCGCATTGCGAGGTATTGATAGAAATTGCTGTATTTCGAGTAAAGTCTCGTTCGACAACATGTTTATTTGAGCATTGGAGCTCCATTTGATTTATTGTTTATATTGCGTCAAAGAGACAAATAATTGCTTTGTATTCAATTCTTGCAGTGAAATTGATCACTTTTGTGAGTTGCATATCAGCAACCAAGTTTATAAAGATATAATTAAAATTTTGTTGTATTGCTTGTCGGTCGTCCGACGGGCGGTTCAAGCCGCGCGTTATGAAAAATATAGCGAAGGCGATTCTTCGTAGAGAGACGTTCTCTCACATCGGTACGTGGGATTGTAAAAATCTCATTTGCCGAAAAGCAACAGTACGCGTTGTCTCTGCCGCGATTATTTCCTATAGCAGCAAGAAATTGTGTCCTTCTTCGCGTTACTGTATATATCCTGGTTTCGCGATATACACAGTGTGCTTTGCTCAGAACGGACAACAGGAAAAATTCGCATATCGCCATGACCACGGTTGCGTGCTCTGCGTAGATATCCGTAATTTTTCCCACCAAGTTTGTTATCGCCCAGAGTGCAGGAGCCGATTAGCCTTCCCGGATTTATCCGGCAAGACTGATCGTTTGCCTGAGTGTCACTGGCCTGATTTCGAACGAGGTTTATTCCTGTGTGTCCTGCTAAGAGCACGTAGTCGTTTGGGCGGTGAGGAGTCGCCACGGCCACGAATCTGTGCCCTGCCTAGTCTCCGGTATCGCGCCATACAACGAGGTGAATTCCGCGGCAGGTAGAGACCGATCGCCGCTCCCGTGGTATCCCGGCAGCACCGATCGGTGACGACTGCTTTTGCCCGAGAAATTCGACCTAATTAATTGAAAAAGGACCATCCTGCTATATGAAATCATCAAACGCGCGTTGGATAAGTGGCGAGCGTCAAAAGTCCATTACGGGCGAATGAGAACCGCGGTCGCGTAAACCGTCCGAATTTCTTATACGCATTCCTAGCGATGAATACTTTGTTTACTGTCTACGGTCGTCGCGTCTCTCTCTCGACCGTATTGTGGTCGTATTAGCTACAGAAGCTAACCTTGCGTTTTTATACGTCTGGAAATCACAGAACAGTAGTAATACGGGTGTTCTCATCTATACAAATATATCAGAATATATCTCACTTTTACCAGATATCGTCTCTCAACAATTACTCACATTTGTCTCAACCTTTCCATCATCCAGTACCTGGAGGTACGAACCTCCGTCAAATCAACATCGGGTCTCGTAACCAACCCGGTTTTGGAATTGTTAAGAATATTTCTTTATATTGTTAAAGGCTGAAAGATCGAATTACCCAGATAACGGGTGTGTCTGGACAACAGCAGAGTCGCCCCGGCCACGTGATCGTGCCCCTGTCGACGCTGATCGGATTGTCTACGCTCACCCGTGATTCTATATCATTCGAGATCGTTCGCCGCTCCTGTGATTCTCCAGCAGTGCCGTTCGATTTTCTGAATTTTGTTACATTAATCCTTCACCCTATTTATTACAATTCGAGATCGTTCGCCGCTCCTGTGATTCTCCAGCAGTGCCGTTCGATTTTCTGAATTTTGTTACATTAATCCTTCACCCTATTTATTACAATTCGAGATCGTTCGCCGCTCCTGTGACTCTCCAGCAGTGCCGTTCGGTTTTCTGAATTTTGTTACATTGATCCTTCACCCAATTACCACCCGATTGCACTCAGTACACATTTTGAGGAATTAACTCATCGGAACGTTCGGCTTATACCGAACAACGACGGTGAGTTTTCCGACAAGTGTGCACTCTTCAACCCTTCAACTCTATTAAGATACCATATAAGAAAAGGTCAACAAAAGTTCGGTTAAAGTCTTGCAAAAAAAAGCTTTAAAAAGCTTTAGGATGGAACATGTTGGAACATCTTTACAGAAGTCTAGAGTGTCCGAAAAATCGAATTTTATTTGCACGAACTAGCACCTTTGAATTTGAGACAGTTTTTAGTAATTTAATGTCGATATATTTCGAATCACCTCTATGATTCTCTTCTACGTAAGCCACAAACGACAAAAAGATATCAAAACATGGTTGAAGTAAAAGTGATATCGTATTTTTGGGCCCCTAAAATTTATGCAAACAATTTTGAAAATTTATAAATTTATAAGACAGTTATCTATAAAGGATTTTCAAGAGAAACTAGAAAGTGTTTCCCTGTAAACAAAGTTTATTCCTTTATTCCTTACCCAATACTATATTACAATAATTATGTACACTATATACAATCCTACCTGTAAACAAAGAAACGACATTTAAAGTTTATTCTATATCACTTAACTATTCACACTTTTATTATACTCTCAATTTATGAACACGTGCTCCGTTCTATTACGTAATCACTCTCATCTATCAATCTTCTCTCTCTCATAGCAGACTCTACAGTCACTCCATACTCCATGCTCTACAACGTGCGCGAAGCGCGGTAAAATTTGAGTCTAAGAAATATCGTTTCTTTACAAATTTTTTTAAATTTTGAAAATGATTTTTTTTATAAAATTTTTGTACAGATTTGTCGGCCTAAAAATACGATATAACTTTTACTTGAATCTGTTTTCTCTATCTTTTGTCGTTTGTGATTCATAAGCACTTAGATAAAACGGTCGGTTCGGAAGTTTTTCGGTGGAAATGCCCAATTGTCACCACGATATTTTGAACATTTCGGATAATCTGGCAAGAAAATGTTTCGAACAAAAGTTAATCGATACTCAGTCATCTATAAATCTCAATAAAAAAATTTCACAAAATTTCTTTTTTTAATAAAAAAATATGTTTATGTTAATTTTTTATTACATATTGTTGTAGCTGATGTCAAGACGAATCCAATGACCTACTTAACTACGGCTTTAAGTCTTAAAATAAAGCTAGAATAATTTTGTCCAGCTAAATGGCCCGTTTCGACCACTGTGCGCCGCACAGTGGTGCGAAATGGCCAAAAAGCGGAAAAAAATCTTTAAAAACCAAACTACCCAACAAATCTGCTTGAAAATTTGTAGAAAGCATGCCACAGGTACAACGGTTATGTGGCAACAATTAAAAATAAAAAATTGTATTAATTATTAACTAAAATGGGCTAATTGAAAATCTTTGCATTACGCACATTCTTTATTGGATAAACTTCCGAAAAGCCCATAACTCCGATTATTTTTATACTCTGCATTCTTACGTATTTTGACGTGCTGATTACGAATATGACAGTGAAATTTGGCGCAATTGGCGTTTTTTTATTTACTTCCGTAAATAACCCAGACCTAATCCGGACCTATCATTTTTCTCAGGAAGTATTATCTTTATGACAAAAATCAATAGGACATAAAATGTGTATTTTGATGAGGTCTACAACTTTATGTGAAGTATTTTTCAAAATTCCCATTATTTACGGAAGTAAATAAAAAAACTATAATTTTTATTTGCGCCAATTTTCACTATCATATTCGTAATCAACCAAATACGTATGTCCGATTTACTTAATTTATCATTTATTTTAGCATATTTTAACTGTTATTGTGCCGACACTGCGCATTCTCGAATAATAAAAATTTGAGTAATAGAAAAATTTGCATTGCGTAATAAAAAACTGTGTAATAACAAATTCTCAATTGTGACCCACACACATTTAAAATTTATTAAAATACACGTCTAATGTAAATGCTTTTTAAAAGTTTTTTAATTGGATCCGTAATGTGTGTATGTGTGTGTGTGTGAAAGTTCAAAATATGCCTTCTGTAGATCTATGTTAGTTAAACATGTGCGGAATATTTCATCGAAATCGGTTGACGGTGGAAAGAACGACACGCAGCGAAAGATGTACGAATCTGTGGATTTTGAGCACAAACTGACCAGGAGCTGTAAATACCAAGATTTTCACCACTTCTAACCGCTT
Source organism: Lasioglossum pauxillum (assembly GCA_933228785.1). Classification (NCBI taxonomy): domain Eukaryota; kingdom Metazoa; phylum Arthropoda; class Insecta; order Hymenoptera; family Halictidae; genus Lasioglossum; species Lasioglossum pauxillum. Next base: position 23,208,466 of record OW121705.1, on the reverse strand, counting down.
ATACCTCGTGTGTATGTTAATCGATTTCGATGAAATTTTCAGTATATATGTAACTAACATTGATCTACTAAACATATATTTTAAATTTTCTTTACGGCGACAAATAAAAAAATTTTTTAAATTCCTTTTTTTATGTTATTGCTATTTTTTCCAAAAGTTTTTGCACGTTATTTGGTAAATAAAAGCTTCTAATTGATCACAAAAAATCAGGTCATTTGGTGAAAGTTTAAAAAGGTTATTCTGTTTTAAAGATAGTCATGTGACTGACTATAGTTATATAAAAATAGTTTCAGTCCCAAGTTCGCAGGAGTTCGCAGCTGAAACTTGGTTGATATGTACTTTAAAGTGTGTTGCATAATTTGCAACAAGTTTTAACTTGGCGCTTTTTGGCGCTAACAAGTTATGTCAAATTAAACTTTAACTCTACTGTTCAAAATACTTCTTTTTCATTTTGTGTTTTAGATAAATAAATGACACTTAAATTAATTGAACCTACGTTAAATAAATCATCTATTATAAACATAATCAAATTATAATATTGTTCAAGTGTTTTAATGTTTTAGATTCTTGTGGCTGCGTTTATTTGTAGACGCATTTATAAGCCAAAATCGCAGGTTTCCTGTTACCAAACTTTCATGTCATATCATTCCTAGAAATAAGTGATATTTATAAAAAATTTTTATTAGTTTAAATGCTCGAACTATCTAGTAAACGAAATTGCAATGAAAAATCTATGTACTTAACATTCGAAAAATTGATTTTTTCCCCGTTGGAACCACTGTGCGCCGTGGCTCGGTAACGCGGAAGCAGAGCGTCCCCCACTTCCCTCGCTTTTCCCCCGCGAAACGCTTTGGCCTATCGCTCGCTAGATTTTGGCAGGACCGGGTCCTATAATCGCGCGACGGTCCTTGGCTTCCGGCGAATCGCGGCTACTCCGGCAGCATGCTCGGTGATTGGCCGCTTCCCTCGGAGACGATCGACGTAGGCCAATCCAGTCGCGTTCCACGCTTCTATCTGGACGAGGCGACGACAGGGCTGAATTGCTGTCTGTTTCGGTACCGGATGCCTCCAGGTTGTTTGTCTCGGACCGTGTCGACCTCTCGATGTCTCCGTGCGGGAGGTACGCCGGAGCCAATAGCGTCCCTCAGTTTTTGCCGGCGCGAAAAGTGTTCAGGGCCCCCTCCCGGGACCCACTATGGTCCTGCAAAATCGCGTCGCGCAAATTGGCGCGACGCTCAAAATATGAGAGCTCGCCCATCGGTCTCGCTTGTGCCCAGGGAGATCGCTCGCCACTGTCCATCTCGCGTTTCTCTAGCCAGAGGGTGACCCGGTCTTCCGATATTCGGTTCGGAGGACGTCGGCAAAACTGCCACGTCACAATATATCCGTATATACATACGAAATATTGAAATATAATATATATTCAGATAATAATATAATTCCCACTTATTCTACTGTATTTAGAGGATGGGGAAGGGAAGGAGTGCTAAAATTAATTAAATTAATTATTATAATAATTTAATTTAAACTTATATGCATACTGAAAATTTCATCGAAATCGGTCAACATTGCAATAAGCTACATACGTTTAAAGATGAGAGCATAAGGGTGAAAGTCGTAGATTTTCAGCCTTGCCAGGGCATTTCGCCCTAACGTGATCATCTTTAAACGTTTGTAGCTCATTGCAATGTTGACCGATTTCGATGAAATTTTCAGTATGTGTTGGGATTAGCCCTATTTTATGTTCAATCCTTCGCGGGGTATGTAGAAGGAACACTGCACTGCTGCGCATGCGTTGCGTTCACTGTTCGGTTGTACCTGCGCACGCCGCGCCGTGCGCTTCTTCTCTGTATCGTTCCGCGCGTGTTCGCTTATACACGTGTCTTTATACAATAAATATCTCTTGTACTTTTCGTACTTTCTGTTATCCAGATTTATACGTTATCGCGCTCACAGGTTATGGGCCCAGGCGATTTGGAAACAGTTGAGAAAGTTATTTTCTAAGTGTGTGTTTAAACGGAACTTGCCCACGTTTTCGATTTTGAGGTTATACACGTGTTCGTCAATCCTCGAGTTGATAACTGAACGAAAATGTCGCATCCAGTGAGGATTGAGCTACTAAATAAGGAGAATTACGACTCCTGGAGCATGCAAGTCGAAGCTCTGATGACGAAGAACAACACGTGGATATACGTTTGTGGAGACGTGCCGAAACCGGAGCTAACCGAGGACAATGCAGATTCCGTAGCTGCAGTAAACGCATGGCTGCAAGCAGATAGACAAGCTAAGTCTGACCTTATATTATCTATAAGTCCAAGCGAACTACAACAAGTTCGTGGATGCGCTACGTCGCGAGATATATGGATTAAATTGCAAGGTATTTATGCTTCCAAGGGACCGGCACGTAAGGCCACCTTGTTAAAACAGTTGACATTGCAGCGATTACAAGAAGGAGAAAATGTGCGACAGCACATGGATAAATTCTTTGATGCAGTTGATAAACTGGCCACAATGGGAGTGGAAATCAATCAAGATCAACTATGTATAATGTTATTATATAGCCTTCCACAGAGCTTTGAAAATTTTCGGTGTGCCATTGAGTCACGGGATGTATTACCTACACCAGAGGCTTTGAAAATAAAAATTTTGGAAGAAAGTGAAGCTCGTAGACAAAATTACTCTAGTGGTGAGACGGAAGCAATGGCAGCTTGGCGAAATAAGAAGACGATACCAAAGGTTGTGCCTGTAAGTAAAGAGGATAACCGTAACAACACAAGCACTTCAAAAGAAAAATGGCAGGTAAAATGTTTTAAGTGCCGTAAGTTAGGACATAAAGCTCCAGAGTGTCCACGACGTAACATGTCTAATGCAAAAGAATCGCAAAAGAGGGATGCTTTTCTAACTATCCATGGCATGGATAGTATTGCTCTCAATACGCAGTCCATGGAGAGATGTAATCGTTGGTGCCTTGACAGCGGAAGCACATCTCATGTATGTCGAGATGCAAATAGTTTTTCAGATTTGAACAGCGCGGAGTGTGGAAAGCTGAAGCTGGCTAGTCAATCTTCATCCAACATTGAGGCCAAGGGAACAGTACAGTTGGTAACAAATGATGGCATTCAAAACAAGACGATTGAGTTACGTGAAAATTTACTGGTTCCTGACTTGAGAATGAACTTAATGTCGGTGGCTCGGATTACTGATCAGGGATACGAAGTCACATTTCACAGAAATGGTGCAAAAGTGAAGAACTCTGAAGGCCAAATCAGGGTTGTCGCTGACCGTATTGGCGACTTGTATTATGTAAGAGAAGAAGACAAGCAGATTTGTGCGATGTCGACAAGTCGTAACGAAGAGACTTTGACATTGTGGCACGAGCGTCTGGGACATGTGAATGCCCGAGATCTTCTTCAGATGGTGAAGAACAAGCAGGTCCTTGACATCAATTTGAAAGGAAATGAAACTCTTCCTTTCTGTGAGGTTTGTGTGAAGAATAAGATGACTTCTTTACCCTTTACGAGACGCAGTAGCAGAACTAACAAACGATTGGAGATCGTACATGCGGATCTGTGTGGGCCGATGAGGACAGAGTCCAAGGGAAGAGCTCGATTCTTCGTTACCTTCATTGATGATTGCTCGAAATGGTGCGAAGTGTATTTTGTAAAGAATAAAAGCGATGTTCTTTCTGTTTTTATGCAGTATAAGGCTTATGCCGAGAAGCAGACAGGCGAGAAAATCAAGCATCTGCAGACGGATAACGGCAGAGAATTCTGCAATGCCGAGTTTGACGAATTTCTTAAGCGTCATGGGATTCGGCGGAGGCTTACGGTCCCTTATACTCCGCAGCAGAATGGAATAGCGGAACGAAAGAATCGAACCTTGGTCGAAATGGCGAGGTGTTTAATGATGCAAGGGGGCCTGCAGCCATCATTTTGGGCAGAGGCGGTTCACAGCGCTAATTACCTGAGGAACCGCTGTGCGTCGAAGCCAATCGACGGGAAGACACCATTCCAAATATGGACTGGGAAGCTGCCAAGTCTGCAACATCTGAGGGTGATTGGTACGAAAGCCTACATCCTTGATAAGACTCCGACAAAAGGAAAATTCGACACCCGAGCCAAGATGGGTGTTTTAGTCGGATATTCGGACGTGACAAAAGGCTATCGATTTTGGGTACCTTCTGAAGGTAAGATAGTCTTGTCCAGGGACGTGCGTTTCTTGTCCGAGGCTAAGAATGTTTCAGTCAGGGCGGTCGAGGAAGCGGTCTGGAATGGTTCTGATGGATTTCCTGAGGAAGTCGAATTTTTTGTTTCGAGCCCTGTATCTTTCCTGGATAATGAGCAGCAAAATGAAGAGCAGCAAAATAATGAGCAGGAAAATAATGCACCAATTGAGAATACGCCTGTTCAACCGGGAGGAACTGGGCGGAGGGGGCCTGGGAGACCAAGAATAATCCGTACAGGTGCTCGTGGAAGACCGAGGAAACTCTATCATTCGACGGGTGTCCCAAATAATAGGATGAATGCATCCGAGACGCCTATGGAAAGTGGGCGAGTCCAAATTTTAGATCCTGATGTGCCGAACGAGGAAAATGCATTGAATGATGATATCACCGACGAGGTATTCTATGATGCGAGTGCTGCGGAAGAAATGGCCTTCATGTCTGAGGTAAATTTTAAAGAGGCCATGACTGGACCACATGCTGAACAATGGAAGGAAGCAGTGGTACAGGAGATGAAGGCCATGCTCCAAAAGAATACATGGGAGTTGGTAGATCGCCCGAAGAATCGTCGCGTGGTTGGCAGCCGTATGGTCCTCACAAGGAAGTTTGGAGTTGACGGAGATTTGGATCGAAGAAAGGCGCGTTTGGTTGCGAAGGGATTTTCGCAAAAACAAGGTATCGATTTTATACAGACATTTGCACCTGTAGCTCGTTTGGAGTCCCTGAGGCTGTTGATGGCTCTGGCAGCGAGATATAAGATGGTCGTGCATCAACTGGACATTGTCACTGCCTATTTAAATGGCCATTTGGAGGAAGAGATCCTCATGGAGAGGCCGGTTTTCCTCAAAGAGACGCTTGAGGAAATCTTGAAGCGTGAGGGAAAAGGGACAGAAATTGGTACTAGGGCTGACCGAATGTTACGGATGCTGCAGAACGGAGATAAAGTGTGTCTCCTTAAACGAGCCCTATATGGACTGAAGCAAGCTGGTCGCCAATGGAATAAACGACTGGACGATGTTCTGCGGAACTTGGGTCTGATGCCAACTCAGGCGGACCCTTGCTTGTATTTCAGACGGGAGAAAGAAGCCTGCATCATAGTCCTAGTCTATGTGGATGATATTTTGATTGCGTCCACAAATCCAACATGGACTCAGGATTTGAAGAATGGCTTAATGCGAGAGTTCGAGGTCAAGGACCTTGGTCGAGCCAAGTACTGTCTGGGAATTGAAGTGGACCAGACCTCTGATGGCATTTTGTTGTCACAGCGGCGTTACATCCAGAATATTCTGGAGCGTTTTGGCATGAGCGGAGCGAATCCTGTTGCTACGCCTGGCATAGCTGGTTCGAGTACTTCCAAATGGACTGAAATTAAGGATCAGGAAGACAACAAGCGACCATATCGCGAACTCATCGGAGCCTTGATGTATTTGGCGATAGCTACGAGGCCCGATATAGCCTTTATCGTTAGCTTCCTAGGACAATTTAATAATTGTCATAAAGAGGATCATTGGGGAGCTGCGAAGAGAGTCCTTCGCTACCTTCAAGGCACGCTTGATTATGGTTTGAGTTTCAGGCAGACGGAAGGTGGTGTGATTGGATACTCGGATGCGGATTGGGGAAACTGTGAGGTCGATCGTAGATCGTACACTGGATACACATTTCTCCTGAGTGGAGCGGCAGTCTCCTGGAAAGCTCAGAAACAGCGTACTGTGGCGCTTTCTTCGACGGAGGCCGAATATATGGCCCTTGCCGAGGCGGCCAAGGAGGCGAAATATCTGCGTTCGCTGCTGTTGCAGCTTGGATTCGAGAAGCTCGCTGCCGTGACACTCCACTGTGATAACCGCGGAGCTAGGAGTTTGTCGGAGAATCCGGTTTTCCACTCCAGGACGAAACACATAGATGTCCGTCATCACTTCGTCCGTGACGCGGTTAAAGAGCGATTGTTTGTATTATCGAACATTTCGACAGACAAAATGTTGGCTGATGTTTTTACAAAATCATTGCCAAGGGTTAAACATTATTATTGTATTGAAGCGTTGGGAATGCGTCCGCGCTAATATATTTTTTGTTCTGTTTTGTTTGTCTTCTATCAATGTATATGCGCTTGGATTGAGGGGGGCGTGTTGGGATTAGCCCTATTTTATGTTCAATCCTTCGCGGGGTATGTAGAAGGAACACTGCACTGCTGCGCATGCGTTGCGTTCACTGTTCGGTTGTACCTGCGCACGCCGCGCCGTGCGCTTCTTCTCTGTATCGTTCCGCGCGTGTTCGCTTATACACGTGTCTTTATACAATAAATATCTCTTGTACTTTTCGTACTTTCTGTTATCCAGATTTATACGTTATCGCGCTCACAGTATGCATATAAGTTACCGAAATCTATAAAACGCATTTTTTAAATTATCGTTACAGGCCCAGATAAAAAAGTTGGCAAAGCATCATATTTTAAAATTTTGTATAACTCCTACCAATTGCAGTCGTAATAAATTTTGGTTTACTTATTCTCCAGCAAACTAGCCGGTCTAACATCTTAAAAAAATTCAAGTCCTTTGGACCAATTTCTAAAAAGTTATGCGATTTCACTGTCCAACAAATTTCAACTTTTTTTATGTTCCCTAATTACTGTTGGGTCCTTCTTATAGAGTTTTTTGCGCTGATTCCGAATCTGTTTTTAATTTTTTCCCTATACGCACAGTTTTTGAGGAACATGGCTTTGAAAAAAAAACATATTTTTCAACTTTAAACAAATATTGTGATGTTATTATAAAAGATATTGAATTGTTCTTTATAGCAAAAGATTCTGTAGACTTTCCCGAATACAGCGATATTAAATATTAATACATTATGATTGTTTAAACATGTTTAAACAGAAAAAAGCCATCCCATCTGGGCACACTGGCCGAATTCAGTGCATTCGGACCCGGGCCTCCGATAATTGTCTAATTTCTCGGGGCTGCGTCCGAGAACGCTGCGAGGGTGGTGAGGGTGGATCCGAGCCATTCCGGGTGGGCTCTCATTGCCATTCCCGGACGAGAGTCGACAAGGTTGGGCCGCTGGTCATCCCTTAATTGTAATTGCCTCGTCGATGTCTCCGGGTTACTGGATCCGACCTCGGTCCAATCCCCGTTGTCTTCTCCGCGAGCGCCGTCTCGCGATAGGTCCTCCGAGCGCCTCTTCCCGAGGTTTCTCGCCAATTAGAGGCGGGAGATAGGAATCGGATAAAAGATAGGATACTATATTTGTTTCTTCAGATAATAATAGCAGGTACTGAGACAAATCCAAAAACGTGTTATATGATATTATTCTGAGTTTATTAAAAGTAAATCGTTATCTTACGTGCATCGACCGATGGCCGATTGAATGCAGCCGCTGCTGCGTGGCGTCGAATCGGCAGTCGGTCGATGAAGAACATAAGCTGACGCTTTACCTTTAATCAACTCAAAATAATATCATATAGCACCTTTTTGGATTTGTCTCAGTAGCTGCTAGTATCTTCTGAAGAAAAAAATATACAAGTAAATCGTCTATCGACACAAAAGCCTCGGGGAGGTTTATTTGCGCCGATCGTAGAGGGACACTATTTTTTTGAGCTTCAAAGGCCGAGCCCAACGTAGAGAAGAACAGCGCGTGTAAAAAGAGACCGCGCGTGGTCGAAGCGACTGCGACTCTCCGCATCGCATTAGTTCACACCGATATACCCGAGCCGAGATCGTGTAGCACCTTTTTTGCGTCAATAGAGGATTTACTGAAGTATTCCATCTAAAAAAATTATTATTATTATTATTATGTTCCACCAATCCGATCATCTTGAAACTTTTATATATATTAAATAGGTAACAGAACATCGTTCTTGAGTCTTTTGGAAGTGGTCGCTCGAAGGGTAGCTTGCAATCCCCACCCTCACAAAATTAAATGATTTTTTTCTACCCTTAATAATTTGATCAGAATTTTAAAAAAATATATGATATAAAGAAAGTAAGTTCAAGTATTTTCGTTTTTTAAAAATCTGAATATCTTGATTAACAACCGAGAAAAATGATACAGTTAAAGGTATTTACCTTCATATCATCCTTATATGAATGGTTAGCAACTTAAAATTTTAGGGGGTTATTTTTCAACCTAAAACCATTCTTATCCAAACAATATCAACAAAAATTGTGGATGGGGCCGCTGGACCATTCTTAGTCTGTTAGATCAAATTTGTGTATTGTGTATGTTGTAAATTGTTGCAGTAAGGAAAATCAGTACTTGAGATTAGTCATTTGCTTAGGGTGCATCTAGAGCCATTGACCCTCCAAGCCATAAGCATAACGAGCCGCACCTTCCTTGTATTAACTTTATCAGTCATCTACACAGGCACATGATTATCTTGTACTTTTTGTTGGTAGGATCTGAAACGCTTTGTGAACAGCGCGACCGAAGGGTTCATCTATTTCAGTTTAGGCAGTAACGCTAAGAGCTCGGACTTGCCAAAAGAAACCCTACAGGTTTTCCTCGACGTCTTCGCCAAATTGCCTTACAAAATTGTGTGGAAATTCGAAAAGGACATGCCAAACAAGCCGGATAATGTCTTTATTGGGAAATGGCTTCCACAGCAGAGCATTCTTGGTACAGTATCATATTTTATCGAATGTATCACCTTCCCAGGTGATTTACATATTGATTAACAGTAACAGTAAACAGGAGCGACTTGTAGTTTTCTTTTTTTATTTAATAATTTCAGTAGGCCGAAAGTAAATTATTATAATATAATTCATTTTAGTAGGGCGAAATTAAATTACCCCAAACTCATTGTCACCGAGGTCGAAGTGATCGCGGGCCTTGTTATCATCAAAATCTCGTAACAGTCATGAGTAATCTCTTCATGTAAATTTAAAAACATCTTGGTAAACCTTATGTTTAGGGGAGGCAGCTCCGATGACCTTGACCTTGACATATGGTATCGAGGACAACATTCTGAACAACTTTTGTCATTACAAATACCCGGCGCTCGCTCTTACAAGGGGAGTCCACGGTAGACGAGAAACGGATTTTCCTGAAACTTGCAGTATTTGAAGATGACGTATCCAAATGTAATTTAGCAAAGCAGTAGCGCGCACTGCTCAAGATTTCCCGAGAAAATTGCGTTTGAAAAATCGGTTTACCCGTTCATAAGGAGTTCGCGTTAACCTATGAACATGAAGCGCAGTGGTCGAGGGCACTACGGGAAAGACTGGTAATCAGTAGGTCGCTGGTTCGAGTCTTGCTGTCGACATTTTTGTTTTAATCTTTTTTTTCAGTTTTATTCCTAAAATTTATGAAATGTACCATTAAACAATTATTTTTTAAATAAAAAATGCATGTTTTTTATTTGTGGGTATTGAAAAAAATCGAACATAAAAATAATACAGTGTTATATTTACTTTATTATTACTCATTCTTTATTAATAAAAAAAAAATTACGTGTTAGTATGACACGACCCAGAATGATACCCATCGTAAAAGCATGGGAAACAATAATTTTTTCGGCATCTAGCACACACTATAAACGGAGCGTTTGTACAAGAGCACGCCGTTTTCAGAAGTTCTATCGGAAAACACACTTCATTCACATTCATAAAAATTTCTCTGATTGTGAATAGTTATTTTTATTTTTGAAAAAGATATTATTTTCTATTTATACCTCTCGACATTGTTGGGTTTTCCGGTTGTCCTTTACCTGGATGAACCGAGTCTGCCTGGATAAAACTTCTTTAAAAAATAATTGTTTAATGGTACATTTCATAAATTTTAGGAATAAAACTGAAAAAAAAGATTAAAACAAAAATGTCGACAGCAAGACTCGAACCAGCGACCTACTGATTACCAGTCTTTCCCGTAGCGCCCTCGACCACTGCGCTTCATGTTCATAGGTTAACGCGAACTCCTTATGAACGGGTAAACCGATTTTTCAAACGCAATTTTCTCGGGAAATCTTGAGCAGTGCGCGCTACTGCTTTGCTAAATTACATTTGGATACGTCATCTTCAAATACTGCAAGTTTCAGGAAAATCCGTTTCCCGTCTACCGTGGACTCCCCTTGTTAGTTTTCGAGATATTTGCGAAAAACTATTGCAAATACTGTATTGAGTTTTATGTATTCTTGCATGCTCCGTGGCAACGTAAGCCTGTTCCGGGGCGGTATCTGTTTATTACCACGTTTTTATTAGCTCGCTTTCTTGACTGTCTGTCTGGCTGTCTGTCTGTTTGTTCGGTACAAATTTTGCAATTGATTTTAAACTAACTTCCCGATGAGCTAGAGACTTGAAATTTTAAACGTAGCTCAGAACTGGATGACAATGCAATATTAAAAAAAAATTTTTTTTTAAAAGCCTATGCGTTCAGGAGATATAAATTATTAATAATTTGAACCTTTGCACCCCCCCGCCGCGTGACGTAGTACGTCTTCGCGTTCAGCGTCCCCACTCTACTACGTGTTCCCACTCTGACTCATCCCCACTCCACTGACCCGCTTCGCACCGAAGGAGCTCAGTGTCGGAGCGTTCAAGCTCCGTGCGGTGTTTACAAAGTTACTACGTATTATTATAGTATGTTTGTTTACCAAGCGAAAGAACAGTTACACCGAAATTCTCCGTCGAACCTTTATCTTTGACATTTTACCACGGTGTTCGTTTTCGATATGACGCGTCGCAATACCGTCTGAAATTTACTACATGTCTCTGTTATAATCTCATCAAAATGTTCTAAATCGATTATAAAATTTCACACATACAAGACTAAAAAGCAGAAAATAATTATTTAAACTAGAGCTATTGTTTAGGCTATTGTTGCTCGCTCGCTTCGCTCGCTCGCGAGTAGGGTTGTTTTTGCTCGCTCGCTTCGCGAGCTCGCGGGTAGGACTGCTCTTGCGAGAGGGTTAGTGATACGCATGGCTAGTAGGGCCTATTGATATTAATGTTTTTTATTTGGTGTGTGACTCTCCAAGAGTCACACAAAGAACTTCCCGATTCGTTACTCCTTCGCCAACATCGCTAACATCGTTTCTTTTGTACTTTCATCGATATTCTCCCAAAATGTATTCTGGGGAGTAGAGATGATAAATTCACTGTTGCATTGGAATAACTTTCGATTATTCCAAGCGGTAACATTAGCAACAGTTAAAAAAAATTTTTTTTTTAATCTAAAAAAAAAATTTTTAAATCTAAAAAAAAAATTAAGAAAAAAAATTTTTTTATGTAATTGCGTTTGGTTCTTTGGTGGAAATTTTTCGTCCTCCCTTATAAATTGCATTGTAGAATCAACTCTTTTCGAAAAAAAACAAAAAATCTAAAAAACTACTTGACCAATATGGACCAAAATCTAATCAGCTCTAAGTTACGACGGGGCACATCGATTGCATCATTCATCATCCTGATCGCGTTGTTACTTTTTCTGAAAACGTTAACGAAAAATTTGATACCATACAAATGGACATACGCGCACACACACACACACACACACACACAAACATTTTGATAAAAATAGTCTAAAATGACTCCAATGACCATGAAACGTGAAGATCTGCTAAAAAATCGATTTTCGATTTTCGGGGTAATTACAGTAACTTCCCTATGAATAGGGAAGTTAATAAAAATTAATTTTTTAAAAATACCACGAGGCACGTCGTTTTCACGTCTTTTCCACGTACTATGTACAACTTTAACAGGTCTTTGTTACAAAACTGTGCGTCTTAAAGTAGTCTCTCACAGGTCTTTTCGACATCTTTAAGTTGTTGCTTTAAGACGCAAAAAAGTTGCCTTTTCGGACATCTTTTATGCATCTTTTTTCAGACGTACAAAATCTTCAAATTTAAGAAAAAACTAGAGGGCTATTGTTGCTCGCTCGCTTCGCTCGCTCGCGAGTAGGGTTGTTGTTGCTCGCTCGCTTCGCGAGCTCGCGGGCAGGACTGCTCTTGCGAGAATGTTAGTGGTATGCATGGCTAGTAGGGCCCACAGCTATTAATGTCTTTCATTTTGTGTGTGACTCTCCACGAGCCACACAAAGAACTTCCCGATTCGTTAGTTGCTGTATATTATTATTATTATTTATTAAGTGTACGTTTTGAGAAGATTATACGTTTTCAGGGAAATTCAATAGTTTTCTACTTATCAAAATGTTTGCTATATGGCGTCGCATTAAACCAATATCGTATGCTCGTTGCTCGCTTGGTTCCTTGTTATAGCATACTAATATTGCAAAATAAATTGTCTTAATTAGTTTTTCGCAAACGATACAACTCATCATTATCCGGGTTTGCAGTATTGATCTTGGTTTTCTTCGATACTATTAATTTAAATTTTCTCAAAATATATAAACCGCTCAATTTTGAAACTCTGCTCAGTGCTACATACAACATTTGTAAAGTTCGTATTTCTGATGTTTTAAAATCCATACATACTTTCTCGTATGTTTGTCCCTGACTTTTATGAATCGCAATCGCTTCAGCAGGAACCACTGGAAATTGACTACGTGTAATTTGTTATTTTCCTTCACTCGAAATATTTACTTGATTCGATATTTTTTTATTATTGGTGTTAAATTTTGATTTATATTTGCATTTTTCATATAATCACGATAACGAGTTCTTACTTTCACTCCTACCCTGGCCAATTGAAAATCTAACCACAATATAGACGGAATTTTAGTATTTTCTTGAAAAGTAATAAATTTTAATATTCCGCATGCTCCATTAACCAATTCGTCTTCAACGTCAATGTTATTAATTATCATATATTTTATATTAATTTTCAATTTAATCTCAGTTAACAATTCGTTTTGAACTCATTGTTTATTTAAAGATTGTAATATAAATGTTTTTGTACTTTCATCGATATTCTTTGAAAATGTATTCTCGGCGATGATTAACTCACTCTTGCATTGGAATAATTTTCGATTATTGTAAGCGGTTACATTAGCATTAGTTGCATAATTGGAAAAAAACATTTTTTTAAATTAAAAAAAAACAAGAAAAAATTTTTTTTTAATTTTATAAAAAATTTTTTTTTTAATTTTATAAAAAAAAATTTTTTTTTAAATATGTCTAAATATATATATTTAGTTACGTTTACTTCTTCGGTGGATACGCCTTTCGTATAAATTGCAATTTTTAATCAACTCCTTTCGAAAAAAACTAAAAAACTACTTGACCAATATGGACCAAAATCTAATCAGCTCTAAGTTACAGCGAGGCACATCGATTGCATCATTCATCATTCCGATCGCGTTGTTACTTTTTCTGAAAACGTTAACGAAAAATTTGATACCATAGAAACGGACATACGTACACACACACACACACACACACATACCGACATTTTGATAAAAATAGTCTAAAATGACTCCAATGACCATAAAACGTGAAGATCTGCTAAAAATTCGATTTTCGATTTTCGGGGTAATTACAATAACTTCCCTATAAAATCGGGAAGTTAATTATAAAAAAATTAGAATCTATATATATATATATATATATATATATATATATATATATATATATATTACTACTTTTTCATGTACTACTTGAGAGAATATTCCATTTTGTCTCTTCGAAAAAACCTTATTACAACAATTTAGTTTTTATGCAGCATACTGGGCGGGAATCGAACTAGGGACCTACCGTTTAACTTCATGATTTTTTTTTTTTTTTTGAAAACAAGAAATTATTATACTTAATTTGTACATCCCTATACATGTAGTAACAGACTATATATATATATATATAAACATGCTTATTAGATAATATGTGTGTTTTGCGCAGTTCCTACCTACTATGGTTTACCTGCTCCTTACTTTCTATTGCGTGTTAGTACGTCTACAACTAATGATATTTTTGTATTGCACACTATTCGTCTTGTACATTAAGTTTTTGGTACGTTTTTTAGATATAGGAAACGCTTAGAGTGTAAAAACCTATCTACAGCACTTACAAACTAATTCTATATTAGGGCTTTATGATTAAGGAACTCTAGGTTTATTTGTACTATCCGTTGTATTCGTGGAATAGCTTTAGGGCTTGATACGGTAATTTATGTTTTATTTTAAATTGTTGGTTGTGGCTTCTTATTTCTGTTATTTTCGTTAGTAGTGGATTACTGTTTAATTGGGTCTTGTAAAAGTGTTCTGCTAGTTCTTTAATATAATCTAGTATTTCTGGTATTTCCGCTTTTTGATGCATTTCGTTAATTCTCGCATAGTAGTTCTCTGACAGCATTAGTCTAAGGCACTTGTTTTGATACGTTTGTAGTGGTTTGATGTTGGTTGGTGCTGCACTACACCAGACTGCTGCTGCATAGGTTATTGTTGGTCTCAGTATCATTGTGTAGATCAGTTTTTTGTTTAGTGGTGATAGTTTTGAATTCGCGACCATTAGTGGGTATAGTTTTTTTTGAACTGCATATGCTTTTCTAAGCACTTGTTTGATATGCTCCTTGAAGAGCAGTTTGCTGTCGAGGTGTACTCCTAGATATTTTACTTTGTTGATTGGGTGAGTGATATGGTTGTATACTTTTATGGGTTGTATTATTTTTATATTCTTAGTTTTCTTTGTGAAAACTATTACTTCGGTTTTGCTTTCGTTGAGTGCAATTTTCCATTTTGTATAAAATTCTTGTAGTATGCTTATATGTATTTGTATTTGTTTTGCTGCTACTATAGCATTAAATGAATGTGCATATATTGCTGTGTTGTCTGCAAAAAGTGCCAATTTTGTTTTGGGGAATGTTGGTATGTCATTTAGATATATATTGAAAAGTTTGGGTCCTAGTACTGATCCTTGTGGTACGCCTGCTCTAATTTTCCTTTTACTTGATATGCTGTTGTTTACGTTGACTTGTAGTTTTCTATTCCTTAGGTATGAGTTTATAAATTTGATTAATACTGCAGGATATTTGAGTTGTATCATTTTGTATATCAGCCCATCTATCCACACCCTGTCAAATGCTTTTTCAATATCTAGCAGCATCATTACAGTCACATTATCTTTGTTGTAGTTTGTGGCTATGTCATTAACTATGCGTACTACCTGTTGTACTGTGTTGTGTTTCCCCCTGAATCCGAATTGTTGGTCCACTATTATTCTATTATTCTCTTCGTAGTCATTCAATCTTTTTGATATTATTTTCTCTGTTAATTTGCTCATTGTTTGTAAAAGGCTAATTGGTCGATAGCTGCTGGGATCTGCTTTACTTTTTCCTGTTTTTAGTATAGGTATTACAGTGCTTGTTTTCCAGTGTACTGGGAAGTGTGATAGTTTGATTATTGCATTGATTATGTAAGTAAGCTGTACTATTGATTTGCGTTCAAGATTTTTAAGTATTATGTTCTGTATATTATCAGATCCAGAGGCTTTTTTTGATGGGAGTGTTTTGATTACCTCCATTATCTCTCTGGGAGATGTTATGTATTTATCCCAGTCGTCTGGTATTGTTTCTTTTATGTAGTTGTTTACTTCCTTCACTATTTTTTCTTGTGTGATACTATTGTTGGTTAGGTTTATATTATGCACCGCTTCAAATTGTATTGCAAGCATATTTGCTTTATCAATGTCTGTTAGTGCTTCTTCTCCATTCTTATTAAGTGTTGCAACTGGTTCATATTCATTTTTAAAGATTTTGGTCATCCGCCAGAGAGATTTGTCATAGATATTTATCTTTTTCAGTTTCTCTGTCCAGATTTCATTTCTATATTTGAATATTGCTGCACTTATTTCTTTAGTCTTTATTTTTATTTCCTCTTTTACTGATGGCACGGTGTATTATACAGGTGTGCCGACTTCCCTCAGAAATTAAAAAAGATGGGTAGTAATTCCCCGGCCGCCGCCAGGCGGCGGCCGGGGAATTACTACCCATCTATAACAAAACGTCAACGTTACAGAGATGCTAAGTCGGCACACCTGTATAATGCACCGTGACTGATGGTATCCTTGATCGCTGCCACATTTTTCTTAACCTGTTTCTGTCAGATATCATGTTTAGAATGTGGTTTGGTAGTCTATCTTATATCATTTTGAGTGTCCTTAGTGGAATTGATTTAGCTATTGCTTCTTGTATATTGTTTGTGAGCTTTTGAACTTCTATGTCTATTTGTTCTGTAGTGGAGATCTTGTTTGTTATTTTAATTTTGCTATTTAGTATATCCCTGAATTTTTTCCAGTCAGCTTTTTCATAGTCATATACATTTTTTTCATTTGCGCTTTTGTGTTGTGACCCTAGTGTAAATATTATGAGAGTTCCTGTAGCGTATGAATATTACTTATTCCTGACACATTTTTGTTTATCCCTATATCTATTGTTGTTGGTGTTGTACCATTGTCTGGGTAGTGCGTTGGTTCATCTGGAAAGAATATGCTGCAGTTATGTTGTAGTGAGTAGTTGTATAGAACAATGCCTCTCCTATTATTTATATGGCAGTTCCATGCAGTATGTCTGGTGTTCAGGTCACCAACCACAACCACTTTATTTCCTATGTTAAGTAGAGTATCTAAGTCCTTTGACGTGAAGTTTAGGTTAGGACTATTATATCCTGCTATTACGTGTACATTACTAACTAGCTTAATACATATACATTCTAAGGCTATATTATCATTGATCATAATTTCTTTATAAGGCATTCCGTTTTTAACTAATATCACAATACCACCTCCGTTACTATCCTTATCTTTCCTAATTATTTGATAGTTTCTGTTAATATTTCTTTTCTATGTGCATATTTGTCGATGGTCGACTAGCGTGGAGGATGAGTGATCTTCTAACTAATCTAATTGAATGGAATATATTTCTATACATATATATATATATAATAGTGAAAATAAACTTAACATTTCTCTCCTCATATTAAATATTACACAACCGTTAAATCAAATTACACTTTCTGATATACGTCCATCCATCATGGAGACTCGCGCAGAACAAGGAACCGGAACTCTACCAACTCCGCTGAGTTGCCACATATGAGAGAAGAAAATAAGTTGCCAACTCTATAAAACTTAACAGTTTCTTATTTTAATTTTAGAGTTACTATTCAGTCTTGACTCGCTTATCATCATTATATCTATATTATTGTTGCTTAGGAAGTGTATCAGTTCTGCGATTCTGCTTCTAAGTCCATTTGCGTTCCAACTACATATTTTTAAATTATCCATTATTGTTTATTTGTTGGCAGAATTCTATGAAAATTTGAAATTGCTCTACTTTATTGCTGCAGTGTTTTATTTGATTATTGAGTTGTCTGACTAGATCTAACATTTGCTTTATATTAACTAGTTCGTTTAGTTGATTAATTTCATTTGTTAGGTTTATAAAATCAGAGTGATCGCTTCTATTTTGGTTTGGATTTTCCTGGATTATACTTGCTCCTATCATACTTGGTTGTGGGTTGACGTCTGTGGTGAGTTTGGTAGTATCGGTTGCCCCAATTTGTGTCGTAGTATGTTGTGCCTGGTGTTGCCTTCCAAATTTGGTTATTGTGCTATACTGGATGTTGCTGTTTCTGTTTTCCATGCTGATGTTTCTGATTTCCATGTTTATGGTTGGGTATTTATATGTAGGTGGTTGATATGCATAGTTGCTCGTGTTAGGTGTGGCGTTGATTATTGGGAATTGCCTGGTGTCCGTTATGTTTGGTGTTTTGGGGTGATTGTTTTGGTTCCTTGGTCTTTTACTGCTGATTAGTTTTATTCTTTTCTGATATTCTTCACAGTTTGTTGAGTTGGCTGGATGATCCTTACCACAGTTAGCACATTTTGCTGGTTCTTCTCTGTTCTTGGTGCATTCTCTAGTCCAGTGTTCCCGTGCGCATTTCAGACATGTTATTTTGGCATAACAGTTTGTTGTTGCACGCCTCCATGCCTGACATCTATGGCATTGGGTTATTCCTTTCTTGCTTATGTAGTTTTCCCAGGTTATCCTCAAGTTGTTAATTTGTCTAATGTCTTGTTTGAGTTTGTTTATGTTTGTATTTCCCAGTATTGTTACCATGTGTTTAGGTTGTTTTGTGTTTTTCATTAGATTTATGTTTTGTATTGTATATCCTACCTCTTTTAGTTCTCTTCTGATGTCCTCTATTTCTGTTTGATTGTGTAGTCCTTGTATTACATATGCCTTCCTCCTTTCTGTCTTGTTGGTGTACGTATGAAATTTGAATTCCTTTTGTATCCATATGTCTTTAAGTAATGTGTATTGCTCTTGCGTTGTTGTAAATACTTCTGTGAAGTTTTCATGGTATTTTACATAGTAATTTTCCTTTAATAAATCTCTTAGCGTCTTCATGAAAGCTGCATGTGTTTGTATGGTGCCATGTAGTACCAGCGGGGGAGGCTTTTTGTTTTTCTTTGGTTTTGTTTCTGTGGTTTTGCTGGCTTCTGTTTCCATTTCACTATTTTCACTCTCTTCGTCTGACAGTATATTGTATCTATTTTTACAACTGATTTCAGTCTGCTGTTTCTTTTGGCTTTTCATTTTTGATTCTTCCTCTGGTAGTTTTCTTTTTCTCTCATTTATTATAACCTCATTAAATGCTGTTTCATTTTTATGTTTTGTTCCCTCTTTGGAAGAGGTTATGTGGTTGTGTTCTAGGTTATGATCCGTTATACTATACTTTTCGGCTTTTTCCTGGGTGTCTCTTTATCAGGTTTTATTGTGTGTGTATTCCTCTGGTTATTGTTTCTCTTATTTGTTATTATGATATTTTGGTCTACCACTAGGCTGCGATTTTTCGTAATAATACCGATGCTCTCGATACAGTCGGACCAATCCGGACGAGGATCGGGACGAGAATCACTTCATGATGGTTTCCTCGCTGAGCCATGCGAACCTTCCCAGATAGCACAAAGACATCTTAAAGTACGCCTAAAAGTTGCATGACGCAAGACGTAACGTACATCTTTAAGTCGTACGTTGCGTCTGTGGCACGTCGTTTTCACGTCTTTTCCACGTACTGTGTACAACTTTAACAGGTCTTTGTTACAAAACTGTGCGACTTAAAGTCGTCTCTCACAGGTCTTTTCAACATCTTTAAGATGTCGCTTTAAGATGCAAAAAAGTTGCCTTTTTGGACATCTGAAAAGACGTACAAAATCTTCAAATTTAAGAAAAAATTAGAATCTATATATATGTATATTACTACTTTCATGTACACTTGAGAGAGAATATTCCATTTTGTCTCTTCGAAAAAACCTTATTACAATTTAGTTTTTATGCAGCATACTCTGGGCGGGAATCGAACTCGGGCCTACCATTTAACTTCATGATGGTTTCCTCGCTGAGCCATGCGAACCTTTACTGTTAGATTCATTACTTTTTATTCTTATACGCTCAAATCATATCAAATCATATATATTATTATATAAAAAATATTTTAACAGAAGTTTATCTCTTCTAATAATTATGTAACCTAATTATTTAATTATTTACCTAAAATATTTTTTAGGTAAAAATCAAACTACTTTTTTTTAATGAAGTATAGTATCAGTATATTAACGATTAAGAGATATACATATTTTCGTAAGTACTTCAATCGTTTCTGCCGTGAAAACGGCGTTGCGAAAGAGACAACTTTTACACATCCATAAAGGCACCTCTGCTGGGACGACGTTTTCACGTTCGAAGGTAGGTGTCTTTTATGCATCTCATTTCTAACCTGAAAACGGCGTACCGAAAGAGGCAACTTTTACGCTTAAAGGCACCTCTGCTGCGACGACGTTTTCACGTTCGAAGGCAGGTGCCTTTTATGCATCTCATTTCTAACCTGAAAACGGCGTACCGAAAGAGGCAACTTTTACGCGTCCTTAAAGGCACCTTTGCTGGGACGCCGTTTTCACGTTCGAAGGCAATTGCCTTTTATGCATCTCATTTCTAACGTGAAAACGGCGTCCCAGCAGAGGTGCCTTTATGGACGCCTAAAATGCGTCTTACTGAGACGTGAGACGTAAAGATGTAGACCGGACATGAAAACGGCAACTTAAAGTCGTCCTGTGCTATCTGGGTTTACTGTTAAATTCATTACTTTTTATTCTTATAGGCTCAAATCATATCAAATCATATATATTATATAAAAAATATTTTAACAGAAGTTTATCTCTTCTAATAATTATATAACCTAATTATTTAATTATTTACCTAAAAGATTTTTTAGGTAAAAATCACACTACTTTTTTTTAATGAAGCATATAGTATCAGTATATTAACGATTAAGAGATATACATATTTTCGTAAGTACTTCAATCGTTCCTGCCGTGAAAACGGCATCCCGAAAGAGGCAACTTTTACACGTCCATAAAGGCACCTCTGCTGGGACGACGTTTTCACGTTCGAAGGTAGGTGCCTTTTATGCATCTCATTTCTAACCTGAAAATGGCGTACCGAAAGAGGCAACTTTTACGCGTCCTTAAAGGCACCTCTGCTGGGACGACGTTTTCACGTTCGAAGGCAGCTGCCTTTTATGCATCTCATTTCTAACCTAAAAACGGCGTCCCAGAAAAGATGCCTTTATGGACGCCTAAAAAGCGTCTTACTGAGACGTGAGACGTAAAGACTAGTGATGGGCACCATCGACTAAAAACTATCGACTAAATCGATAGTAGCGAACTACTATTTTCAGTCGACTGATTTTTTAAATATCGACTGAATTTAGTAGTGTGAAGTTACTATTTTCAGTCGACTGTTTTACACGTCGCCATCTTGAAATTTCTAATGTCAGTGTCAGACGATGAAACGAAAAGGTTAGAAATACAAGATTATGACAGGACGTGCAAATATGCAAGTAATGAAATATAATAGATATTTCAATACTTTAATTCCTATTAGATGTTAAAATTTTATTGTTATTTATACGATATAAACTATATATGTGATATAAATAAATTGTGTATATTTATATTTATAACATAGTGTATGAATTTATTATTAAATAAAGACAGATTCAGACAAAATCATTCGATCACGTTTACTATATCTGTACTGTCCTACTATTTATTTAACTAGCGAACATCGAGAATAAGAGTAAATACGAGAATAACCTGTAAAGCAATTCAGTCGACTGAAAACTATCGACTAAATTCAGTTACTGAATCAGCTATTGGTTGAATTTTATAAGATTTACTATCAAATCCATTCACTCATTAGCGATATCAAATAATTCGTATGTGTATTTAGCATAAATAACAATTATTATACTACAAATATTATACAATTATTAAATAACAATAAATACTTACCTAACCTAATGAAAAAATAGTATTTTATAATTACATCTATCGATATTAGATATTTTTTTAAAAAGTTCATTAACATTTTGCCTTTATATTGCATTATTATTAAAACATAAATAATAATTTATATACATTTTTAAATTATTGATTATATTTATTTAGTGAGAAATGAGATCTATACGTAGGCATGGAGTATAGACTGCAATCTAGACGTAACCACTAAAACGGAATTTCAGTCGACTAAAAACTATCGGCTAAATATTCGATAGTATGTAGTAACTAAATAGTAATTAGCCGATAGTTGAATTTAGTCGATAATGCCCATCACTAGTAAAGACATAGAACGGACATGAAAACGGCAACTTAAAGTCGTCCTGTGCTATCTGGGTATTTTCTTAGCTATTAGAAATTCACAATCAAAAATTTTCAGGGGTTAGGAATCTGTATGGGGCTTGAAAAAATTATTTTATACTTTTTAGTCGGTCTTTTAAACGTGGCGTTTTTAAAAATTTTATTTTATACTTTTTAGTCCGTTTTAAAAACGTGGTATTTTTAAAAAATTTATTTTTATTTAAATAATTATTTTCTACCTTCTTACGTTCATTGTTGCGGTTGGAAAATAGGAATAGGGGTAGGATCTTCTTCGGTCAGGGGAGGAAAAGGGATAACTCAATCGCGTAACTAAATTAATTAACTTAAGCCAGTTGAAAAGACACACGTTCTTGGAGCACCAATCTACAATAGTGAGAAATTATCTTTTGGACGAGAGGGCGATCACTGTCATGAACACTCTAATTCCTATCTTATAATTGTAAACTGTCAAAAAATTGCGACGAATTGATGAGTAAGAAGGCTGTATAAATTTAACTGAGAGCTCTCAGGTGTTGAAAATATGAAGATGGATTCATTTATGGCGCCCATACTTCAAAAAAATAAATAGAGCCGCAAGGATCCAATGCGCCACTTGTAATCATTCAATGCGCCACGTTTGGCGCATGCGCCATAGGTTGGCCACCCCTGATTTAAATACACGTGTACTACACGTGTGTTATTAATACATGTACAAAACCACAATCTCTAATTTATATTATATTTGAAACCATTATTTCATTCGTAATATGAAAGGTGTGTATATCTTCCAGCATATTCTGGAACAAATATTTTTCCATATTAAAGGTCAAACATAAAGTATTTCCTGCATATTAGAAAAAAATTTCTGTTTCTAATATTACATAAAGATTCATTTTATATTTAGAAAAAAATATTTTTCCTTAATATGAAATAAATATTATCTGTATATTAGGAAAAAATATTCTATTTCTAATGTGGGATCAATTGCGGAGGATAATAAGGGTGCAGGCAATTTTGTGTTTAAAGATGGAAAAGATAATAGATATATTATGCGAAAAAGTTATGACAAGCTCGAGTCTCGGCGCGCTACATTCAACTGCGCTCCTCGGGGCCCGCGTGTCCCTCCACGCTTCACTCCACGCGCCACACACTCACTCCGGGTGCCACACACGCACTCCGCGCGTGTCGGACTTGATCGCCGGCGGATCAGTCACCACACTCGACCATCCTGCTTGTACACATGTCCACATGTGTGTCTTCGTCACCATGCTATGAAAGGTCGTGGTCTTCGCAAATCCATGGTTTCATAGAATCCCTGGAAGTGGATGTCGTTCGCGGTCCCTCGTGCTCTCCGACCTTTCCAACCAGATAACGATCGTTGCGCAGTATTTTTATTATCTGATACGGACCGAGGTATTTAAGACAAAGTTTTAGTCCAGACCTTAATTGCGTTCTACGTATCGCGACTAGATCACCCTCTTTAAAACCTGTAGAGTCCTTTTTTCTTCTTCTGTTGTATGCGTTTCTGTTCTCATCTTGAATTCGCGCTATGGCTTTCTTTGCCTGAATGCGTGACTCATTGCGTGCCTCCTGAAACACAAAAATTGCTTCTCTCTCCAAGATCTCCTTTACCTGTGAATCATCTTGTAACCTCATTCGAGTGCCTATCAACAATTGGAATGGTGACACTCCTGTACTTCTTGGTACATGGTTCAAGTATTGTTGCGTTTTTCTAACGTACTTGTGCCATGTTTCTGCTTGTGGGTGCGCGAGTTTCGTCAAAAGTGGAATAAGAGTCCGATTCACCCTTTCCACTTGTCCATTGGCTCTAGGTATGCCAGTGGTAATCATGATGTGTTGTACATCTTCTTTCTTACAATAATCCGCAAATTCGTGTGAGGAAAACGCAGTTCCTCGATCTGAAATTATCTTTCGCGGGTTTCCGAAAACTAATGCCTGTTTGCTGAGGCAATCAATTACCTCAACCGAAGTGGTTGACTTAGTGGGATATAGCCAAATGAATTTAGTGAAACTATCGACGACCACTAATATATGTCGATAATTCTTTTTCGTGGACGCAAATGGACCCAAATGGTCTATATGGTATGTTTCTAAAGGACGATCTTCTTTGTCAATCGGATGCAAATATCCCTCTAAGCGACCAGTTTTCCGTTCTGCCAGCACGCATTGGAGACAGCTCCGTATTACTTTTTCGATCTTCGGACGCATGGAGTCAAACCAATAATCACGCCTCAACAGCTGTTCGGTTTTTGCAACGGCAAAATGACCTCGTTCATGCACAATACGAATCACATACGCTTGCATAGCCTTAGGTACAACAAGTAATTGTTCGTTATCAATTAACCTATACAACAATCCGTTCTCTCTTACATACTTTTCCGCATCATTCACTTTACTTATCCGTTCTTGCAATTCTCTATCATCGGCCTGCGCCCTTCGTATTTTGTGGATCACCCTCGCTTCTTCTTCGACAATCGACATAGATATGGGTAACGGGTATCTACTTAGGGCGTCGACGTGTCGCATAGCCTTACCCGAACGATGTTGCACCGTGTAATCAAAATCTTGCAAAAATAGTGCCCATCTGGCCACACGCGAACAAATATCTTTTTTCTTCAGGGTCATTACAAACGCTTGGCAGTCAGTTATAACCTTGAACGGTATACCAATTAAGTAGACTCTAAATTTTTTAAGGGATTTCACCACCGCCAACACCTCGAGTTCGTAACTATGGTATTTCTCCTCGCATGGATTTGTTTTCCCGCTCGCGTAATGTATATGATGTAGCAGGCGATCCTCATTATCTCGCTGTAGCAGAATCGCGCCAAAACCCAATGTAGATGCGTCGGTGTGGAGTTCTGTTTCTGCAGTCGGAGAATAAATTCTTAAAACTGGATTATTGGCCAATATTAATTTCAACTCTTTAAACGATGCTCGCTCCTTTTCTCCGAAGTGAAAATTCACTCCACCCCTTAACATATTCGTCAATGGACGCGCAATCACGGAATACGCCGGTACAAATTTTCGAAAATACCCGGTGAGGCCCAAAAAACTTTGCAACGCTCGGACAGTTGTCGGTTCCGCGAATTGCCTGACTGCATTCGTCTTTTGCTCGGACGGCTTTACGCTATTATTCTCTATTATGTGTCCGAGATACTCGACACAGGTTTGCAAAAACTGGCACTTACTCCATTTAATCACTAAGCCATATTCACTTGCGGTTACTAGGACTTTATAATTATAATACTAGGACTTTAATATTAGATTCTTAGATATGAAATGTTCAATTTAAGTATGCAAATGTAATGAATATACTGCGTATCTTTATGCAAAATAAAAATTGTCAATATTCGCAATCACTCGTAAATTTTCTTCCACGCATGTCGAATTGCACTGTTGGTAAATTTTTCGTTACCGTGTCCCACGGACACTGCAGAGTTCTGATTTATGGCTCGATCCCTTCCGCGGAGACGAGGATCCCTGTTTTCTATCGTTCGAATGTCCTGCATCGTGCCTCAGACGTCGCGGGTAAAGATCAAGCGGCGCATACCAGAAATCTTTTTGGACTTAATTGCACGACCGAAAAAGAATTCGTAAACTCGACATGTGCAGGAGAAAATTTTTCCGTTCCTGTATCCAGCGGACACTCCCGAGTAACTGCAGATTTCTGATTTATGGCACGATCCCTTCCGCGGAGACGAGGATCCCTGTTTTCTATCGTAGAGGAAAGGCAAGAGTCACACTGCTGCACTTTCAACTCCTGCAAAACACGTGTTTTTTATAATGTTCCTGTATCCTCAGTTTTCCTTCGTGGTGGGGATATTCGGGGGTGTTCGCAGCTTTTTTGGGAAGCTGCAGTCAGTCTAAGTCTCTGTCGTACCATGCTCAGTTCGCAAGACAATTTTCATATCGTTCTCGCTTACGGCCTCTGCGGGCGCGATGATGGTGCCACGTTCAGGTATATCAGGCGAGAGGGGCCATACATCCGACACCGTATACGTGCCAAATAATTGTGGGTTCGTCGATTAGTTCGTCGATTTCGAAGGATTTTAGTGCATCGACTGTCGCCGTGAAATATTCCCAGTGTGGAAACGTACGTTTGACCGCACAGTGAAAAGTGAAAGAAAAATTCGGGATGTTCTTCTTTTAGAAAGTTGTGATTTAAATTTTATTGTGCTGCAATACAAGTGATATTGCAATTGTTATTAGTGCATCTGTGTGAAAAAGACATGTGATTTATTTATCGATTTGAAAGTGAAAGTGAGAAGTCCAGATCGTTGACCGCGTATCGGTCAGGGTGTCGTATACCTGCTATCTACCACCAGCTGTGCAGTTCGTTGACTTGGCTGTACGCCCCTTGGATTGCGGTACTGTCGTATACCTGATGACATCTGTGCAGTTCGTCACCGAGTGACCTAGTAACACACATTTCGAAGCAGCAAATGAATTTACGGCTGAATAAGTGAGTTTTTAATACAATAAGTATCTGCTTCTCCTCTCATTCGGGTAAAGTTGCCGTAAGTCGAGTAAAGATAATGTGGGTCCTCAACGATTTCAATGACCTTGAATGTGTTTTGAAACTCGACGTTTTAAATATCTTTTTCCTTTGAAATAGTTTGCGGTCGGCTTTAGTTTCGGAGCTATTAACACGCCGTGCCCGCTATCAAGAACACCCATATGACAAGTAATGTTTTTTACGATTATCTCGTAAACTAAAGCCGATCGCCAAAAAGTCTAAAGAGAAATGTTGTTCAGAATCATGGTCTTAGCAATATATCTAAAGCTCATCGAAATCGGAGAGGAGATAGTACATCGATCGATTTCCAATTACAAGTTTTTACAATTCTCTCGTAAACTAAAGCCGATCGCCAAAAAGTCTAAAGAGAAATGTTGTTCAGAATCATGGTCTTGACAACATATCCAAAGATCATCGAAATCGGAGAGGATTCACATTATCGAGAAACTCTTGCTCGTTGCGATATCGCGGCGTACCACCGACACTCGATTGCCAGCGCGGCGTGGCGCGCCGGGCCAGGACGCGCTCTGATTGGTCCGTGTTTTTCGTTAATAACTCCTAAACAAAGCCGAATTTGACTTTTGTGCAAGGGAAAATGTCACTTAGAATGGTCTCAGGAACCACCCCCTTTCGGGTACTTCACGAGTTTTGGGACACCCTGTATATATCTCCGCCCCGCATACAAACATCCACACTTTCCAAAAAATCATACCCTATGATTATATCGTGTGGTATGAGTGTATCGCTGACCACGTGGAAAAATACATTGTATTCGTCGTCATCAATTTTTGTCTTTATGCTACAGCTACCAAGTGTAACGTTGTCATCCGAGCCCACCCCTCTGAATTCTATCTTATCGTTAGACAAGGAAGGTGCGCCGATCGCGATATACGTTGCCGCTCTTATGAGGCTCAAGTCGCTACCGGAATCAATCAAAGCGTCAATCTGCTGTGTCCCTATCGCTACACTCTTACATCCTTGCCGCCTCTTTGATGTTACCGCGTTCGTTCGCGCCGCGCTTGTCGACTTTGGGCACTTCGCCGCGACGTCCCCGTAGCCCTGACATTCAAAACATTTCATACCTCTCTCCTTCGTTGGACACTCATCGCTCTTATGTCTCTTATCGCCACAGTAGTATCACCGCAGTGTCTTCGTTGGATGCGTCGAACTGCCACTTCTAACGGGTTGTTTGTTGATCCTCGTCTCATCTCTCTCGGTTTGCTTCTTGGTCTTTGGATTAGCTGCTTGCCTCTTCTTCATTTTCCCGTATTGCGTCAGTCTGTCCTTAAATTCCTTTATATTTTTTGCACCGTACACCATTGTTTTACTCAACTCATCGGCCCTGATCCCATCTATGACGTATTGCATGACTGCCACTGCCTCCATGCTGACCTGCGCAGCGATATCCAGCAGACTGTACATGTACTCGTGGTACGATTCGTCTTCTCTTTTCTTTCGTTGCACTAATTGTTTATGTACCGTGTGGCTATTCACAGCCTTCGAAAATTCAGCGCGTAACGACTGCTTTAGTTCGTTCCACGTACGCGTGCACCTTTCGTAATTCACGTATAGTTTCGCTGACCCACACAAAAGTCGCCTCGCATAAATTAACTTTTGTATGTCTCTCCATTTACACAATCTCGCCGTATCTTCGAAATCTTTCAGCCAAGTCCGCAGGCTTCTCTTTCCATCTCCGCTAAAGGGTATAGCCGGATAAGATAGTCAAAAATGCCCTTGAACCGAATTTTATCGATGAAGTGCCATTCGAGAGAGCACCAAGAAAAAACATACTGTGCAAAATTTCAACCCTGTATCTTGATCGGGAGGGTAGTTATGGGGTAAAATCGAAAAATCAGTTTTTGGCATATTTTCCCAAGTTAATGACGTTTAGAAATTCTGAGAAAAATCTGACACATGTCAAGAACCCATATACATACTTTGCAATTGGTTTTAGATTTTTAAAGTGAAAATCCTGCTTGTAAAATATCAAAAACCTCAAAAAAATCGAAAAAATGCAGATTTCACATGGAAGTTCAAGAGTGACAACATTTATATTTTTACAGTAGCGGTATATTGTTATAAGTATTGTTCATGAATTTTTTCAGATTTTTTTGGTTTGGTGCGCCGTTGTTAAAAAAAATATAAACCGATTTTTTCGACGTTTTTTCCACGAAGAACTAAACTAACATTAAAATTGTTACGTTCTATTTATTCTGTAAGTCTATCAGGCTCTGATAAACCTTGAGCATTGTACAGAAGTAATTAAAAAATGAAATCAACTTAACTAATATTTCTACAGTGTAAACATTACATCTAGAAATATCAATCATGTTTCCAACAGCTTAGTTAGCTCAGCGCGTTAGACGTTCGACTGTGGACCGGCGTATACTAGGTTCGTGCCCGGTATACGTATGCATTTTTTTTACTTGATTAATTCTTGTTTTTAGTTAGTTTTGCCCAACGCGTTCCGATGTCAACATTTCTCGTTACTTAAGGATAACGATTTTTGGAAATATTTAAATACTTTTTTCACAAATATAAATTACAACAAAGTTTAAGAGAGCCATATTTAATACAATTAGTAAACAAAATTTTTTAAAACAAGTAGCAGTCAATTTTTGGAACTTCTGGAAGTGCTCGACATTTTCAGCAGTAATTCTATGTATATGTGTTTTCGAGTTTTAAATACCTTGTTATAGAGAAAAGACAGAAATTCAAGTTGTAGAAATGGCTCTATTGTTGTTCCCTTCTTTGGTGGCATTTGCTTTTGGTACCTCGTCTTTTATGCGGAACAGCAATTGTTGTGTATGTACCACTCAGGGTTGCTAATGAAATATTTCACAGTGAAAGCAGATGTTCGATACTTGTCAAAGTAAACTAACGGATCTATAAAAGAATATTTAGAATGACAAACTTTCGATGTGCCATTAATTTTTATCTTTATAAACTCGCCTTTAAAAGAATTCTACAAAAATATCCTTGAAGTCAGAAATTAAAAAAGGAAGAGAATTAATGAAATAAAAAAGATAGTCCTACGACGGGCGCGAAACTAGTATACGCCGGTTAACAGTCGAACGCCTAACTTTTTTTTTTAAACATGTTTATTGGTTAAATTAGTACAGTTTTATGATTAGTATTAACAAACATTAAAAAAAAATACTATATAATATTGCGCATGGGTACCTAGTTGTCGAACGCCTAACGCGCTGAGCCAACTGAGCTGTTGGAAATGTGATTGATATTTCTAGATGTAATGTTTACACTGTAGAAATATTAGTTAAGTTGATTTCATTTTTTAATTACTTCTGTACAATGCTCAAGGTTTATCAGAGCCTGATAGACTTACAGAATAAATAGAACGTAACAATTTTAATGTTAGTTTAGTTCTTCGTGGAAAAAACGTCGAAAAAATCGGTTTATATTTTTTTTAACAACGGCGCACCAAACCAAAAAAATCTGAAAAAATTCATGAACAATACTTATAACAATATACCGCTACTGTAAAAATATAAATGTTGTCACTCTAGAACTTCCATGTGAAATCTGCATTTTTTCGATTTTTTTGAGGTTTTTGATATTTTACAAGCAGGATTTTCACTTTAAAAATCTAAAACCAATTGCAAAGTATGTATTTGGGTTCTTGACATGTGTCAGATTTTTCTCAGAATTTCTAAACGTCATTAACTAGGGAAAATAGGCCAAAACTGATTTTTCGATTTTACCCCATCACTACCCTCCCGATCAAGACACAGGGTTGAAATTTTGTACAGTATGTTTTTTCTTGGTGCTCTATCGAATGGCACATCGTCGATAAAATTCGGTTCAAGGGTGTTTTTTACTATCTTATCCGGCTATACCCTTTCTCCATCGACTCTTCTACGTCCTTGAACGTGGGAACATACGCAGCCCTGTGTCCAGCTTCCTCTTCATAATCGTCTGATTCATATTCGGATATATGTTCAGATTCATCTTTCTGGGCATCTTCAAGCAGCAAAGCCGCTTTGAG
Organism: Lasioglossum pauxillum; assembly: GCA_933228785.1. NCBI lineage: Eukaryota > Metazoa > Arthropoda > Insecta > Hymenoptera > Halictidae > Lasioglossum > Lasioglossum pauxillum. The sequence continues at coordinate 23,178,129 of OW121705.1, read as the reverse complement.
TCTCTCTATCAGGTCAGCCTTATTACCTGTTGTTCTCAGCTTGCGAGATCTCAATTCTTCCTTCAATTCGGCCAACTTCATACGCTCTGGATCGCAATCGTTCCCATTAATTTCAGGATGTCCATTACTGCCATCATTCTCGTTTTCTTGTGAGCTTGCCATCTTTTCGCACTTCCCTTACGCAATTCTTTTTCGCAATTCTCTTCTCGCAAATCACCTTTCACACTTGACACTACGCGTCACGCAATTCACATGTAATGTACGTAACAATTCGCGCAAAATGTCAGCCGTTATCCTTGAACCGATCTCGGACGACCCCCAAAATTGTGTGATTAATTGCGGAGGATAATAAGGGTGCAGATAATTTTGTGTTGAAAGATGGAAAAGATAATAGATATATTATGCGAAAAAGTTATGACAAGCTCGAGTCTCGGCGCGCTACATTCAACTGCGCTCCTCGGGGCCCGCGTGTCCCTACACGCTTCGCTCCGCGCGCCACACACTCACTCCGTGCGCCACACACGCACTCCGCGCGCCACACACACTCCGCGCGCCACACACGCACTCCGCGCGTGTCGGACTTGGTCGCCGGCGGATCAGTCACCACACTAATATGAAATAAAGATTCATTTTATATTTAGAAAAAAATATTTTTCTCGTAATATGAAATATATTTCATGCATATTTAAAAAAAAATTTAATATCTAATATATTTAATATTAAAATCCGATTGAATCTCTGTTTAATATCATACGAATGTGTATACAATATTTTGTGCTACTAGGGATATTATGATGAAGAATTAGTACATATTACGACGACACCACACACATCCACACAGTGTTTCTGAGAAGAAACGGCTAACGATTTTGAATAACCCGAAAATTTTATTTTAAGAGTGAGCGGAAATGACATTAGTCTGAGTTAGGTTTGGCTAAAGGCGGGTCAGTGGCTCAGGTGGTAGAGTGTCTGATTCGTAGCAGGAAGGCCAGGGTTCGATTCCCGGGGTGGCATAAATTTCCAAGGAAGTTTTTTCTCCTGCTACGGGCTCAGTCCCTACTGTCGGGGTCATGAGGCAACCAATGGCAACGATTTCCCCTATATCCAGGGAATCGGTAAACTATTGGGAGCCCAAGTTGGCCATTCCGCCTCATAAGGGTACCCGCCGGCTCTATCTCCTCTGTTTGGGGGATAGAGTAAGGAAGGGGGTGGTCAGCGAACAAAATGGTACTACTGAGGAAACTGGACATGGACCCTACCAAAAAAACGGAATCAAAAACGCAAACGGCACATCAATTAAAAACCTTTAAGGGAAAGGCCGGGAGGACGGAGCTAATAGCTGAACACCGACCAGAACCGAGGATGGTGGTCACATCCGAACAATCAGCCATATTTTCTAGGATGTGTCAAGCCCACCCAAGAAGGAAGATCCCGATGAACCTGATATCAAATCTCTGAGGAGACAGATTTCGGTGAAGTTGGTGAACAATTCCTTCTCAACCCCATCGCGAAGTAGGTCGGCAGGTGAAGACCGAATGGAATTGATATCTCGGCCCAGTCGAGATTTCGATGAAGTCGGATTGGATCCGAAGAAGCAGTAACTTCTTCCCAATGGTCAAAAACAATACGCGGTCCCTTGCATTTGTACTCCCAATAGACTCACAGCACAGGCGGAGGGATTAGCCCTAAGGGAGGGTGTGGGCAGGTTTCTGGACTATCTGGAAACAGAATAGGGGCGGGCTTCAAACACTTGACACATTCGACATGAAAATATGGTGAAGTGGGGGGAGTCTGAAAGGGCAGGCGAGACATCCTGCAGGTCTGAAGGTGAGGGGGCCCGACGTTCACACCGAGCCGTAAAACAGCTCAAAAACTCACAAAAATTAGGTAGCATGGCCCGTCTCATCAATGATGACCGACCCGTCTAGTAAGTCGACGACTCTGAAAATGGCCCGGGCCGAATAAAACAGAGGGGACAGCTGAAAAACGAGGACAATTGCAACCCGCTAAAGGGCCGAGTGCCGACAGCGCCAATTGTGATACTGGTGATGAAAAGAACCGGTGTGCCCTAAGGAAGCGAGAGGGGGCCGAACCGCCCCTCCCCGGCAATAACACTACTACTACTACTACTAGGTCTGGCTAGAAAGTCAGCGAAACAAAAATGTTTCTGGCAATCATCATTTTAGTCAAAAAGGTACCTGTTCCCAATATTTCATCCAATTCTGAGCGTGGACGTCTTCGGAACTTTAGCCCGGATGAACGACAATTTCAATTATCTAGCCAAACCTAATTCACTCCAATGTCATTTCCACTCGCTCTTAAAATAATTTTTTCGGGTTATCCACAGTCGTTAGCTGTTTCTTTCAGAAACACTGAGTGTGTGTGTGTGGTGTCGTCGTAATATGTACTCGTTCTTCATCATCATATCATCAAAACTCCTGCAGAACCCGGAAATGGTTCAAGTCGGCCAATTGACAGTTGGCGCGCCGGGCCATAACTCCTAAACAAAGCCGCGGACGACATTTTTGCAGAGGAAAATGTCGCTTCAAACGACCTCGTGAACCTCTTATTTCCAGGTTCTGCAAGAGTTTTGGGACATCCTGTATAAATCGTTCGACGATCGCGTGATATATCTGTAGAAACAGTTGACGAACGGTCGCATCATGCTGACGCAAACTCACAGCACATATGTGCACGTATAGGCAAAATTCAATGTAGTACTGTCCGTCCAACCAGAGATGGAAGAGATTATGACTGTGGGGCGCAGAGGGATCTGCGAGACACCACTCCTGACACTCGGCTGCGGATCCGACTCAGTGTCGCCAGATGAGGGGAATCACGGTGATATGATGTACCCCCTCTCTGATGACCAGAGTAATATGTGGCACATTACGCCGCGCACGCGTAACGTGTCACATATTACTCTACTCTGGTCATCAGAGTGGAGGTACCTTGTATTCCCCTCGAGTGCTGGTTTAGGCACTTTCTGGCGACCCTGGATGCGACCTCTCGTCAACTGTTTCTGCAGATATACTACAGTGTTTTTGAGCGGATACCTGGGAAATCTATTTTCTGTTTAAATTTTTTTGCAAACACGTTGTGGGTTCTATATGCGGCGATACACATATAAGGTGATCTTTCAACTTTGAAGGACTACTCCTGGTTTTTACGTATGCGTGGTCGCCCTTATCACCTAAGCTTAACTAATTCTGATCGCATAATTTTTATATTCTATATAGCTGTCATACAGAATTTGAACTATTGAACTAGTGTTGAAAATCATGCGATCAGAATTAGTTTTAGAATTGATCGACGGGCGGAGAGCATACGAAAATCCAGAAGTAGTCTTTCAAAATTGAAAGCTTACCGTATATGTTGTCACTTCGCTTTGCTAAATTTTCGAAAAGATGTTAACGCGAACTCTAGCGACACCAAGATTTTATATGCGGAAGGCCGGGCCACGCTCGGCCGCACGATACGTGATCCTCGCGGGACAAAACAACGTACGCAGATTCAAGATTCCGTCGAACAGTTCAAAAATTCGGGCGCCAGACACCTCAATGTGTCACGCGAAACAATCCGATTTCATCTTTACGATACGCTAATCAAAATCTCGAGTCTGCGACGTGCTAGCTAAGCCCTGAATAGCGATCGAATGGTGGCCAGGGTCTACGCCGGGAGAACACGTGGGATTCCCCGCGGCGCACAGTGTGACGTTTCGATCACTTAGGAGCATTAAATTCTTAATAATGTAGTCTCTTTTTTTATCATGTATTTTGTTAAAACTACTCAAAATATGGTGATTTCTAATTACTTTACCATGACTTTTGTTGTATTGACCGAAAATACGTATTTTAACTCTTGCCAATTACTATTTGAAATGGTATTTAATTTAAATGATATAAGGAAGTTGTAAACACAGTCTTACATAAATATATTCAAACTTTTAATATACTAAATACATGTAGAGAAACACTGAACAAGCTTTTCATGAACAGTACTATATACACATGTACATTATCTATTAATTTTCATTCTCAGAACCGGAGTCGACTTCATCGTATTCAGACGAATTTTCATTATTGTCTTTTATATTGTGTAATGTAGGCACTGCAAGTAATTGTAGTACTTCTGGGGTAAGAATCTATTTTTTTGTGGGAATGTGCCTTAAACTGGTAATCAAAGGGTCTGACGATATGAGCAGCGTATTAATGAGGTCTATATTTGTGGCAATCCGCGAAATTTTTCTCGTGAAAAGTTCACGAAACCTTCTGTTAATAATCGCCAAAATAAACAATATGTTAAATAATAGCCGAACAAACAATACTATACAAAATACAAAAGCTATCAAATGTAATAAAAATCAAACACAACAACAATTAAACAATAACAAATAAAAACAATAACAATTAAATAGAGTAAAAATCAAAGTGCAGGTTTGTGAATATCAACAGAAACGTTCTGACTCGGATAAATTGTGTTAGTCGGGTAAAGTATCACTGACGATTGATGTAGTTTCATCATTTGTATAGGCAGAAGTTGCACTTGAGGTTTATTTTTATCTGAATGCGATGAAAAGTTAAAAACAATAGTGATTCTGGGTTACGGAGGTATTGCTTTCAAGGTAAGAATAAATACGCAATTTTTAAAAAATGTTCAATTTCGGAATTAAATTCTCCTAAATGCTCGAAACCTTACACTGTGCGGCGGGAAGGTTTCGCACAAGAAATGGACTACGCATTTCGGCTAGAAATTCGTTTATTACACGACGATGGTCGGCTGCCGAGGAACTCGGCAGCAAATACAAAAGTAGCCGGCGCGTTACAATGAATTCTGCGAAAGATGATGTTCGGACGGGCGTTTCTCCCTTTTTCCGGCGCTCCTAATTCGACGGCAACGAGAAGAAATATGTCGCGAGCTGCTAGAACAGCAGCGAAATAGTCGAATTACTCAGACTTGCTTCGACACTGATTTGCGAACACGAATCACGCACGCGACTGCGTTACACAATGGAACGAGCTGAGGCTGAAACGAATTAACGACGTCACCGATCTATTATCGAATCCACAACTTTGCGTTTATCCTGGCGTCGTACAACCGCCACGAGGCGGCCACGCGGCCCCCGCTATCCGATCGGATTCGAATTACCCAAAATAATATTCCTCCAACGTGCGGCGGATTCACAATCCCCGCGATCTGAATTTTCGTAAATATCGGTCGCCTGGAGTGTCGTTAATTCTCGCGACGCGAATACAGAACTCTTCTCCGCGCTACCCGAGCCAACACGAGAAATCTCTTTTCAAACGTAACGAATGAAAGCCTGATCGGCGCTTACCACGGTAGCGATGCGTTGCTTTGTCCGGCAACGAATTTATCGGCCCCTTTCTGCGGTAGCAGTCGCAAAATTACAAGATATTAAGCAATCGTTAACAATGACTAGACGTTACGAGATTCATCAAAGTAGTGCTCCTGCACGCAGTGACCCGGTAACGCGGAAGCGAGGCGTCCCCCACTTTTCGTATTCTTTCTTCCTCACGCAACGCTTCGGCCTATCGCTAATTAGAATTTTCGTGACAACGAATCCTTCACGACGGCGGCTGGTTCCTGCCTTCCAGTGACGTATCCGGCGTCGATCTTTCCTATTGGCTGCTTCCCGACGAGACGATCGACGTAGGCCAATCCGGTTGCGATACGAGCTTCTTCTCGAACGAGGCGACGACAGGGTAGAGTAGATGAACGCCTCGTTACCGCGTGCCCTCGTCGGCGCCTCCAGGTTGGATGTCCTGAGCCCTTGCGATCCTTTTGTCTCCAGTTTCGGAAATACAGCGTAGTCCGGCTTCTAAGGCCCTAAACACACGGGTCGATCGGCGATTCGGTCGACGCGATTCCAGTCGCATGCGATTCCTCCCTTCACGTGACTTCCAATGCAAATTAATGGAGAGCCACACACGGGTCGATTCGTGGTCGACTGAAATCGGCTCGACTGAAATCGCCGCGGTTGTAATCGCGTGCGATCGGAAGCGAAGTTTGTCCACACACGGGTCGATCGGCGATTCGGTCGACGCGATTCCAGTCGCATGCGATTTCTCCCTCCACGTGACTTCCAATGCAAATGAATGGAGAGCCACACACGGGTCGATTCGTGGTCGACTGAAATCGACTCGACTGAAATCGCCGCGATTCTAATCGCGTGCGATCGGAAGCGAAGTTGGAAAATCGCGTGGATCGTACGATTCGCGCGACTCCACAGGAGACGATTTTTTCACTCTCTTAAATAGCATTTCTGAGGTAAAAAAATTGCTTAATTCGATGTAGTATCACTAATTAGAGCTTAATATATCCCCACGGTAAAACCTGCAAGTCTAGCTTTCCTTCTAGCAGCAAAAACGTCGAAGCAGTTTGGTTTTTATTGTTTTTGACAATGATCTCCCACAACAAAAAATCTGAAAAAAATCGAGGACACCGCTTTTGATGGTAGCTTATTCGAGCACTATTAATAGCATGTTTTCATATTTTTGAGAAATCTTCATTTTTCCGACGTTAGAGGTTTTTCAATGGCTCTTGAACCATTCGAAAGCTGACCAATAAAAACCCATCCGAGTAAAATTTCAGCCCTCTAGCTTGCCCGTGAGGGTAGTTATAGGGTTTTACTCAGATGGGTTTTTATTGGTCAGCTTTCGAATGGTTCAAGAGCCATTGAAAAACCTCTAAGGGCAGTTTTGACCATCTTAAAAGGCTAGGCCCTTTTACTCGTACCACTAAAAAGTATGAAATAAAAAATTTTATATAATAAATAAAAATTATAAGTATAATTATAAGTATAAATAATTATGTGAATACACACACGAATTTAAATGCAATACAATCTTTTCGGAGGCGACGCAAAATTGAAAATTTTCCTTAAATTCCTTAAATTCTTCTACATGCTTTCACATATTAATGTATATTCTCTTCCGACCTACTGATTTTCAGATTCACCATATTCTAATGAAATCATAATCAGCAACATCTGTCATTTGGAAAATTTTCAATTTTGCGTCGCCTCCGAAAAGATTTTATTGTATTTAAGTTCGTGTGTATTCACATAATTATTTATACTTATAATTATTTCATATTTTTTAGTGCGTTTTTCGAAGTCGGTTTAATTTTTTTTATAAAATTTTTTTAAAGTGAAAACGTGAAAACGCGATTCTTGATGTTTGAAAAACACAAATTGACTACAATCGACCCGTGTGCACATGGCAATCGCGTCCGTCACATGAATCGTATATGACGATCAAGACGTACGAACTTCACGACGCGATTACAATCGACCCGTGTGTGGACGGCAATCGCGTCTGTTGCATGAATCGTACGACCATCAAGACGTACAAACTGCACGACGCGATTACAATCGACCCGTGTGTGGACGGCAATCGCGTCCGTCGCATGAATCGTATTTGACGAGCAAGACGTACGAACTTCACGACGCGATTTCAATCGACCCGTGTGTGGAGGGCCTAAGTTTTTCCTTCGATCTTCTGTTGTTTCGGCGGTGAGAAAGAGAGTTCCGGGTCCCGCCTGGGACCCGGATGCGGTCTTGCAATTCTCCGTCGCGCAAACGGCGCGACGTTCAAAATATGAAAATCGGTCCCTGGGACTCACACGTGCCCAGGGAGAGCGTTCGCAGCGGCCCTTATCGTGTTTTGCTTAGCCAAAGGGTGACACCCGGTCTTCCGCTGGTAGGTTTAGAGTGACGTAGGCAATTCTGCCACGCACGTCACAATGTGTATCATAGTATACAGGGTGTCCCAAAACTCCTTCAAGTCCGGGAAATGGGAGGTTCCTTAGGTCATTTGAAGCAACATTTTCCTTTGCACCAATGTCAGCCGCGGCTTTGTTTAGGAGTTATTAACGAAACACACTGACCAATCAGAGCGCGTCCTGGGCCGCCGCGCTCGCATCAGAGCGTTGGCAGTACGCCGTGACATCGCAACGAACAAGAGTTTCTCGATTATGTGAATGCTCTCCGATTTCAATGAGCTTTGGATATGTGGTCAAGATCATTATTCTGAACAACATTTCTCTTTAGAATTTGTGGCTGTAGGCTTTAGTTTACGAGATTATCGCAAGAAACTTTACTTGTAAATCCATGGGATCGATATACTACTAGCTTCTATCCGATTTCAATGAGCTGTGGATATGTGGTCAAGACCATTATTGTGAACAACATTTCTCTTTAGAATTTGTGGTTGTAGGCTTTAGTTTACGAGATTATCGCGAGAAACTTTACTTGTAAATTTATTATGGGTGTTCATGATAGTGGACACGGCCTGCTAATGTATTCGAAACTAAAGCCGACTGTCAACCATTTCAAAGGAAAAAGATATTTAAAACTGTTGGAATAATTTTTGTTTGGGTTGGTATGAATGATAACCTGGTATGATGTAATGAAGAATGGTTGGTACGAGTGAGAGAGAGAAATAGAAAGAAAGTAAGAAGCGCACATGTAAGAGCGATAGTCATTTATAAAACTGTACAAATAGTAAGAAAACTTTATATTAAAAATAAAATATTAAACAAAAACGTCGAGTTTTATAACATTATTTCAAGGTCATTAAAATCGATGAAGACCCGGATCATCCTTACCCGACTTACGGCAACTTTACCCGAACGAGAAAAGAGGCAGAAACTGATTGTTTTAAAAACTTACTTATTCAGCCGTAAATCCATTTGCTACTTCGAAATGTGTGTCAATGGGTCAGTCGGTGACGAACTGCACAGGTGTCTTCAGGTATACGACAGCACCGCAATCCAAGGGGCGTACAGCCAAGTCAACGAACTGCACAGCTGGTGGTAGATAGCAGGTATACGACACCCTGACAGATACGCGGTCAACGATCTGGACTTTTCACTTTCACTTTCAAATCGATCAATAAATCACATGTCTTTTTCACACAGATGCACTAATAACAATTGCAATATCACTTGTATTGCAGCACAATAAAATTTAAATCTCAACTTTCTAAAAGAAGAACATCCCGAATTTTTCTTTGACTTTTGACTCGATGAGAGTCGGATGTGTGGCCGCTCTCGCCTGATACACCTGAACGTGGCAGCAGCATTGCGCCCACAGCAGCGGGAAGCGAGAAGTGAAAATTGTCTTGCGAACTGAGCATGGTGTGACAGAGACTTAAACTGACTGCAGCTTCCCCAAAAAGCTGCGAACACCCCCGAATATCCCCACCACGAAGGAAAACTGAGGATATAGGAACATTCTAAAAAATAACGTGTTTTGCAGGAGTTGAAAGTGCAGCAGTGTGACTCTTGCCTTTCCTCTACGATAGAAAACAGGGATCCTCGTCTCCGCGGAAGGGATCGTGCCATAAATCAGAAATCTGCAGTTACTCGGGAGTGTCCGCTGGATACCGGAACGAAAAAATTTTCTCCTGCACATGTCGAGAGAAAAAGAATTCGTAAACTCGACATGTGCAGGAGAAAATTTTTTCGTTCCGGTATCCAGCGGACACTCCCGAGTAACTGCAGATTTCTGATTTATGGCACGATCCCTTCCGCGGAGACGAGGATCCCTGTTTTCTATCGTAGAGGAAAGGCAAGAGTCACACTGCTGCACTTTCAACTCCTGCAAAACACGTTATTTTTTAGAATGTTCCTATATCCTCAGTTTTCCTTCGTGGTGGGGATATTCGGGGGTGTTCGCAGCTTTTTGGGGAAGCTGCAGTCAGTTTAAGTCTCTGTCACACCATGCTCAGTTCGCAAGACAATTTTCACTTCTCGCTTCCCGCTGCTGTGGGCGCGATGCTGCTGCCACGTTCAGGTGTATCAGGCGAGAGCGGCCACACATCCGACTCTCATCGAGTCAAAAGTCAAAGAAAAATTCGGGATGTTCTTCTTTTAGAAAGTTGAGATTTAAATTTTATTGTGCTGCAATACAAGTGATATTGCAATTGTTATTAGTGCATCTGTGTGAAAAAGACATGTGATTTATTGATCGATTTGAAAGTGAAAGTGAAAAGTCCAGATCGTTGACCGCGTATCTGTCAGGGTGTCGTATACCTGCTATCTACCACCAGCTGTGCAGTTCGTTGACTTGGCTGTACGCCCCTTGGATTGCGGTACTGTCGTATACCTGAAGACACCTGTGCAGTTCGTCACAGGGATGCGTACCGCGGACTAACCCTAACCCAAACCCGGTTAACCGAGCGAGGTTTCTCTAACCCACACTAACCCGGAGAGAACGGGTCTTAGGGCCCAGAGAGTGCCGGTTAACCCCGCTCGGAACCGGGTTAACCCGCACAGAGCGGGTTAATCGGGTTACTAGTGAGATAAGATAGATACTTCTAGACAGTTTACTTCAGAGTTCAGAGATATACGAATATATGTACATGCATTATGGAAAAAAAGAGATCCCTCAACAAAATTAATAATTCAATTTGTCTTAATGAACTTAATTATTACTAAATATATTTACTTACTTCCCCATCGTGGTTCGATCGCTTGTGGTGGTAAAGAAACATTTGGCATAATAGCAGACAATTCCAAAATATGTGGGATCAGAGGTGTTAGAAATACCGGTGAATTACGGAAACAAAAAAAGGACTTTAATAGGACACTTTTACAGTAAGTACAAAACCGCGATAGTGGAGTCCGCGTTTAGATTCGCCTCCGCCTGAGGATACTTCCGCAACGATCTTCGGGTACTCGAAAACGTCTCGATCGTCTCGCTCGTATCGTCTTTCGTTCGCAAGCGTCTCACAATCGTCTTTTCGCGTCCCGCAATCGTCTAATTCGTATCGTCTCTTTTCAACGCCTCGCGTCCTCTGCTGTTGTTACGGCCGTTCATACCCTCTCTCTCTTTCTCTCTCGCTCTTTCTTTCTCACGCGCACACTTCTCGCGCTCTTACATAAAAACACGGCGCTCTTGTCTTTCGCGACACATAGCGATGTTTACGTGTAACCGTTCGTGAAAACGGCCGTTGCCTTTCGAATTCGCGACCGCAGGGACCCTACAAATATTAACAATTTAAAATAGTGCATTTTCGACGAATGGACGGATATTAGCCAAAACAGTATTAAAAAATTGTATAAATATTTACCAAACCGAATGATTAAAGTTGTTAGCTGTAAAGGAGGTCCTACAAAATATTGAGCATTGATTTTTATCGATTAATTCTGTTATATTTCAAGCTTTTCGTTAAGTGTGCTATCATTTTGTACCTCTATATTTCGTTAATAATTCTACTTTATTCAATAAAAATAGATAAGTTAATGAAGCTTTGTTTCATTTCATTCATATATGTTGAGGAAGACACACTAAAAATATGTGTATAAAAAAATTGAATTTCTAATGCTTAATAAACAGAAATTACATTAATTTCAAAGTGTGCTATCTTTTTGTCCTGGAGTGTATGTATTAATTGACCAAAAGAAAGTGCACATATTGGGATACAATAATAATTATAATTAACAATGTAACAATATTATTAACTGCTTCTTAGGCCGTGTTCATACTGAGAGCGGCAAACGGTAGAGCAACTTATTTTTGATTATTATTGCATGAGAAAAATGCAAAAAATATGCACTGTGCACAACATATACTGAATGCAAAATTGCAAACTAAACTAGAGGGCTATTGTTGCTCGCTCGCTTCGCTCGCTCGCGAGTAGGGTTGTTTTTGCTCGCTCGCGAGTAGGTTGTTTTTGCTCGCTCGCTTCGCGAGCTCGCGGGTAGGACTGCTCTAGCGAGAGGGTTAGTGATACGCATGGCTAGTAGGGCCTACTGCTATTAATGTTTTTTATTTGGCGTGTGACTCTTGGAGAGTCACACAAAGAACTTCCCGATTCGTTACTCCTTCGCCAACATCGCTAACATCGTTTTTTTTTGTACTTTCATCGATATTCTTCCAAAATGTATTCTTGGGAGTAGAGATGATAAATTCACTGTTGCATTGGAATAACTTTCGATTATTGCAAGCGGTAACATTAGCATCAGTTAAAAAAAATTAAGAAAAATTTTTAACCTCCCGATTTTATAGGGAAGTTATTGTAATTACATGGTCATTGGAGTCATTGGAGTCATTTTAGACTATTTTCAGCAAAATGTTCGTCTGTGTGTGTGTGTGTGTGTGTGTGTGTGTGTGTGTGTGTGTGTGTGTGTGTGTGCGTATGGCCATTTCTATGTAATCAAATTTTTCGTTAACGTTTTCTGAAAAAGTAACAACGCGATCAGAATAATGAATGATGCAATCGATGTGCCCCGCTGTAACTTAGAGCTGATTAGATTTTGGTCCATTTTGGTCAAGTAGTTTTTTAGTTTTTTTCGAAAGGAGTTGATTAAACATTGCAATTTATACGAAAGGCGTATCCACCGAAGAAGTAAACGTAACTATATATATATATTTAGACATATTAAAAAAAAAATTTTTTTTATAAAATTAAAAAAAAAATTTTTTCTTGTTTTTTTTAATTAAAAATACTTTTTTTCCAATTCTGCAACTAATGCTAATGTAACCGCTTACAATAATCGAAAATTATTCCAATGCAAGAGTGAGTTAATCATCGCCGAGAATACATTTTCAAAGAATATCGATGAAAGTACAAAAACATTTATATTACAATCTTTAAATAAACAATGAGTTCAAAACGAATTGTTAACTGAGATTAAATTGAAAATTAATATAAAATATATGATAATTAATAACATTGATGTTGAAGACGGATTGGTTAATGGAGCATGCGGAATATTAAAATTTATTACTTTTCAAGAAAATACTAAAATTCCGTCTACATTGTGGTTAGATTTTCAATTGGCCATAGTAGGAGTGAAAATAATAACTCGTTATCGTGATTATATGAAAAATGCAAATATAAATCAAAATTGAACACCAATAATAAAAAAATATCGAATCAAGTAAATATTTCGAGTGAAGAAAAATAAGAAATCACACGTAATCAATTTCCAGTGGTTCCTGCTGAAGCGATTACGATTCATAAAAGTCAGGGACAAACATACGAGAAAGTATGTATGGATTTTAAAACATCAGAAATACGAACTTTACAAATGTTTATGTAGCACTGAGCAGAGTTTCAAAATTGAGCGCGGTTTATATATTTCGGGACAATTTAAATTAACAGTATCGAAGAAAAACAAGATCAATACTGCAAACCCGGATAATGATGAGTTGTATCGTTTGCGAAAAACTAATTAAGACAATTTATTTTGTAACATTAGTATGCTATAACAAGGAACCAAGCGAGCAACGAGCATACGATATTGGTTTAATGCGACGCCATATAGCAAACATTTTGATAAGTAGAAAACTATTGAATCGGGAAGTTCTTTGTGTGGCTCGTGGAGAGTCACACACCAAATAAAAAACATTAATAGCAGTAGGTCCTACTAGCCATACGTATCACTAACCCTCTCGCAAGAGCAGTCCTACCCGCGAGATCGCGAAGCGAGCGAGCAACAATAGCCCTCTAGTTAACTTCCCGATTTTATAGGGAAGTTATTGTAATTACCCCGAAAATCGAAAATCGATTTTTTAGCAGATCTTCACGTTTCATGGTCATTGGAGTCATTTTAGACTATTTTCAGCAAAATGTTCGTGTGTGTGTGTGTGTGTGTGTGTGTGTGTGTGTGTGTGTGTGTGTGTGTGTGCGCGTATGGCCGTTTCTATGTAATCAAATTTTTCGTTAACGTTTTCAGAAAAAGTAACAACGCGATCAGGATGACGAATGATGCAATCGATGTACCCCGCTGTAACTTAGAGCTGATTAGATTTTCGTCCATTTTGGTCAAGTAGTTTTTTAGTTTCTTTAGTTTTTTTTCGAATAGAGTTGATTCTACTATGCAATTTATAAGGGAGGACGAAAATTTTCCACCAAAGAACCAAACGCAATTACATTAAAAAATTTTTTTTTTAATTTTTTTTTAGATTAAAAAAAATTTTTTTTTTAGATTTAAAAAAAAATTTTTTTTTTAACTGATGTTAATGTTACCGCTTGGAATAATCGAAAGTTATTCCAACGCAACAGTGAATTTATCATCTCTACTCCCAAGAATACATTTTGGGAGAATATCGATGAAAGTACAAAGAAAAATGATGTTAGCGATGTTGGCGAAGGAGTAACGAATCGGGAAGTTCTTTGTGTGACTCTTGGAGAGTCACACACCAAATAAAAAACATTAATATCAGTAGGCCCTACTAGCCATGCGTATCACTAACCCTCTCGCAAGAGCAGTCCTACCTGCGAGCTCGCGAAGCGAGCGAGCAACAATAGCCCTCTGGTTTTTTTATGTAATTGCATTTGGTTCTTTGGTGGAAAATTTTCGTCCTTCCTTATAAATTGCATTGTAGAATCAACTCTTTTCGAAAAAAAACTAAAAATCTAAAAAACTACTTGACCAATATGGACCAAAATCTAATCAGCTCTGAGTTACGACGGGGCACATCGATTGCATCATTCATCATCCTGATCGCGTTGTTACTTTTTCTGAAAACGTTAACGAAAAATTTGATTACATAGAAACGGCCATACGCACACACACACACACACACGAACATTTTGCTGAAAATAGTCTAAAATGACTGCAATGACCATGAAACGTGAAGATCTGCTAAAAAATCGATTTTCGATTTTCGGGGTAATTACAATAACTTCCCTATAAAATCGGGAAGTTAATAAATCTAATCATTTCATTGAAAATTTCTGATTAGACACTGTTTTTCTTCTTGGGTGGAATTAAGGTGAAATCTTTTGATTTCATTATATCCTGGAGATTTATACAACTTTGGAATACGTTACGATAATCGGTCTTATCGTAATATCACTTCCTGGGGAATAGAAAAAAAAATGTTTGGTTATTATTTTCTAACTTATGTACTCCGTTGTAACTTGAAGCTAGTGTACTTGTATCAAAATTTTCTGCGTATTGGTTTTCTTTATCTAGATCTTCGGACCATAAAAGTACTATAATGCCTTTTAATTTTGAAAATGGGGTGTCCACTTTTGGGAATTCAATTAATTCGGTGTTTGTATAATGAAACTTTATAAAGTCTTGATATGTTTTATTGGGTTTATCTACGTAGAATAAGGATTTAGCATTTTCTTTTAAATTAGGGTGCAGACGCGATAAACCGTCTGCATTGGAATTCACCCTACCTGGTTTATATTTAATTACGTACTTATATTCATTAAGACGTAAGCGCCATCGGACAAGTTTCGAAGAGGGATCTTTGCAGTTAAAAAGCCATTGGAGAGGTCTGTGATCTGTATAGATAGTAAATTCTCTGCCATAGAGATAAGGTCGGAATTGTTCGACGGTATTTATAATAGCTAGAAGTTCTTTTTCAGTCGTTGAATAGTTTTGTTCGGAACTATTTAATGTCCGCGAATAGTAAGCCACAGGTAAATCTTTATTATTTCTTATTTGCGAGAGTACACCGCCAATACCTACATTGGAGGCGTCGCAGGTAACAAAGAAAGTTTGAGAAAAATCGGGATACTCTGTAGTAAAGGTTCGCTCGTCAGGAGTGATTTGAATTTCTCGAACGCATTTTGTTGTTCCTTAGACCAAGCAAATTCTACATCATTTTTGCATAAAGAAGTCAAGAGTTTCGCGATTGTGGCGAAATTGGAAATGAATTTTCGATAGTATCCTATCATTCCGAGAAATGTTTTTAATTGTTTAAGAGTTTTGGGAGGATTAATTTTTAGAATACACTCAATCTTTTTAGGGTTTGGTCTGACTCCGTCTTTAGAGATTACGTGTCCGAGATAGTGACAGGATTCGTGTAAGAACTCACATTTTTCCGGTTGGAGTTTGAGGTTATATTCGTGAAATCTATTGAAAACGTTACGCAATTTCATGTTGTGATCAGCGAGGTTGGATCCATAAATGATTACGTCGTCCAGATAAACAAAACATTGCCTATTGTTGAGTCCGGTTAAAACGTTATGCATCATCCTTTGAAATGCCGCTGGTGCATTTTTTAAACCGAAGGGTATTCGCGTATATTCAAAGTGTCCTTCTGGAGTAGAGAAGCCGGTTTTTTCAGCATCTTCCGGGTGCATAGGTATTTGGTGGAAACCAGAAGCTAAATCTAATGTGGTAAAATAATGTGCATGCCCTAACTGATCTAGAATATCTTCTATATAAGGAAGAGGGTAAGCGTCCCCAATTGTCTTTTCGTTAAGTTTCCTATAGTCAATGACAATTCGCCATTTTTGCTGACCAGAAGCGTCTTTCTTTTTGGGTACAACCCAGAGTGGGCTTGACCATGGGCTTGTAGAAGGTTTAATGATGCCTTGCTTTAACATTTTTTCAATTTGACTCGATACTTCGTTCTTATGTATCTCGGGATATCTATAAGACTTGGTATGAATTGGAGTATCATCAATTGTTGGAATCCTATTTACGGCTGCGGAAGTCGTAGTTAATACGTCATCGGGGAGATGAAAAATGTCTTGGAATTCGTGACATAACATTACTATCGAACTTTTTTCCTCAGGGTTTAAATGTTCTATGCGTAAATTTGCATTTATCAATTCAGGTCTTTTCTCTTTTGAGTCATCTTTAGAAGAATAAAGGATATGAGCTTGCTTAGGAGGGCGTAGGAGTGGTAATTTAGGTTTGGTGAAGGTTTTCCTTTCTGAAGATCGATTGATAATAGTAATTAAAGTTTCACCTTTGTTGGATACTTTCACGAATGCACAAGGAATGATTAAAGATTCTTTTTGATCTAATGACTGATTTTGAATTATTCCTTCTTGTAAATTGAGGGGATTTTCTACCGACACTTTGACAATCATTTCTGTTCGAGGGCTGATTGATATCAAATTTGTATTCGAGCGTTGATTTATATTTTGTTGGAGAGGAATTGGAAATGGAATAGCTTTAATTGAAATAGACGAATTCTGAAAATCAATCTTACAACTTTGTGTAGCAAAAAAATCTTGTCCTAGAATACCATCAAAAGGGAACCCGTGTTAGAGTCGATGACTTGGAATTTGCAATTGAGTTGATATTTGCGAATTGATAGTTGGAGTTCGGTTTCTCCAAGAGTTGCGATTGGCGCATTGACATTAATACCGTTGAGCATAACCGGTTGAGGATTTGTAATATTTAAATTTTCGAGGCTTAATTTTTTTATTAGCGATACCGATGCTCCTGTATCAATTAAAAATTTTAGGATACCGTCAGGAGAGTTAGACGATGGAGATTCAAACTAGAGGGCTATTGTTGCTCGCTCGCTTCGCTCGCTCGCGAGTAGGGTTGTTTTTCCTCGCTCGCTTCGCGAGCTCGCGGGTAGGACTGCTCTTGCGAGAGGGTTAGTGATACGCATGGCTAGGAGGGCCTACTGATATTAATGTTTTTTATTTGGTGTGTGACTCTCCAAGAGTCACACAAAGAACTTCCCGATTCGTTACTCCTTCGCCAACATCGCTAACATCTTTTTTTTTTGTACTTTCATCTATATTCTCCCAAAATGTATTCTTGGGAGTAGAAATGATAAATTCACTGTTGCATTGGAATAACTTTCGATTATTCCGAGCGGCAACATTAGCATCAGTTAAAAAAAAAATTTTTTTTAATCTAAAAAAAAATTAAAAAAAAAATTTTTTAATGTAATTGCGTTTGGTTCTTTGGTGGAAAATTTTCGTCCTCCCTTATAAATTGCATTGTAGAATCAACTCTTTTCGAAAAAAACTAAAAATCTAAAAAACTACTTGACCAATATGGACCAAAATCTAATCAGCTCTAAGTTACGACGGGGCACATCGATTGCATCATTCATCATCCTGATCGCGTTGTTACTTTTTCTGAAAACGTTAACGAAAAATTTGATTACATAGAAACGGCCATACGCGCACACACACACACACACACATACAAACATTTTGATAAAAATAGTCTAAAATGATTCCAATGACCATGAAACGTGAAGATCTGCTAAAAAATCGATTTTCGATTTTCGGGGTAATTACAGTAACTTCCCTATGAATCGGGAAGTCAATAAAACGAATGTTAACTCGTTAGCGTTTAAATGAAAAGTAAATGAATCAAGCTGTGCCGTAGTATTTAATTGGTCATTGTTTTCAGATGTTTGTACAAGAGGATTAGAACGTTGGTTAGGGAGTTGAACATATTTGTTGCTTAGATTAACACTTGAGTGTTGGGTGATTTGAGGATTGGACTTATTCCCGGTGTTTTTATTTCGTTGAACGTTTGCAGCAAATCTTTTTATACACTCATCCATAGAGTGGCCCATATTTTTACAATATCGGCATTGAATTTGGTTAGTTGACCGATATGAGCTTTGATTTGATCTATGATTGTTTAGTTGATTTGGATTTTGGAATCGACTTGAACTTTGGAATCGATTTGAATTTTGGTATTGGTTTGGGTTTTGGAATTGGTTTGAATTTTGGGATTGATTTGAATTTGTATTATAATTTTGGAAAGTTGTACATCTAAAAGTTTGATTTTGTTGAGAAAAATGGGTTGGTCTAGGATGCTGAGATGACGAAGAGGGTTGGATTTGTTGTAAAAAATGGATTGGTCTAGAGTTTCGGGATGTTGAGTTTTTAAAACGACAATCATTACTGGCGTGATTTGTTCTACTACAATAAACGCAATTTGGATAATTTTCATATCGTATTCGAAGTGCTTTTTCTTCTGCCGAAGCAGCGGTAAATGCCCGATTAATCGTTCTAAATTCCCTATATCGAAGCATTTGTGAAATTTGGGGATGTGTGTGATAAATAAAATGGTTAAGGGTCATTTTAGCTACCATTGCTATACTTGCAGGTAAAAGATTTTCGTCCTGTTCGGATTCGTGTATGGTCGCAAGCAGTGGCGCACCCAGGGGGCCAGGGTGCCAAGTCCCCCCCCAAGAAAAAATATTTAGCATAGCCCTTGACATATATGTTAGCTAAAAAAAAAAAAGGGTAATCGCGCAAAACTAGCGCTGGGTTCAACTCGCCCCCCCCCAAGATTGCATCCTGGGTGCGCCACTGGTCGCAAGGATTCGGGACGAGAGGTCTTCGATCCTTTGAAAAAATTGCGATACATTTTCATTTTGCCTTTGAACTATCGAATTTAGTTCCTCAAATAACTGATCGAGAGTTTTTTGTCTTGGTACAAATTTAAAAGAAGATCAGATACTTCTTCCCAAGTCGAGAGGTTGCAATGAATGTCAATTTGTTCGCGCGCCTTACCGGTAATTCGACTTTTCACGTAAAGTAATAGAGCAGTTTTTTGATTTACGGCTGCTAGTTCAAAGACTGCGTCAATTTGCTTTACGAAGCTACGAATTTTGTATCGATCACCGTCAAATGTTTCAGGAATTAATTTTATTAAAAACGAGAGTTCATACGTCTGCGAGTCTTGGTTTACGTTGTTAGGCATGATTATTTAGGATTTAGGAAAGGAGAGAGTTATCTAGATTGACGAATATGTACTGAACAATACTCACTGCAGAGGTTATCCACGACAATCGGTGCTGGAGTTGCTAGGTCCAGTATTTTCCAACCAGATTCCGGAATTTCCACGGATGAGCCGCTTCTTTGACTTCGTCTTCACGTTCGATGTCCACGTTCTCAGCAACTTGCTTGTTGCCACTCGATCCACAGGGTAGAGTTGCTAATTCCACTTATATTCACTGTGTGTAGAGTGCTGGACTATCCCATCCTCGTCGCCAAATTTATGTTGTATTCCGGAAGAGGGTTAATAAACGTTTCTTTGATTTTGAGGTATCAAACACAAGTTTATTAATAAAACTCCTCAACTTATAACTCCGGATATGAAGTACGAGAAGCGCGTGAACAGTACTTATTTTCGTCGAGACGGAATGACAGAGCTCTTAACTGCACAGAAGTTGTATGGAAAAAAAAGCCAGAATAAGACTCTTACATTGGCTTAAATAGAGGTCCCAAAAAGGGAGAGATAGGTGATTACAGTCATAGGTCATGGTGCAATTCTGCATGACTCAAGGTAGTGACCGGTCGAGGGTCACTGTCGGGAACATCTAGCTTAGTCATTATCGTAAGTAAACTTAAATAGTTGTCATACAACAGCATCATGCTGACGCATACGCACAGCACGGGCGTGCACGTATAGGCAAAATTCAATGCAGTAGTAGCTGCAGTTTTTCGTAAATATCTCAAAAAGTAAAGCTGAATGGCGGTTACATGTATAGGAAAAAGTCGTTCAGATTAAAAAATACAACATATTAAATAATCATCGAAATCGGTGAGGTGGCACCTTTTATGCATAAGTATTTACCGAATTCTTTTCTTTTTCTAATTCTTGTCTCAGTCGATGACGCAGGTGCTTGAGATGCTAATAAATATAAATTATCTAAGAGTAATCGTTGTGACACGATTTCTAAGGTGTTAGAAAACTGCCGGTAGTTTTCAAAAGATCCTGCAAATAATTTTTTAAACAGTATTATTTTTTCCTTTGGTGTTTTCTTATGTTGAAAGTCCCAATAAACATATTTAGATAGTCGTTCTCTCGTGAATCTTGTATAGATATTGACGTTTGGTTATTAACCGTGGAACACTGTTATATAGCACACACCAATGTCAAGATGTTCATCTATCAAGGAGGTCTGCAAAGTAGCGAGGAAGCGGTGCACTTCTCGGTACCATTATTAGGATTTCCAATATTGGGAGACCAGGATTACCAAGTACTCAGAATGGAGGCCCTCGGTGTCGCGAAATACATGGACATCACGACTGTGACGAGGAAAGAATTGGAAGCTGCTATTATAGAGATCTTAAATAATAAACAGTGAGTTTTTACGAAAATGTATGTTCTAGTATGAATTACAGTAGAGCCTCGTTTATTGCACGGAATCCTCGTTCGTTGCAAACTAACGAGTCCCACTACGAGTTGTTAGCAGTTCTTGAACTCGTGGTGGAGATTGTGATGGTAGCCATCAGTACGTAGGGGAAATACGGCGTGAGAAAGTAGAGAAACAGTTCTCGTGATTGATTACCTCTTTTGTTACACAACCAGATATTTTAAACGAATTTTCGCTCTCTTTTCGTACAATGAGCGAAGTGCTACAGTATTATGAATGAATTTTGACTGGGTAGTACAGTAAATCTTCTATAGACGGGACAGCCTCGGGGGAATTTGGTCGCATCTATCGTATAGTGTAGCTATTTTTTATCTCCAAAGGCCGAGCCGAACGTAGAGAAGGACAGCGCGTATAAAGAGAGACCACGCGCGGGCCTTTGAACAGTGCCGGCGACGGCAACTGTCCGCGTCTCATTCTTTCCGATACGCTATCCTTTCTTGCGCTCGAAACGTTCATTGTCATTTAAACCACTAAACACAGTTGAAATTATATCGTGTTTGGTATCATTTTGCAACAGAAAAACGCCACAAATATATTGGTGAAAGTTCCATAAAAAAATAATGAAAAATAAAGAAGATTTGAAGTTTAAATATTGGTGTTACATTATGATGACGCACGGGTGTTTGAACTGTGCCGGCAACTGCGACTCTCCGAGTCGCGTTAGTAGTGGTTCACACCGATATACCGAGCCGAGATCAGATTACTAAGTTGGGGGATATTCTTGGTCGCATCTATCGTATAGAAATTGTTGCCTCTATAGAGGATTATATGTATCTGACTTATATGTGACTGTATGTAGCACATACAGGGTATCTCGGCCGAAGAAGATCAGTTAAATGGCCAATTGAATTGGAAAGAAAACAAAAATTTCTTTCATACATTGTGAATTGTGTGTGTATTGAAGGACCAATATCCTACAAGAATATTTTTCTTCCATGAAAGATGGCCAAGGAAGAAAAATATTTTTTCCGGATATAAATCCTTTAACACTATTCATATTAGGTAAAAGAAACTTCTTTCTTCCAATTCGTAGAGACTCTTTTAGCCGAGACACCTTTACAAATTCAGCTTACAATTGAGCATGTGAAATGAAAAGAATTAGTAACGCGAAATCATTGCGTTAAACTTTTTTTGTCCGCCACTTTCTGATAAGGTTTGCAGGAAAGTATAATTTTATTCGCTGTTTTTCAGGTACAAGCAGAGAATAATGGAACTCAAAAAGCTTGTCAACGATAATCCGTACAATATTGTGAAACATTTAGTATGGTGGACGGAATACGTGATTCGCAATAAAGGTGCTCCTCATCTTCGTTCAAATTTAGCTCATCAACCATGGTACCAACGCTACGATATGGACATTGTGATATTTCTGACGATCGTGGTCGTCTTAATAACTTCAAACATAGCTAGTATCACTGCGAAATTGGCTGTGCGCTCTTACAATCATTACCGAAGGATATCCACATTGGGGAAACAAAAAATTAGTTAATTATAAAGTGATATAAATAAGAACCACAGACCTGTATAAGAATATATTTATTGCTTTTGATCAGGCCTGGCCAACACGCGGCCCGCGGGCCGCCACGTCAAATTGTGCGATCCGCCGGGCGATTTTATATTTCTATTGAAACTTTTATTTTTCATTGTATGTATACAAAAATATTAAATAAATGAAGTGTCATTGTTATTGTGCGCAAGTGCGACTACGAACTCCAGTTCTATATTTGATATCTTTGATATAATAGAGTTACAGTGCAATAAAGAAATGAAACAAATTTTTGCGTCCACATAAAAAATTAATTTTTACAACAACTTAAGATTTTTGCACAACGAGTTGTAAATGCTTTTGGATCCACATATGTTTGTGAAACATTTTTTTCGAAGATTTACAAAGAGTTCATCACTTCATTAACTGATGCCAATTTAGAAAACCAGCTAACAAAAGATGTGCAACGTCGAACATAAATATAGATTTACAAAAATTAAGTGAAAGAAAGTATAAACAAATATCTCATTAATTAAGACTCTCGAGAGTTAATTATATTGAATCATAGTATACTATGATTCATAGTATTATTGTTATAACAATAAAGTTTTATTCATTTTGTATTTGTATTACATTTTTTAAAAGCAGCCTGAAGTGCGGCCCGCAATAACGTTACACGTCATCAAACTGGTCCGTGGAACCATTTGGGTTGGCCCGGCCTACTTTCGATTGTTATGTGTTTTAAGATCGCTGTCCACTAGGACGCACCTCGGCCGGCCTGCAGTGCCGCACAGTGGTCCAAATCGAGAAATTCAGTGACTTTATGTTATAACTTTTGTACTATGAGAGATATCGGGATGAAATTTGCACTAAAATTCATTTAAAAAATAGTCAATTTGAACTAAAGAGAAATTAATATTTTTTTTATTTGTTCAAACAATAATTTTTAATTAATTTTCATTGATATTTTTCACTAAAAAAAATTGTTTAAATACAATCTTCCAAACCATTTTTTTCTTTCTAAGTGTGTATTTTATATTTGTTTCACACATGCAATGTTTAATGAAATGGGTTAAATATAAATTTGAGGAGTCGGGCAAGGTAAAAACGTCACATAACTGTGTCAAAGATATTTTTTATAATAATTGATAATATTTGTAATATTGTATATAATATAAAATAATTTGGTAACATTTTTGTAAATCTTTTGTGATAAAAATGTGATAACAATAATGGTTTCATAATATAATAATAATAGCATACAACGAAGAACATGAAATATAAAAAAATAATATTTGTTTATACTTTGTCGGTCTTCATTCTCAAATGGTTTTGTCTAGCATTATTTTTTATAGTCGATCCTTTTCAAAGCCTGCCTTTTCTATTATTTAATTATTAATGATTCCATATAATATACTAAACAAAAAACCATTTGTATTCATATAATATACAAATTATACTATGTATGTATGACATTTATTTTGATCCTCTTAGGCCCTCCACACACGGGACGATCGGCGATTCGGTCGACGCGATTCCAGTCGCATGCGATTCCTCCCTCCACGTGACTTCCAATGCAAATGAATGGAGAGCCACACACGGGTCGATTCGTGGTCGACTGAAATCGCCGACATTCTAATCGCGTGCGGTCGGAAGCGAAGTTCGTCCACACACGGGTCGATCGGCGATTCGGTCGACGCGATCCCAGTCGCATGCGATTTCTCCCTCCACGTGACTTCCAATGCAAATGAATGGAGAGCCACACACGGGTCGATTCGTGGTCGACTGAAATCGCCGACATTCTAATCGCGTGCGATCGGAAGCGAAGTTGGAAAACGCGTGGATCGTACGATTCGCGCGACTCATGGAGGTACGAAATCACTGATTACGCCGAGATGGATGGACCAATCGGAACGAAACCTTTTGCCTCTTGTAGAGTATGTCCCCGGGGTGGTCTCGTGAAAAAATTTTGCATTTTTTTATTCCTTACGATTTTATTTACGAATAATTTATTATTTCATGTATGTGGACCAATTAGGACGAAACTTGCATTTTTTTGTAGGGTATGTCTCTCGATTGGTCCCTTGAAAATAAATTTTGCAAACAGCCCTTTAGCTTGCCCGTGAGGGTAGTTATAGGGTAAATTAGATTTCGCGCTTTTCCGCTCATTTTCTGCTCTCGGATGTTTTCTAAAATTCTGAAAAAAATGTGGCACGTGTCGGGTCTTAAGACGTATTTTATAGAATTTTTTCAGATTTTTTTAGTTGCAAACTATGGTCGTGAAAAATGAAAAACACTCAAAACGTCGGAAAAATGAAGATTTCTCAAAAATATGGAAACATGCGCTATTTTACTGTTTAGTGCCCTAATAAGCTACCATCAAAAGCAGTGTCCTCGATTTTTTTCAGATTTTATGTTGTGGGAGATCATTGTCAAAAACAATAAAAACCAATCTGCTTCGACGTTTTTGCTGCTAGAAGGAAAGCAAGACTTTCAGGTTTTACCGTGGGGGTATATTAAGCTCTAATTAGTGTTACTACATTGAATCAAGCAATTTTTTACCTCAGAAATGCGATTTGAGAGAGTGAAATACATACAAAAACAGTTTTGGAGTGTTTAATATTTCCGGCCGATGTGTCGTGATTTTACTTGGAATTTAATAATATTATGTTGTTGAATTAAATAATGAATATTTATATTATTCAGTTGCATTTTATTTTATCCCTCTAGCTTGCCCGTGAGGGTAGTTATAGGGTTTTACTCAGATGGGTTTTTATTGGTCAGCTTCCGAATGGTTCAAGAGCCATTGAAAAACCTCTAAGGGCAGTTTTGACCATCTTAAAAGCTAGGCCCTTTTACTCGTACCACTAAAAAGTGTGAAATAAAAAATTTTATATAATAAATAAAAATTATAAGTATAATTATAAGTATAAATAATTATGTGAATACACACACGAATTTAAATGCAATACAATCTTTTCGGAGGCGACGCAAAATTGAAAATTTTCTATAAATTCCTTAAATTCTTCTACATGCTTTCACATATTAATGTATATTCTCTTCCGACCTACTGATTTTCAGATTCACCATATTCTAATGAAATCATAATCAGCAACATCTGTCATTTGGAAAATTTTCAATTTTGCGTCGCCTCCGAAAAGATTTTATTGTATTTAAGTTCGTGTGTATTCACATAATTATTTATACTTATAATTATTTCATATTTTTTAGTGCGTTTTTCGAAGTCGGTTTAATTTTTTTTATAAAATTTTTTTAAAGTGAAAACGTGAAAACGCGATTCTTGATGTTTGAAAAACACAAATTGACTACAATCGACCCGTGTGCACATGGCAATCGCGTCCGTCACATGAATCGTATATGACGATCAAGACGTACGAACTTCACGACGCGATTACAATCGACCCGTGTGTGGACGGCAATCGCGTCTGTTGCATGAATCGTACGACCATCAAGACGTACAAACTGCACGACGCGATTACAATCGACCCGTGTGTGGACGGCAATCGCGTCCGTCGCATGAATCGTATTTGACGAGCAAGGCGTACGAACTTCACGACGTGATTTCAATCGACCCGTGTGTGGAGGGCCTTAGGGTTACAAAAATTTTTACATTAAGGATGCGTGAGACGCAATGAACTAGCGCCATCTAATAAACTAGTGCTGGAAAGTGGCGCCTCTATCAGTGTATCGGCGTAGAGCTGAACTACGGATGAAGTAGGACAAGCATAGAGAGATAAGAGCTCGCAGGAGAGACAAAGACAGAGAGTACCCAAGCAGCTTCATTTTTCGATGAATTCAATGCAATTTCCTGAAGCGAAGAAGCAATATCTTTGGATGCTCTTTGCGTTGACGTGTTCTCCGTGTTATTTCGCATCAAAGTACAGAGCCCTTTTTTGGAAAAAGTGTACTGAAAAAATTTTCTTCTATAAAAACGTACGCTATTATTGTTTATAAAATTCCAAGAGACAAATTGCAAAAAAGGGCGCTGTACTTTGATCCGAAATAACATGGAGAACATTTCAACGCAAAGAGCATCCAAAAATATTGCTTCTTCGCTTCAGGAAATTGCATTGAGTTCATCGTTATAATACTGAACAATTCGTATTCCAAGATGGCTGTTTCGCTACGCGCTTTCCGACGTCCCGCCCGCGCGTCTCGCTCCCCGTAGCTGCCCTAGTGCTCCGAGCACTAGTCAGGCAGCCACGGGGAGCGAGACGCGCGGGCGGGCAAGTGGGGGTATCTCTCGAGAAAGCCTCCGATCGAGCTACGAATTGATCATGCCTGGGCTTCCTCTCTGAGCGTAACTGACCTACGACGAATGAAGTAGGAGAAGGATAGAGGAGAGATCCTCGTCTCTCCTGCAGGACTGCGACGGAGAGGGAGATATGTCGCTCGCAGGAGAGACGAAGACGGAGAGATATAACCAAGCAGCTTGATTTTTCGATGAACTTACAACAGCTTTCTGAAGCGAAGAAGCAATATTTTTTTATGCTCTTTGTGTTGAAATATTCTCCGTATTATTGCGGTGTTCCATACAGAGCCCTTTTTTGGAAAAAGCGTACTGAAAAAATGTTCTTCTATAAAAACGTACGCTAGTATTGTTTATAAAATTTCATGAAACAAATTGCAAAGAAGGACTCTGTACGCTACTCTGCAGAAATACAGAGAATATTTCAATACCAAAATTATCAAAAAATATTGTTTTTTCGCAATATGTCCTGAGCTGGTTGGCACACGTCGCACAGTGGGGTATTTGCACCGAAAAGCCGGACAAAGCTAACTTAAAATTCGCATAACTTTGCTGAGAATAATCCAATATTGATGAAACATCCACGATTATAAAGCGTAAATCTTCTACTTTTTGATGATGTAGGTAATTTTTATAAAAATCACTGCTAATACGGCAATACACATATAAAATCTGATTTATGATATATGTTGATATGACAGGTTAACAATATTTTGTATATTCAATTGCGATACTCACAATTAATCTTCGTTAATATTTCCCTATCACGATGATTGAATATGCTTGAATGCTTGACTGTCTTCTTCTGTATAATTTTGTTGATTTAACAAAAATTGTTCCAGACATTCCAATTTCTTACTAATATTTTTCTCTTTGTGCTCCTGCATTATGTCGAATAATCTTTGTCGGGTGATTAGTTTGATTCCAGATGATTCCAACCAATTTAATTAGTCTTACTAATAATAAACTTAACACAGAATAATTAACACGCACGAAACATAAGCTACACAAAACAATACTTAAACTAAAAAAATACACTACCCACAATAGAATTTACACTAAAACAACTTTTTTTAACTAAACGTTATACGTATATAAAATCGCCTTTGAATATTTCGACCTGTAGTCTTCGATCGCACTGTTACAACTGAATGAAGTCAAAAGACAGAGGACTTAGTCGAAGGCTTATCTGCAGCATAGCAATAACATTTCAAATGGCTATAATCTAAACAGTTCTTTCGAAGAGGTTCCTAGAATTCAAGAGGAGGCCCGTTGAACGCGAACGTACAGGCGTGCATGGAGCGCCGCAATTCTCAATCACCTTCTAACTAAATTAGCTATAAAACTTCGAGTCAGATCAAGTCAGATCCAATTATTTTTGCACTTTGTTTGCCAATCTATACTGAATAAAATAACATCAAATACATAGAACACGCGGACTCACAGGGAAGTATAACAAAATCCTTGATAAAGTTCTAAAATCATAAGAAAAATTGCTGTATTATTGATCACTTTTAAATATTAATTAAATGCACAAATATACACAACATAGAAATAAATACTGTTTCAAATATACATATAAATATTATTAAAAAGTTTCGCGATCTGCATATTTATATCAAATTAACAAATAACATTATTTCAACATAATTTACATGGAAAAATAATTTTCTCCAGTTTTTCTGTGAAAGAACTCCATTGTCACGATTTTTCAAGGGTTTCCGATAATCTGACGAGAAAATCTTTCCAACAAAAGTTGAACAGTATTTAAACATCTACAAACACCTATATATAAAATCTCAGAAACAATATTTTTACAAGAATAGCAGGGGACACGACGACGCCGCTATGACGGAGAGCGCGGTAGCATACAAATCGTTCAGTTTTATAATGATGAACTTACAACTTCGTGAAGCGAAAAAGAAATATTTTTGGATAATTCTGGTATTGAAATATTCTCTGTATTTCTGCAGGGTACCGTACAGAGCACTTTTTTGCAATTTGTCTCTTGAAACTTTATAAACAATACTAGTACGTTTTTATAGATAAAATTGTTTCCTGTACACTTTTTCCAAAAAAAAGGCTCTGTACGGGACCCCGCAATAATACGGAGAATATTTCAACACAAAGAGCATAAAAAAATGTTGCATTTTTTCAACTACAGTTTGCCCCGGAAAAATCTGGAAATGATACCTAATATGTGGCTTGGTATCCGGAATGTGTCAGATTTTTTTCAGAATTTTTAATTGTCAATAAATAAGGAAAATGGGCCAAAAACTATCATTTCGATTTTTCTCAATAACTACCCTTACAGATGAGATATGTTGCTACGGGGAGCGAGACGCGCGGGCGGGACGTCGGAAAGCGCGTAGCGAAACAGCCATCTTGGAATACGAATTGTTCAGTATTATAACGATGAACTCAATGCAATTTCCTGAAGCGAAGAAGCAATATTTTTGGATGCTCTTTGCGTTGAAATGTTCTCCATGTTATTTCGGATCAAAGTACAGCGCCCTTTTTTGCAATTTGTCTCTTGGAATTTTATAAACAATAATAGCGTACGTTTTTATAGAAGAAAATTTTTTCAGTACACTTTTTCCAAAAAAGGGCTCTGTACGTCGATCCGAAATAACACGGAGAACACGTCACCGCAAAGAGCATCCAAAGATATTACTTCTTCGCTTCAGGAAATTGCATTGAGTTCATCGAAAAATCAAGCTGCTTGGTTATATCTCTCCGTCTTCGTCTCTCCTGCGAGCGACATATCTCCCTCTCCGTCGCAGTCCTGCAGGAGAGACGAGGATCTCTCCTCTATCCTTCTCCTACTTCATTCGTCGTAGGTCAGTTACGCTCAGAGAGGAAGCCCAGGCATGATCAATTCGTAGCTCGATCGGAGGCTTTCTCGAGAGATACCCCCACTTGCCCGCCCGCGCGTCTCGCTCCCCGTGGCTGCCTGACTAGTGCTCGGAGCACTAGGGCAGCTACGGGGAGCGAGACGCGCGGGCGGGACGTCGGAAAGCGCGTAGCGAAACAGCCATCTTGGAATACGAATTGTTCAGTATTATAACGATGAACTCAATGCAATTTCCTGAAGCGAAGAAGCAATATTTTTGGATGCTCTTTGCGTTGAAATGTTCTCCATGTTATTTCGGATCAAAGTACAGCGCCCTTTTTTGCAATTTGTCTCTTGGAATTTTATAAACAATAATAGCGTACGTTTTTATAGAAGAAAATTTTTTCAGTACACTTTTTCCAAAAAAGGGCTCTGTACTTTGATGCGAAATAACACGGAGAACACGTCAACGCAAAGAGCATCCAAAGATATTGCTTCTTCGCTTCAGGAAATTGCATTGAATTCATCGAAAAATGAAGCTGCTTGGGTACTCTCTGTCTTTGTCTCTCCTGCGAGCTCTTATCTCTCTATGCTTGTCCTACTTCATCCGTAGTTCAGCTCTACGCCGATAGACTGATAGAGGCGCCACTTTCCAGCACTAGTTTATTAGATTGCGCTAGTTTATTGCGTCTCGCGCGTCCTTAACTTCTTTTTCACACCTCTCACACAAACTTGCTTATTACTACTTATATCTATCTTACAAACTAAACTTAACCTAAATTACGAAAGAGAGAGAGAGAGAGAGAGAGAGAGAGAGAGAGAGACACGTACACACCATATTTACATATCGACTACACATCACATCTATTCCCCCGGACTTTCCTTCTCGTATCCCCTCTCAAACCCCCCTTCCCTACCCATGGACTCCCCTTTCCGGTTGTTCTCATTCGTCCCAATCCTATCTTTTATACCTGTTCTACATTCTTCTATCATCCTCATCCACCCCTCCCCTCCCCCCTCATCATCCAATACTTCCCACACTCTCTCCTGCCATCCTTTATCCTCATCTACTCTCATGCATACCTCCCACACATGCTCCCAGGTTTCCCTCTCCCATTCACACATCCTACATTTTTTCTCTTCCTCATTCATCCAATATCTTCCCCCCTTCATCTCATTTCCCAACCTAAACCTCGCTACTCTCTGCCATCTGTTTTCCCCCCATCCCTTCTTCAAATACCTCGGAAGCCCTTCTCTTTTCACCCTTCCATATCATTCATTATATCTAGAATTTTCTATTTTCTCCCATCTTTCCGCTCTTTGTATTTTCTTCTCTCTCTTTATTATTTCTTCACTTATTATCTCTTTTTTCTTCTCTATCATATCGACCCATTCTCCTCTTTCCCACCCCCTTTCCTCAAAGAATTCCTCCCTTTCTTTTTCCCACCCATCCCTTATCCCCCTTCCTATCTTTCCTTCTAATTTCCTCCCAACATATTCGTGCTAGCTCCCCTCCTTTTCCTTCACTTAGCTTCTTTTCATATCCCCACGCTCTCACTCCTGCCCTCTCCCGTAATAATTCCCTTTGCAGTTCCTCCCTGACCATATAGCCTGGCGTATATCTCCCCAACCCTAGGACCCATTTCAAATACCTCTCTTGCATTCTTTCTATTCCCTCCCTTTCTTTCCATCCCCACACCTCTACCCCATAACTCACTACCGACCAAACTAGTTTATCAAATAACCACACCCTTCTGCCCCAGTCCTTCCCAAACCTTCTTTTCCCTATCCCCCACACCTGTCTCATTATCGCCGCCCCCTTCCTTATTCTTTCCTCTATATGAGCCTTTTGCCCTCCATCCCTCGCTATCGTATACCCTACGTATTTATACTCCCTAACCTCCTTTATCACCTTATCGTTCCATCTCCATGTAACCTTCTTCCATCTCCCCCCTCCTCTCCTGCATCTCAGTACTTTTGATTTTTCAACGTTTAGTTGCAATTTTTTCTTTTCTAGGTATTTTCTCAGAACTCCTATCATGCCCTTCATATCATCCTCATCCTCCGCTAACATAGTCAAATCGTCCGCATAGCCTAATGTATATATTTTTCTCCCACCCCACTTTAACCCCTCCCCATCCTCCCTTCTCCACTTCTTCATCTATGTCCGCCAGCAGTAATGTGAACAGCATCGGGCTTAACGGACACTCTTACCTAACCCCTCTTTCTGTCCAAAATTCTTTCCCTTCTTCCTCCCCCACTCTTACCTTACTTTTTGTTTCCCTTAAAATTTCCTCGCATCTCATTACTAGTCCCTCCCTTATTCCCCTTTTCCTGATAGCCTCTACCAAAATATCCCTGTCTACCGAGTCGAACGCCGCTTTTAAATCTACGAACATTATAACTAATCTCCTTTCCTTCCTTTTCACCTGTATATTAATTAAATAGTTTAAAACATATATATTGTCAATGCATCCAAGCCCTTTCCTAAAACCTGTCTGACTCGCCGGTAACAACCCCCTCCCCTCTACTTCTTCCCTCATCCTTTCTGCCAAGACTGCCGCATATACTTTATACGCTGTTTGCGTCAGCGTTACCCCTCTGTAATTGCCCACTACACTATTGTCCCCTTTTTTCGCAATCGGAATTACCATCCCCTCGGACCATTCATCCGGCCATCCCTCCCCCTCCATACCCTATAACATACCCTCCATAGCCATTCCTGTACCTCTATCCCTCCATGTTTCCAAACTTCGTTCGGTATCCCGCCCCCCTGCTGCCTTCACTTCTTTCTACCCTTTTACTACTCTAAGTATTTCCCCTTTTTCTATTTATTTCTCCCCGTCGTCCTCTCTTCTCTCTGTCCCGACCCCCCTCACCCTCTGCTCTACCTCTCCTAACAATCTCTTGAAATGATCCTCCCACTCTTCTATCCTTATTCTCTCATCTACCCCCGCCCCCTTTCTCCTTTCCATATTCACTATTGCCCATACCTGACTTTCCCTTTTTATACCCTCCACCTCCTTTTTCCATTTTTCCCTCTCTTTGTGTTTTTTCTCCTCACACAATATCTTGTATACCCTTTTCCTTGTTTTATATTCTTTTCCCTCTCCTCCCCTCTTTCTCCACCCCCTCAATTCATCCCTCACTTTCCTTTTTTCTTCTTTACATTCTTCATCCCACCATCCTTTCTTTTTCCCTTTTTCTTTGTTCCCCGTTACCCCTATTACTTTTATTATTTTCTCTTTTAACCCTCTCCAATCTTCTTGTAATCCCTCCACTTGGCCTCCTCCCAAATCTTTCCCTGAAATTCTTTACTCCCTCTTCCGACCATTCCCCCTACCCATCCTCTTCCCCTTCCCTTTCTTCTTTTTCCCCTTTCCCCTTACCCCTTTTAGCCAGACGTTTACTGGCATGTGATCCGACTCTACCTTTTCCCCTATTTCCATTTTTTCCATTCCCTCTCTTGTTTCCTCATTTCCTATCACATAGTCAATTACCGAATTTCCTCTTGCTCCTACGTATGTCCATCCCATCCCCCTTCATATTCCCATTTAAAATTCCCCACCCCCTCTCACTCAAAAACTTACATAGCTTTCTCCCTTCTGTGTTTATCATCCTGTCCTTAGAATTCCTGCTTTCTTTCCCCCCTCCCTCATCCTCCACCTCTACCTCTCCCCCCTCCCTCCCTGTCCTCGCATTAAAATCCCCCCTATAATCACCTTATTCCTCTCTCTTTCCCCTCTATCCATTCTCCTAGTTGCTCCATTTTTCTCTCTAAATCCCCCTTTACGTATACCCCAATCACTCTCCACCAGCCCCCCTCAATTTTCACCTTTGCCATCATAATTCCCTCCCTCCCTCTTAACTCCCCTCTTTCCGACTCTATCTCCTTACTTACCCCCACCATCATACCCCCTTTTGCTCTCCCCATCTTTTCCTCTCTCTTAGCCCATTGTACCTCTCAGTAAAAGCTTTTTTTTAGCTTACTTCTAATTTTGTTCCATCCCTTTTCCTCTATCCATGTCTCTAACAATATTATTACATTCCATTCATCTAAATCTTTCCAAAATTCTTCTTCCTTATTCGCTAGACCTGCCACATTCCAAAAACCCACTTTATATCCTGTTCTCCTCATTTTTACCACGTTTTTATTAGCTCGCTTTCTTGTTTGTCTGTTTGTCTGTTTGTTCGGTGGCAAATTTTGCAATTGATTTTAAACTAACTTCCTGATGAGCTAGAGACTTGAAATCGGTTACATGGCTCAGAACTGGATGACAATGCATTATTAAAAAAAAAGTTTAAATAGTTTATCCGTTTCGGAGATATAACAATTAAATATTTACCTGTTCACTCCCCCGCGAAACCTACGTCATCGCGTTCAGCGATCGCCACGCCGCGCCGCACGACAGCGCTCCCTACTCCACTACCCGTTCCCTCTCTAACTCATCCCCACTCCACTGACCCAATTCGCACTGAAGGAGCTCAGTGTGCGTCCGTGTGTGTCAGTGTGCGTTTGAGCTCCGTGCGGTCTTTACAAAGTTACTACGTATTATTATATTATAATGTTTGTTTACCAATCGAAGGGACAGTTACACCGTGATTTTCGGTCGAACCTTTATCTTTGACATTTTACCACGGCGTTTCGATATGATGCGGTCCCAATACCGTCTGAAATTTACTACATGTCTCTGTTATAATCTCGAAATAATGTCTACAAAAAAGGAGCAGTTCGTTAATGATGATTTTCACAGAGGAGTCGCCAAATCACCAGGTATGCCATTAAATATTTTACCACGTTTTTATTAGGTCGCTTTCTTATATGTCTGTTTGTCTGTTCGGTACAAATTATACAACTGATTTTAAACTAACTTCTCGATGAGCTAGAGACTTGAAATTTTAAACATAGCTCAGTACTATATGACAATGCAATATTTAAAAAAAATTTTTTAATTTACAACAGTCTACGCGTTTAGGAGATGTAAACTATTAAAAATTGAACCGTTACACGTCCCCGCGCGACGACCGGTAGTGCCCACTCGGTTCCCACTCTGACTCATCCCCACTCCACTGACCTGCTTCGCACCGAAGGAGCTCAGTGTACGTTCGAGCTCCGTGCGGTGTTTACAAAGTTACTACGAATTAGTATACTGTAATGTTTGTTTACCAAGCGAAAGAACAATTACACCGAAATTCTCCGTCGAACCTTTATCTTTGACATTTTACCACAGCGTTCGTTTTCGATATGACGCGTCGCAATACCGTCTGAAATTTACTACATGTCTCTGTTATAATCTCATCAAAATGTTCAAAATCGATTGTAAAATTTCACACATATAAGGCTAAAAAGCAGAAAATAATTATTTAAATAAAAATAAATTTTTTAAAAATACCACGTTTTTAAAACGCACTAAAAAGTATAAAATAAAATTTTTAGAAAAGCCACGTTTAAAAAACGGATTAAAAAGTATAAAATAATTTTTTCTAGCCCCATACAGATTCCTAACCCCTGAAAATTTGTGATTGTGAATTTTTAATAGCTAAGAAAATACTTGTAAGATTTAAAACGAAAAACGTGGGGCGCAAGATAATACATAGTAAGGAGTGTAGAGAGTAGCTGCCGCTGAGAAATCTCGTACAACACTTCATAACATTTGCAGTGCAATAAAGTTGTTAATGATTTAGTGTTCATGCATCAATTATCTATTGCATGCGCCCCGCGTTTTTGGTTTTAAATCTTACAAGTATTTTCTTAGCTATTCAAAATTCACAATCACAAATTTTCAGGGGTTAGGAATCTGTATGGCGGTCAGTGGCTCAGGTGGTAGAGTGTCTGATTCGTAGCAGGAAGGCCAGGGTTCGATTCCCGGGGTGGCATAAATTTCCAAGGTGTGGTTCTTTCTCCTGCTACGGACTCAGTGCCTACTGTCGGGGTCATGGGGTAACCAATGGCAACGAATTTCCCCTTTATCCAGGGAATCGGTAAACTATTGGGAGCCCAAGTTGGCCATCCCGCCTCATAAAGGTACCCGCCGGCTCTATCTCCTCTGTTTGGGGGACAAGAGTAAGGAAGGGGGTGGTCAGCGAACAAATGGTACTACTGAGGAAACTGGAAACTGGAAACTGGGCATGGACCCTACCAAAAAAAAACGGAATCAAAAAAACGTAAACGGAACATCACTTAAAAACCTTTAAGGGAAAGGCCGGGTGGACAGAGCTAATTGCTGAACACCGACCAGAACCGAGGATGGTGGTCCCATCCGAACAATCAGCCATATTTTCTAGGATGTGTCAAGCCCACCCAAGAAGGAAGATCCCGATGAACCTGATATCAAATCTCTGAGGAGACAGATTTCGGTGAAGTTGGTGAACCCTTCCTTCTCAACCCCATCGCGAAGTAGGTCGGCAGGTGAAGACCGAATGGAATTGATATCTCGGCCCAGCCGAGATTTCGATGAAGTCGGATTGGATCCGAAGTAGCAGTAACTTCTTCCCAATGGTCAAAAACAATACGCTGTCCCTTGCATTTGTACTCCCAATAGACTCACAGCATAGGCGGGGAGGGATTAGCCCTAGAGGGTGTGGAATAGCCCTAGGGGAGGGTGTGGGTAAGTTTCTGGACTATCCGGAAACAGTGTAGGGACGGGTTCAAAACTTGACACATTCGACATGAAAATATGGTGACGGGGGAGTCTAAAAGGGCAGGCGAGACACCCTGCAGGTCTGAAGGTGAGGGGGCCCGACGTTCACACCGAGCCGTAAAACAGCTCAAAAACTCAAAAAATTAGGTAGCATGGCCCGCTCATCAATGACGACCGTCCCGTCTAGTAAGTCGACGACTCTGAAAATGGCCCGGGCCGGATAAAACAGAGGGGACGGCTGAAAAACGAGGAAAATTGCAACCCGCTAAAGGGCCGAGTGCCGGCAGCGCCAATTGTGAAACTGGTGTTTAAAAACCGGTGTGCCCTAAGGAAGCGAGGGGCGGCCGAACCGCCCCTCCCCGGCAATAAACACGACTACTACTACTACTACTACTACTACTAGGAATCTGTATGGGGCTAGAAAAAATTATTTTATACTTTTTAATCCGTTTTTTAAACGTGGCTTTTTTAAAAATTTTATTTTATACTTTTTAGTGCGTTTTAAAAACGTGGTATTTTTAAAAAATTTATTTTTATTTAAATAATTTTTTTTTTAACATAAACTGAAAAATATCCTCAAAAATTGGTGCAAAAGTGGTGTCTCTCGATCTTTAACGATTGTTTAAACATGTTTAAACATTCATAATGTATTGATATTGAATATCACTGTATTCAGGAAAGTCTATAGAATCTTTTGCTCTAAAGAATAATTCAATATCTTCAATATCTTTTTGTTTAAAGACATCATAATATTTGTTTAAAGTTGATAAATATGTTGTTACGTCCGATGACGTATTGCATAGGTTAAGACTGTATAATTACAAACATATATATATATCGTTAGCAATAAGTACACAACCATTATGACACAAACACAATAGTTTATAAGTGCATATTCACCGTCGCGCGTAAGCGTTCCACGCACCATCTATTCTCTACTCTATCTTCCATTTTTCTTTCCCATTCCACTCCCAAAATCTATTCCAAGTACAACCTCTTCAACTGTCCCCGTTGCGACGCGACGCTCGGAGTACGTCATCGCGTCCAGCGATCCCTACCCCTCGCGTTAGCACCTCCCAACCTGCCGCCCAGTCCCACTCCTAATTACCCTACTCCATTGACACCTCCAAAATGAAGGAGCTCAATGGAACATCCGTTTCGTTTAGTTCCTCCTCGGACTCCACCTGGAGTCATCCCCTCACCTTCTGCTCGCGTCTCATTCATACAGTATTTCTATTTCTTGCGTTTGTACTATTAGTCTTCAGTGTAGCCGCTCAACGGCATATTCCTTTCGTTTATCATTAAAGTTTCATTTTCTACAATTGAATCGATCCCTGATCATTCCGACTCCTTTACATTCGTCGCATGTAATATTGAACTAATTGTCGCATTGCTCATACGGATTCCCTGTATTATACGTCTGAGCCCACCAGGTAGCTCGGTACGATAGACGGATTCTGCACCAAGCCAGCTGTTGCTTCTATTAACGTAAATTCACCGTTGTAGTTGTACGGAAGCTTCTACGCGACTACTTTCGTGAGGAGGCCGTTAAAGACGAATTCACTAGAGTCATCGGTGTGCGTGGAATTCCGATAATCATTCGCGACGTGATATTCACGCGGAAGGTTCGCATCGTTTCGATTCAGAAGGAGCAGATTCCTTGGAGGACGCCTGCCCGACTCTCGTTACAGGGCGTCGACCTTGTTCGAGACCGATCTTCTTATCGGTCAGCTGAGCACGCGGCATACCCGGCTCCCGGGACGAGCCCGGCCTAGAGGAGTCATCTTACGTAAACGAAGACCCATATCGTTATTGCCTAGGTCAAGATCCGGTGAGTGCTATCTGTAAACCGTAGGGAACCGTTGCGTCGTGACCCGAGTTAGACACGGTTAGACTCGCCGTATGGACTCAAAAGCTGGGTTATTTATTAGCGTCTTGATACGCGAGTTCGTAAATTGCCTTCAGCGACAAATTCGAATCGCGGGACGTAACAATGTTTTTTTTCAAAATCATGTTTCTCAAAAATTGTGCGTCTCGGGGGGGAAATTAAGGGCAGATTCAGAATCAGCGCAAAAAACTCTATAAGAATGACCCAACAGTAATTGTGGAACATGAAAAAAGATTGATTGTGTCGAACAGAGTAATTACTGTCCTATTTTGTGGTCTGGAAACCGCGTTTCTGAACGCTCGAATATGTCGTGCTTTAGACTTAAACTTCAGATATTTTTATTTAAATTTGTTGATATATCTTGTAGCCCAGATCATAGCAGCTAGATGCCAAGACACCTCTGTTGGTTCGACGGTAGGGCACCAGTTACGCGGGTAGGCGGTCCGGGTGCGAGTCCGACGATGGTAATAATGTTGGGGCGTACGGTCGAGTTTTTATTGCTCTATGACTCGGTGACATCGTGGACTTTTTCGGAGTTTTCTGGCGATAGTCAATGTATTCTAAAGACACGCTGAATTGATTTGGTTATTGCGGATTACCGGGGTTTGGGCGCAGTTACTTTCGAGCGGCGAGCATTAGCACGTAGCACTGCCTACACAATCGCTTCTTATTTTACTGTAACGACTACGATTTTATTAGACCTCGTATAGACTAGAACATTTCGACGAACTGCGCCGCGAACCGCGCATTTCGACGAACATTTCGACGAACGCTGCCGCGCGCATTTCGGCGCGCACGAACGCGAACGGGTGGCACTTACAAATCTGTTTGCAGGATAGATAGCATGTCCTAAATATTCATAATAAATGTCAAGAAATAGACAGAAATTTGTAAACAAAGACCGGTGATTTAAATTATACGAAAAAATTACATTTCTACTTCATAGATTCCGGTCGGGACGGGAATTTTTCTTCGGATCGGGACAGAATCCTGAAAATTATTCGGGAAATATTATCGGGAATCCCGGATATTTTACGGGAATTCCGAATATTTTCGAGAATCTCGCACACCCCTGCAGAAATCCCGAAAAAATTCACGGGAAACCCGAACACCACCGGGAATCCCGCATGTTCTCCGGAAAAACTCAGGATTTTTGGGATCCAGTCCCGACATGATACGAGGCTTCCCATCCCGTTCCCGGCACCGGGATTCGGGAATTCCCGTCCCGTCCCGCACACCTCTAGTATTTACATAACAAGACGCGTGTGCGATTTTCACGACTTAGAACGCTCAGCAAAACCGAAAAGGGCTCGATGTGTGACCAACCTTGTTGTTTACGCTCTCGGAACTTAACCCTTCCGTTTTTATTCAGAATATGTATCGTAGAATCATATAAAGGGTTAAGTTCCGAGAGCGTGTTCCGTAAACAACAAGGTTGGTCACACATCGAGCCCTTTTCGCTTTGGCTGAGCATTCTAAGTTGTGAAAATCGCACACGTCTTGTTATGTAAATACTAGAGGTGTGCGGGACGGGACGGGAATTCCCGAAAATGTCCGGGAATCCCGAAAATGTTCGGGAAACGTACAGGACAGCATGTAAATACGGATCGCAAAGAACACGCGGATCATTACCTGCTTTGTTGACCTCATAACGCACCATATCTCATCACAGATTACAAGCGCGCCTACTTGTCAGTAAGGTAGAGAGTGACATTAATATAGTTACAAAATGTTGTCAGTAAGGTAGGGACTGGCATTGAAATGGTAAAAATTTTTAACTAATTTTATTATGTTTTGTTTTTTGTTTTGTTATTGGTTTCCAGGCATTGTAACCAACTCGGTAGTTTTTGTCACATCCAGAATAACTATGGAAATTGCTGCAGCGGCATATATTTATTTGCATTTCGCGTTAGTCGAAAAGGATAAGCGCCGAAAGCCAAGAAGATGGTGGCAAACCAATTTGTATACTGAAAGAAGTAGAGAAAATTCAGAAAGTGTAGTGAGTCAATTAAAGTTTCAAAGTGTGAGCGGACATTATAAAAACTTTACACGAATGACACCATCGGATTTTGAGTTTTTACTTAATAAAATTGGTGAAAGAATAAAAAGAAAGAATACTAGGTTAAGAAAAGCTATATCTGCTCAGGATAGATTAGCAGTAACCCTACGGTTCCTAGCAACAGGAAATTCATATAGTAGCCTGCAATATCTATTAAAAATTTCAAAACAGTCAATAAGCAGCATCATTCCAAGAAGTTTGCCAGGCACTCGTAGATGCTTTAAAGGAATATATCAAGGTAAGTACAACAATTATTTTTATTTTTAATCACAAGCAAAATGTAGAACACATATAATAAACTCATAGGACACATAAAAATAACTAATAACATAGAAACAACATAAAAATAAATATAATGAACGTTATAATAAATATGATTGTTACGTCCCGCGATTCGGATTTGTCGCTGAAGGCAATTTATGAATTCGCGGATCGAGACGCTAATAAATAACCCAGCTTTTGAGTCCACACGGCGAGTCTAACCGTGTCTAACTCGGGTCACGACGCAACGGTTCCCTACGGTTTACAGATAGCACTCACCGGATCTTGACCTAGGCAATAACGATATGGGTCTTCGTTTACGTAAGATGACTCCTCTAGGCCGGGCTCGTCCCGGGAGCCGGGTATGCCGCGTGCTCAGCTGACCGATAAGAAGATCGGTCTCGAACAAGGTCGACGCCCTGTAACGAGAGTCGGGCAGGCGTCCTCCAAGGAATCTGCTCCTTCTGAATCGAAACGATGCGAACCTTCCGCGTGAATATCACGTCGCGAATGATTATCGGAATTCCACGCACACCGATGACTCTAGTGTATTCGTCTTTAACGGCCTCCTCACGAAAGTAGTCGCGTAGAAGCTTCCGTAATTGATACTTGCGGCCGGCGCGGCATGGCATGTGATATTGTACAACTACAACGGTGAATTTACGTTAATAGAAGCAACAGCTGGCTTGGTGCAGAATCCGTCAATCGTACCGAGCTACCTGGTGGGCTCAGACGTACAATACAGGGAATCCGTATGAGCAATGCGATAACTATTTCAATATTACATGACTTGCGGTCGGCGCGGCGTGGCATGTGATATTGTGCAACTACAATAGTGAATCTACGTTAATAGAAACAACAACTGGTTTGGTGCAGAATCCGTCTATCGTACCGAGCTACCTGGTGGGCTCAGGCGTACAATACAGGGAATTCATATGAGAAATGAGACAATTAGCTCAATATTACATGCGATGAATGTAAAGGAGTCGGAATGATCGGGGATCGATTTAATTGTAGAAAAATGAAACTTTAATAATAATACGAAAGGAATATGCCGTTGAACGGCTACACTGAAGACTTATTAATACTAACGCGAGAGATATAAAATGCTATGTGAATGAGACGCGAGCAGAAGGTGAGGGGATGACTCTAGGTGGAGTCAGAGAAGGAACTGAATGCAACCGATGTTTCATTGAGCTCCTTCATTTTGGAGGTGTCAATGGAGTAGGGTAATTAGGAGTGGGACTGGGCGGCAGGTTGGGAGGTGCTAACGCGAGGGGTAGGGATCGCTGGACGCGATGACGTACTCCGAGCGTCGCGTCGCAACGGGGACAGTTGAAGAGGTTGTACTTGGAATAGATTTTGGGAGTGGAATGGGAAAGAAAGATGGAAGATAGAGTAGAGAATAGATGGTGCGTGGAACGCTTACGCGCGACGGTGAATATGCACTTATAAACTATTGTGTTTGTGTCATAATGGTTGTGTACTTATTGCTAACGATATATATATATATGTTTATAATTATACGGTCTTAACCTATACAATACGTCATCGGACGTAAGAATGATACGTGTTAAATTTGATAATAGGAGTGTAATAAGATGGTTATAATTCGTGATAAGACTGAGAAAAGGATGGTGAAGGATACTCTGTAGGAAAGAGTTGCTGACTCGAATGAGTTTCTGAAGAATGTTCTGTATAAAGTTGATGGGAGGGAGTGTGTGTGGATGGTTGTGAATGTGTATGAATGTTGTACCAGCCTCTGTCGGCTTTAAATAACACCTTCATCAGTTCTTCTTGTGCTGTGGTGCTGACATGAGGACTGTATCGTTTTAATTTAGACGCTACCAATTTTCCGAATATGTCGTGTTCAGTTTCATCAAGTCGTCCCGAATGCATTGTTTGTAAAATGTTAAATGCTTTGTCCATCCTTTCCTCATTGACTCGTTTCTTGCTCTTACGAGGAGCTGGAGGTCTTGAGGACGGCGGTGTTTCGGGTTCATTTTCTGCCGTATCCGGTGAATCTACGATATTTACCGGCGGCGCTTCTCTTTCTTCACGAGTATCGCAATTGTCATTCTCCTGTAACTAAAACTTATTTAAATAAAAATAAATTTTTTAAAAATACCACGTTTTAAAGCGGACTGAAAAGTATAAATTATAGCTATGAAAATACTTGTAAGATTTAAAACGAAAAACGAAGAAGAAACAGAACAGACAGTATATGTTATGAATGTTCAGGTATAATAGTGTCTATTTATTGTTTACAGATCCCTAAAACCGCAATGGAATGGACTGAAGTTTCAAAGCAATTAGAAAGACAATAGAATTTCCCGCATTGTCTAGGAGCCCTAGACGGGAAACACGTGGTAATTCAGAAACCAATGTTGAGTGGGTCTGAATTTATAAACTACAAATCCACGTTCAGCATAGTACTTTTTACCTTAGTGGATGCTGATTATAACTTCTTGTTTGTTGATGCTGGTTGCCAGGGAAGAATTTCGGATGGTGGTGTATTTAAAGACACCATATTATAGAAAAAAATGGATCAGGCAGATTTAAACTTCCCTCAACCAATTGCTTTAAGGACAAGGCAAATGCAATTCCATTTTTTAACTTCCCGATTTTATAGGGAAGTTATTGTAATTACCCCGAAAATCGAAAATCGAATTTTTAGCAGATCTTCACGTTTCATGGTCATTGGAGTCATTTTAGACTATTTTTATCAAAATGTCGGTATGTGTGTGTGTGTGCGTGTGCGTGCGTGTGTGTGTGTGTGTGTGTGTGTGTGTGTGTGTGTGCGCGTGTGTGTGCGTGTGCGTGCGTGCGTGTGCGTGCGTGCGTGCGTGCGTGCGTGCGTGCGTGTGTGTGTGTGTGTGTGTGTGTGTGTGTGTGTGTGTGTGTGTGTGTGTGTGTGTGTGTGTGTGTGTGTGTGTGTGTGTGTACGTATGTCCGTTTCTATGGTATCAAATTTTTCGTTAACGTTTTCAGAAAAAGTAACAACGCGATCGGAATTATGAATGATGCAATCGATGTGCCTCGCTGTAACTGTAGAGCTGATTAGATTTTGGTCCATATTGGTCAAGTAGTTTTTTAGTTTTTTTCGACAGGAGTTGATTAAACATTGCAATTTATACGAAAGGCGTATCCACCGAAGAAGTAAACGTAACTAAATATATATATTTAGACATATTAAAAAAAAAATTTTTTATAAAATTAAAAAAAAAATTTTTCTTGTTTTTTTTTAATTAAAAAAAATGTTTTTTCCAATTATGCAACTAATGCTAATGTAACCGCTTACAATAATCGAAAATTATTCCAATGCAAGAGTGAGTTAATCATCGCCGAGAATACATTTTCAAAGAATATCGATGAAAGTACAAAAACATTTATATTACAATCTT
Source organism: Lasioglossum pauxillum (assembly GCA_933228785.1). NCBI lineage: Eukaryota > Metazoa > Arthropoda > Insecta > Hymenoptera > Halictidae > Lasioglossum > Lasioglossum pauxillum. Next base: position 23,134,415 of record OW121705.1, on the reverse strand, counting down.
TAAATAAACAATGAGTTCAAAACGAATTGTTAACTGAGATTAAATTGAAAATTAATATAAAATATATGATAATTAATAACATTGACGTTGAAGACGAATTGGTTAATGGAGCATGCGGAATATTAAAATTTATTACTTTTCAAGAAAATACTAAAATTCCGTCTATATTGTGGTTAGATTTTCAATTGGCCAGGGTAGGAGTGAAAGTAAGAACTCGTTATCGTGATTACATGAAAAATGCAAATATAAATCAAAATTTAACACCAATAATAAAAAAATATCGAATCAAGTAAATATTTCGAGTGAAGGAAAATAACAAATTACACGTAGTCAATTTCCAGTGGTTCCTGCTGAAGCGATTGCGATTCATAAAACTCAGGGACAAACATACGAGAAAGTATGTATGGATTTTAAAACATCAGAAATACGAACTTTACAAATGTTGTATGTAGCACTGAGCAGAGTTTCAAAATTGAGCGGTTTATATATTTTGAGAAAATTTAAATTAATAGTATCGAAGAAAACCAAGATCAATACTGCAAACCCGGATAATGATGAGTTGTATCGTTTGCGAAAAACTAATTAAGACAATTTATTTTGCAATATTAGTATGCTATAACAAGGAACCAAGCGAGCAATGAGCATACGATATTGGTTTAATGCGACGCCATATAGCAAACATTTTGATAAGTAGAAAACTATTGAATTTCCCTGAAAACGTATAATCTTCTCAAAACGTACACTTAATAAATAATAATAATAATATACAGCAACTAACGAATCGGGAAGTTCTTTGTGTGGCTCGTGGAGAGTCACACACAAAATGAGACATTAATAGCTGTGGGCCCTACTAGCCATGCATACCACTAACATTCTCGCAAGAGCAGTCCTGCCCGCGAGCTCGCGAAGCGAGCGAGCAACAACAACCCTACTCGCGAGCGAGCGAAGCGAGCGAGCAACAATAGCCCTCTAGTTTTTATTGGTGATGAGGCCTTTGCACTACGTGAAAATTTGATGAAACCATTTTCAGGCTATTTTCCTAAACGGTCTTTGCAGAGAATTTACAATTATCGCATCTGTCGAGCTCGTAGGGTAGTGGAAAACGTGTTCGGAATTATATCAGCTGTTTTTCGAGTTTTATGAAAACCGTTGCTACTTGAACCCAAAAAAGCGCAGCTGACTGTATTCACAGTAGCGTACCTACACAATTTTTTACGAAGAGATAGAAGATCTCGACAATTTTACACACCACCAGGAACCTTTGATCGAGAGACGGAACAAGGAAATTTAATAAAAGGGAACTGGAGGACAATTTTTGACGAAAATGCAGCTTCATTCCTTCCTCTCGGAAACACTCCACGTAGATCAACTCACACAGCTCAAGAAGTTCGATTGGAATTAGCAGAATTTTTTATAACCGAAGAAGGTCGAGGTGAATGGCAAAATGAATATGCATAAAATTGTATTTTACAAAATCCGAAGGTGTCGTTCGTGTGAAATTTTTATAATGTCCGTTCACACTTTGAAACTTTAGCTGACTCAGTAAACTTTCTGCATTTTCTCTACTTCTTTCAGTATACAAATTTGTTTGCCATCATCTTATTATTATTATGTTAAAACATACTGTATTCAATCTTGGCCTGGGTTGATCTTTGTCCTGCATGAACAGCATTGCTTGAAATGCAAACCAGGAACTCTGGTATATACCTCATCTCTTCCTATAACACAAACTTTAGTTAAGTAAGAATAAAATGGATTGGATAACTATGAATAATGTTATTTTTTTTTGCTTAAAAACCTACCTGATCCTGTTCGTTGACTTTTCTTAATCCTTGCATTTTCCCTTCTGAAGGATGATAACAACGATGACATTTTTTTTTGCATTCATCGCAATCTACATTTATTGCACGGCCGATCTCCTCCCACGCATCTTGCTTTTTCTGTTTGTTAAAATGTTGGAAGTGCCTAGCTTGCCATAAAATGTCTTTTTTCTGGTAGCAACTAATTAACTCAAAACATTTTTCGTCGCTCCACTCCATGATTTATGAATGTATGATACGCGTTGAAATGTGAAATGTGAATAGTGAAATAACAAAAATAAATGCTTAACGATTTTTTCAACAACGGTATGGAAGCGTCGCGTAGGAACGCTCGCTTGATAAACGACGTGTCGTTCAGCTGAGTCATTACAATTGTTTTAAACAAATACAATAAAGATAAAAAATCGCTAATGAAACATCAATCTAGCGGGGGTATATCCCTATTTGCATTATTCAGCAGCATGTAGCGGAGCCGCGAGAAGCGTTAGGCTGCGCAACGATGTTGCTACTGTCAAGAGACATACATTTTTTTAAATATCGGGAGATGTAGGGTTCTTATAGATAAAGTTTGAGGCAACCCCGCTAAAAACCCGGGATTTCCCGAATCCCGATGCCGGGTACGGGATGGGAAGCCTCGTATCATGTCGGGACGGGATCCCAAAAATCCTGAGTTTTTCCGGAGAATATTCGGGATTCCCGATGGTGTTCGGGTTTCCCGTGAATTTTTTCGGGATTTCTGCAGGGGTGTGCGAGATTCCCGAAAATGTTCAGAATTCCCGTAAAATATCCGGGAAAAGAATGCAATGTTTTCATAGCAAGTGCCTCTTTAATAATTTGAGACAAATTATGAAGTAGAAATGTAATTTTTCCAGATAATTTAAATCACCGATGTCTTTGTTTATAAATTTCTGTCTATTTCTTGACATTTATTATGAATATTTAGGATATGCTATCTATCCTGCAAACAGATTTGTAAGTGCCACCCGTTTGCGTTCGTGCGCGCCGAAATGCGCGCGGCGGCGTTCGTGGCACCGTTCGTCGAAATGTTCGTCGAAATGCGCGCCAAAATGCGCGCCGAAATGTCATAATATCTCACAAATTCAAGTCATTTAATCTCGAATCTGATGCTTTGTACAGACTTGAACATTACAACTCAATAAATTGTCAACATTTTCTGTATTTGTTTGTGTAGTATACGCCGCTACAGCTCCCATAGTTGTTCCGCAAGGAAGTCTGGAAATAGCACAAATCCGTTCCGATCGCCGTTCGTCGAAATGTTCGTCGAAATGCGCGGTTTGCGGCGCGGTTCGGGGCGCGGTTCGCGGCGCAGTTCGTCGAAATGTTCTAGTCTGTACGAGGTCTTACAGGGACGAAAAGAAAATTTTCGAAGCTCGCGCGAATCCTTTCTTTTGTTTTCCACATCAATGTGCTATTTCGGATATATCCACAAACATGACTTTGACTTGGATCTATTCTGACTTTCGCATAATTAGTAGCCCAATAAAATTTCTGTCCTCGACAATGGTTACTACTACTAATGGTTACTACTAGCCAAAAATTATTTCCATCATTGATAACGGTTCCTTATGACCAAAAAGAATTATTGTCATTTATAATGGTTGTTTACCAAACAAAGATAATGTCTATCATCAATAATGATTATTTGTAACTATTGGGTTGTGTAATAAATTTCCGCGTTTTTCGTACCTTATTTTTTTCCCGCAATTTTCCATCGACAGAAGGGACATTCTCGGCGAGAATGTTTTGCCGGTTGCTGGATGTGCTGTTCGAACGGTATACGTGAGACGATTTTAATGATTCGTAAAAACGACTAAAATGAAGATCGCAAAAACTAGAATTGGTTCGTATTGATTTCGAATTGATTTCGTATGTTTGTCAGTTAATGACGATTTTAGTTATACTAATTTTCAAATTTTAAATACCTATAAAAAAATTGTATTCACATAACTTAAAATATACTGCCAATTTTGCGATAATTGTTATCCGGACACCAAAACAGTAGTTATTTTTAATTTGTAACTGACCTGTACCACGCAGGCCTGTTGCTATCGAGACACGAACCGAACCTAGCCGAGGAGGGCCAAAAGGGACCGAGTCTAACCGTCGGCACTTCGTGGAATGAACCGCCGCACAGTGGGCTAAACCGACGAAATCTGTGTCAAAATCAAAGAACTTTCGATAGCAATGAATGATCGAACAGCACATCCAGCAACCTTTACATTTAATATTACATTATCTTTGTTTGGTAAACAACCATTATAAATGACAACAATTCTTTTTGGTCATAAGGAACCGTTATCGATGATGGAAATAATTTTTGGCTAGTAGTAACCATTAGTAGTAGTAACCATTGTCGAGGACAGAAATTTTATTGGGCTACTAATTATGCGAAAGTCAGAATAGATCCAAGTCAAAGTCATGTTTGTGGATATATCCGAAATAGCACATTGATGTGGAAAACAAAAGAAAGGATTCGCGCGAGCTTCGAAAATTTTCTTTTCGTCCCTCTAATAAAATCGTAGTCGTTACAGTAAAATAAGAAGCGATTGTGTAGGCAGTGCTAAGTGCTAATGCTCGCCACTCGAAAGTAACTGCGCCCAAACCCCGGTAATCCGCAATAACCAAATCAATTCAGCGTGTCTTTAGAATACATTGACTATCGCCAGAAAACTCCGAAAAAGTCCACGATGTCACCGAGTCATAGAGCAATAAAAACTCGACCGTACGCCCCAACATTATTACCATCGTCGGACTCGCACCCGGACCGCCTACCTGCGTAACTGGTGCCCTACCGTCGAACCTACAGAGGTGTCTTAGCACCTAGCTGCTATGATCTGGGCTACAAGGGGCATAGCCGATTAAGATGGTCAAAACTGCCCTTAGAGCTTTTTCAATGGCTATTGAACCATTCGGAAGCTGACCAAGAAAAACCGCTCTGAGTAAAATTTCAGCCCTCTAGCTTGCTCGTGAGGGTAGTTACAGGGTAAAATAGATTTTGCACTTTCCGGCGCATTTTCCGGTCTCAAATGCGTTCTAAAATTCTGAAAAAAATGTGACACATTCCGGATCCTAAGGCGCATTTTTGAGAATTTTTTCAGATTTTTTTGTTGTAAACTGTGGTCGTAAAAAATAAAAAACCTCAAAAAAATCGGGAAAATATTTTTTTCTCAAAAATATGAAAACATGCTATTCTACTGTTTGGTTTCCTGATAAAGTACTATAGCAGGCAATGTCGTCAATTTTTTCAGATTTTTTGTTCGGCTGAATCATTGTCAAAAACAATAAAAACCGAATTTTTTCGGCGTTTTTGCTGTGAGGAGGGAAGTTACACTTGTTGGCTTTACCGTAGGTGTATATTAAGTAATTTTTAGCGTTATTACACTGAAACAAGCAATTATTTTAAATAAAAAATGTAATTTGGGAGAAAGAAAAAATTGTATTCTGTGCAATATATACATAAATGTTCGCAACGATTACAACATCGCCGGTTGACACAGCGCTAAGGCGTCCCAGTTCTCACTGAATCTTCGCAGGGGTAAGACGTGCCCCGTTTGCTGCCTGCGTCCCAGGTACCACAAATAACCCACCCCTAAGGTTTCGTTAAGTGCCGAAACGCGAGAAACATCAGAGTGACTCTACAATGTAAGCCGCTAGTGCTATCAAGGAAAATTAGGTATTCATATTTAGTGATTTCCAATCCGAAACAATTAAGCACGAAAGTGCCCCAAAAAGCGGGGCTGAAGCCCCAGAATCATCGGAAATAAACAATAAACATCAAACCAAAGATAATAAAATTACATCGAACCCATTAATTACACCGGCAGCAAGTGATAAACAAAAACAGTCCACTACAGTTCTCACAAAGTGTTTCATTTCAAAATGCATCGACATAGACAATAATTCTTTAGACATTCAATCCGTACAACGGTTAAATCAGCTGATAAAAACCAACAAACAATCTAACCGAATCAACTCTGCTCCAAACTTAATAAAAAGAGGAATAGCGAATGTGAAATCGCCCACAAATGCCCAAGAGATGGGTAAAATAAAAAAAAACAATCAAACGACGCACAAACATCAGAGGAAGCAAAACAAAATGGAGAACGAAAAATTAGATAAGCTCTTAGAAACAATTGATAAATTAAACCTCACCCAAGAACTGGAAGAGGAAAGAAAAAAACCGCACCACCAATCCAAGCATATTGGACACGAAAAACAAATTCTCAGTGCTGAACACGGACATGGAAGATCCAGCCCCCCCGCAAACGACATCACCCTCAACAGCCAAAGACCGTAATAAACCGAAGGACCTCACCATTTCAGGTCAAAAGAGACCCTGCCCAAGCAAGGACATTCAAACCCCAATAAAAAAGCAAGACACTTCGGAAACAAATACAGCTAAGACCAGTCTCGAAAAACACCCGCCACAGAACAATACAGCAAGTATCAACTCGAAGAACGAGCAAGGAAAACTCACACCCAAACAAACAGCAGGATCCAACAGCTCCCACGCATACCCACTCCCCCCTCAAAACAAGGCCAGGTAACCCTCACCAACCGTTAGTCATAAATAAAGTTACACAGAGTCTGCCTTCATCCGTGAAAAATTCAAAACCGCCCCCAATAACACTCCACACAAACACAACAAAAAATATCGTAGCACAACTCTCTAAGTCAATAAGCGATTTCAACATTAAGCGGATAAACACCAACAAACAGATACTACAAACACACTCTTTAGACGATTACAAGACAGCATATGACACACTAAAACACCGTCAAGTCCAATTTTTCACCTACACACCTAAAGCCGAAAAAAATATTACAGTAATTCAAAAAAACATAGAAGGTACCTATGAACCGGATGAAATCCTTGATGCCTTGAGAAAATCAAATACAGAAGGTTTAACTTTCATGTCGGTAAAGAGATTCACTACAAAAAGAGCAACGGATGAAGGCAGAATTCTGCCTATATTTTTAGTCCAATTATCTGCGTGTAGTACTATTAAGAATCTGAGTCAGGTAAAATCCATTTTACATACGATTGTGAAATGGGAAAAAATAACAAAGAGAGACCGCATCCAGTGTGTGAGATGTCAAAGAATAGGCCATGTAGCAGTGAACTGCAATTTAAAGTACAGGTGCGTCAAATGTGAAAATGATCACAACCCGGGCGAATGCCCTAGCTCCACCACGTCCCCCTCCGAGATAGAAAAGACAACCATATTGCGTAAATTGCAAAAACCACGGGCACCCAGCTTTATATAGAGGCTGCCCAAAACTCAAAGAGTTCAAAGAGCTAATAGAAGCCAGAAAAATAGAAACTCAAGGAAAAAAAAGACTTAAAACACAAATTTAATTCAAATTTCACAAAGGCAGGCATTTCATTCAGTCAAATATTATCAAATAACACAGCAAACATAGAAAACACCACTCAAATACAGTAATTCTTCGATCGGAGTCCCAACACCCGTGTTTTGAACGGACTTGGGTAGTGTAGGGTGGCTATTTTTTTATGACTGCGTCTACCGCGCCGAGACTTCAAACGACAAGCCGAACATAGAGAAGGACAGAATGAAATAGGATCGCGTGGCCGAAGCGTGTCGCTGTTGCCGGCACAGTTTAAAGGCCCCTACGTCATCATAATGAAACACCAAAATCTTAGCTTCTTTATTTTCTATGATATCATTATGGAACTTTCACCAACATATTCGTGGCATTTTTCTAATGCAAAATGATACCAAATACGATACAATTGGGCCAATATTTAGTACTTTAATCGACGATGAAAGTTTCGAACGCAACGAAGAACAGCGACAACGCGGGCTTTGAACTGTGCCGGCGGCGGCTACTATTCGCGTCTCTTTCTCTTCAATACGCTCTTTTTTTTTTTTTTTTTTTTTTTGTTATTTAACGTCGCTTTTTGAACTCCTTTTCGGAATTATTTCACGACGGGACCTACAGTTTTTATAAGGTGGGTTCCGAACCACCTTGGGCACCACAGTCTACAGAGCACATGGAGTATTCCAGAGGTGCCGGCGTCGGGGATCGAACTCGCGACCACGGAGTCCGTAGGCACGCGTTCTACCCACTGAGCCACTGCGTGCCCCTCAATACGCTCTTCTTCGTTGCGTTCGAAACTTTCATCGTCGATTAAACCACTAAATATTGGCCCAATTATATCGTTCTTGGTACCATTTTAATCAGAGAAACGCCAGGAATAAGCTGGTTAAAGTCCCATAAACCGATCATTAAAATTAAGAAGTTTGAGACTTCGATTCAGTCGAGTCAATGTGTGGTGTTCACACCGATATACCCGAGCCGAGATCAATCATCGCCGCCCTACGGCGCGGCGCAGCGTTGGCCGGCAGTGGAGTGAGTAGGCACTGGACTTCGATTAGATAGGCGACCCAGGACTCCGATTGAAGAATTACTGTAATTCTGAGATTCTGTCCTCATAGGCTTCTGTAGTTGTGTTAGGGGAAAAGTAGCAAGCCGTGACGATGTAAGTGTCCAGCTGAACGGTCACAATGCCCTTACCGCTGTATATACTCCTGATACTGTTAAACACACCGTAGGTGGCTTGAGGGATCCAAATCGATGCATTTTTGTGTCCGTCATTAAACCAGTTGGAGAGAGGCGACCATGGTTCGGCTATAATAACGATGTCGGCTCCATATTGAGTAGCAGTGTGAATGACCAGGTCCTGTGCCATCTTACAATGGTTTAAATTTATCTGAAGGATCTTGAAGTTTTTTCTATCTTTACTGTTTGTTGGAGGTGACATCTTTAGGTAAGTAATTTGTAAGTATAAAAATACCAGCAAATAATGTACAGGTAAGTATAAATATAAACAGGTAAGTATAAATAAATATCAATAAATAGTATACAGAGTATAGACAGGTAAGTATAAATATAAATTGGTTCGTATAAATAGGTAAGTATAAATATCAATAAATAGTATAGACAGGTCAGTATATATAAATAGGTCCGTATAAATAGGTAAGTATAAATATCAATAAATAGTATAGACAAGTAAGTATCAATAAATAGGTTCGTATAAATAGGTAAGTATAAGAGGTAGCTTAAATATTAGGTCGTTTATCTATAGGTATGTTATTGTCCGTCAGGGGGATTTTCCTGACCGTTGATTCTTTTGTCTTCTTGCTCATTCTAGCTGCCTCCAGAGCCTTCCGGTATATCGGGCACTTCAGGCTGCCGTCTCTATGGCCCTCTGACTGGCAGAGGATACATTTTTCCGAGTTATTACACTGAGAGACCTGATGTTCGTCACTGCCGCATCGGCGACAAAGCTTTGATCTGTCGACCCCCTGGCATGTCTTGGTAGTATGACCAAACTCTCTACATTTAAAGCATTGTATAATGTCTTCACGTTCAACTATTCGACATAATCCCCAGCCCACACGGAGGAAACGACTGGAGAGCAGTTTGTCCGCCACTGCAGCAGGTGCGATGACCGTTGCATTTTGTCTACCTGCGAATGCTGGTCGCTGCGCCTCAACTGCGATGCTTTCCGCTAGTGTTCCCGGTAGGTGTTTTATGATGGCCTTATTAATATCATCGGCTGTGACGTCTCCGTCCAATTGCTTTAGTTGTAAAACTTTCTTTGTGGTGCCAAACACCGTTGATTTGGCTCCCGCAATCCTGGTGTTTATGAGTGTGCTAAAGCTGGAAGCCTTGGCAGTGTCTCCTTTGATTGATACCATTACTTCTCCTTTTTTATTTGCTTTCACGCCGGCGATGGAGAAACCCTCCTTGTCGATGTTAATTTTGTCTTTTAGAGCCTTATGCGTCTCAGCATAGGATCTCGTGCCATTGTTGACCAGGACCGTTTCAATGCCATTTTGGGGCTTTTTGTTCTCCCCTCTATAGAGGTTACAGTGGATGCTGACTTCGATGTTTGTATTAAAGAAAATGGCCTCGACCATCTTCCTCAGTATGTTAGGGTCTATCCGGGCATGGCTGATTGCTATCCACTGCCTGGCGTTTTCTTGGGTGATGTCTTTCAGTTCTTTTATAGCGTTATAAATGGTCTCCAGGTTAGTAAGACTCTCGTCCCGCTCTCTGTCTATCAGATGGTAAATACATTTTTCTTCTAGGATCTTAGAACCAGACCCGCCTTTCCTGCCAGGCAGGCAGGTGGCTACGACCAGGTATAAAACCGAGCCTAAGGTAGGGTCTTGTTCCTTCATTTCTTCCTAGCCTTGGTACTTATTTAGAATAGCCTTGCTAGGACCTTTGTCAGAGAAGGTGTTAGGATACCGGTGGTGACACTTGGCTTCTAGCGAGATAATATTGTGAATTCCGTAGAAATTACGCGTGAGGATGGATTAGTTTAGTGATAGTCGGTTGTGTGTGTATGTTAGGGGTTAGCTAGTTTAATTTAATTTAGTTTATTGTAGTTCGTGGGTTTAGGGTTAGATAAAATGTGAGAGAGTTAAGTGTACGGTTCTAACCACCTTCCAAGAAGCGTGGTCCCTTTTGGTCAGTTAGGGAGACGTTATAGTGGTGAAGTTAATCTGTGCGGCTCAGTAGAAGTCCGGGGACAAATCCCAATATAAACTAGGGAGTCGAGTCCATGGACTTTTAGAGAGAGAGTCGCGTGGTAAATCGTATAGTGTAAGATTAGTAGTTAGTTTAGATAGGTATTTGCGTGCGTTAAATAAAAGTGAGCGAGGTAGAGGGTGTGTACGTGGCGTAGTTTTTAGGCGCGTGCGACTAGCTGTTAAGCGAATTTTTGTGTTTGGATATTATTCCTGGTGTTACATTATGTAAGAGTGTTATCCAATTAAAACGGGAAATTTCTTTTAACTTAGTGGTTGTTTACTGTGTAATCCTTTCGATTATTTGGGGCAGAGTAGGAGAAGGTTCCCAGGCGGTCTTCTTCGCCTAATAAAGAGAGGGTGGAAGGCATTAATCAGCCTCCTGTAGAGAACCCTCCGGACCCTGGAGGTAAGGAGGAATCTAGTAAAAAGGTAGAAGCGAAAATTGTTAGAGGACAAGAGAGGAAAGCTGGTGAAAAAGATAAGGGGGCCGCGATTCGTCGTTTGAGGATGCTCAGTCAACGCCCGGTACGAGTGGGAAAATTGTGAGCGAAAAGAAAAGACTGAGGAAGGAGGATGGAAGCTCGGAGTTTTTAGCTTTGAAGTCGAAAGTAGGGCAGTTAAATGCAGTTATGAATATTATAAAGCCGACGACAAATAAGTTGAGGAAATACTGTCTCGAGAATAAGTGTATCAGTAATGTTATTACGGAAAACTCGGGTAAGATAGTCATTGGCTGGGAAAGGGCATGTAAAATAATTAAAGAGGTTGAGGAATTAGTAGAGAAATGTGGTAGCGTTATTAGTTCGGATGAATGCTTGGATACAGATAAGGAATTCGCGGACAAATTTACACAGAGTTCACCAATTTGTATAGAGAAAGCAGGAGGTGAAAATAAAGAGGGAAATGGGGTTCTCGAGAGTGATTATAGCAGAATTCTTGAGGGCAACCGCGAATCCGATTGGATGCTGGTAAATGAGAAAGCAAGAAAGGAACAGACAAAAAAGGTTAGAGAAGACAAAAAGAGGTTAGAGCAGATAGAGATGAGTAAGAAACTAGAAAAGGAGAGGCAAGAGAGAGCAGTAAGGAAAAGATTAAATCCACCTCCACCTAAATCGGAAGCGATTTTGGTCAAGGCCTCAAGTGATAAATCTTTTGCCGATCTTTTTAAAGACCTAAAAACAACGGCGGGTGAAAAATTAGGTGTAGTCCAAACAATAAGGAAGTCTAGGGGAGGGGATCTCATTATAGAGCTTCAAAAGGATACAAACAGCAGTGAGTTCGAGAAGATCGTTAAGGAGTCTCTGGGAGTTTCCCATCATATTAGGCGTCTTACACAAAGAGTTAACTACGAAATAAAAGATATCGATCCGACCCTAGAAAAAGAGGAGATTATAGAGGAGCTAACAAAAAATTTGAGAGTTGCTAGAGAAGAGATTGAAATTAAAAACTTGAGATACGCCTTTGGTGGTATGAAGACGGCTATCATATCCTTGCCGAAAACTTTGGAGGGTAATTTATTAGAGGGAAATAGTATTAGGCTGGGATATACCTCGTGTAGGATCAAAACGGCGGTCAATATTATTAGATGTTTTAAATGTCATGATCTAGGGCACATGACATACACGTGTCCGCTTAGACAAAGTAAGAGTCTGTTGTGTAGGAAATGCGGTAGAGAAGGCCATATGTTTAATGACTGTCCAAACGAGAAAAGATGTATTCTATGTTCGAATCAGGGTTTGAGACAAGAAGAAACGACTCACGTGGCGGGCGCTTTAACCCCCATCCGTCCCTCGTGTCAATTTGACACAGTTTTCGCGAATTAAGGGGTATTGTTCTGTTATTTGTCGGTCAATTTGCCCGAAAGTTTGTGACTTTTATTTTTTTAATGCGAAACACATATACCTAGCATTGTTCATGAAAAATAATAATGTCAAAACTGCAAGTCGAATTTGTTACGAAAGAGTCCCTGTGTGTCAATATGACACATGTACTCTACGTACTGTCGCAGAGTTTTTCAATCACCATTATTTCAATGAGAAATTTATACGCCATTCGGAAATTGAAGGAAAATTGATTTTTCCTAAATTAGAAGAAAACGTATTACTCATATAGTATGGAAATTTACACGGGACGCGATCGAAACGGCCACACAGAAGTAAAGCAGGGTCAACGCGTAGTGCTACAATTAGTTGAAGGTTTGGGTGGACGCAATGTTATGTGTGACAATTTTTTTACTTCACACGAATTAGTAATTATATTACAAAAACAAAAGATGACGCTTGTAGGGACCATACGAAACTAGAGGGCTATTGTTGCTCGCTCGCTTCGCTCGCTCGCGAGTAGGGTTGTTTTTGCTCACTCGGTTTGCGAGCTCGCGGGTGAAACTGCTCTTGCGAGAGGGTTAGTGATACGCATGGCTAGTAGGGCCTACTGATATTAATGTTTTTTATTTGGTGTGTGACTCTCCAAGAGTCACACAAAGAACTTCCCGATTCGTTACTCCTTCGCCAACATCGCTAACATCGTTTTTTTTTGTACTTTCATCGATATTCTCCCAAAATGTATTCTTGGGAGTAGAGATGATAAATTCACTGTTGCATTGGAATAACTTTCGATTATTCCAAGCGGTAACATTAGCATCAGTTAAAAAAAAATTTTTTTTTTATGTAATGGCGTTTGGTTCTTTGGTGGAAAATTTTCGTCCTCCCTTATAAATTGCATTGTAGAATCAACTGTTTTCGAAAAAAAACTAAAAATCTAAAAAACTACTTGACCAATATGGACCAAAATCTAATCAGCTCTAAGTTACGACGGGGCACATCGAATGCATCATTCATCATCCTGATCGCGTTGTTACTTTTTCTGAAAACGTTAACGAAAAATTTGATTACATAGAAACGGCCATACGCACACACACACACACACACACACACACACACACACACACACACACACACGAACATTTTGCTGAAAATAGTCTAAAATGACTACAATGACCATGAAACGTGAAGATCTGCTAAAAAATCGATTTTCGATTTTCGGGGTAATTACAATAACTTCCCTATAAAATCGGGAAGTTAAAAATAGAAAAGAAATTCCACAAATTTTACTCAATACGAAGAAGAAGCCACTTCATCATTCGGAATTTGTTTTTGAACACATACTAAAAGGTACAATGGTGTCTTATGTAACAAAAAGAAGACGATTTGTTATTCTACTTACAAGGAGAGTGCAAGCTCTTCACCTCTCAGATTTGGTTAAAACTTTGCAGAGTTGTAGATTTCGTTCACCTGATAACGAACATACCCCATTATAAGGGCCACTACCCAGTAATTTTCGAGATATTTGCAAATTACACAGGTGTAGGAACAGTTTTATTAAAGTTTAGTTCACTGTATTACCAAGTAATGATGTGGCGTAGCGGCAGCGAGCTGAACTGCTACGCCGTGGGCCCGGGTTCGAATCCCGTCGGAGTGTAACTTTTTTTATTTTTTTTTTATTTTTTTTTATATTTTAGATATATTTTTATTCGTCAAAGGGTTAATTGATAATGATACTTATTATTTTATAGAAGAAACACTAGATCTATTACTACATACACACAAAAAAGCTTATAATTTTATTAAAATAATTGTATATTAAAATAATACATAACAAACAAAAATTATATAATAAAAGAAACTATTGCTACATATACACAAAAGGTTATAATTATATTAAAATAATACATGACAAAAAAACAATAAATAAGAAAATAAATATTAATCAAAGCGGTCAATGTGACTTGCCATCACGCTTCCTATAATACTTGTCACACCTGAAAGCAAAGGAAGTAATGTGATATAAAAAATATACGTTATAAGCTTTTTTGTGTGTATGTAGTAATAGATCTAGTGTTTCTTCTATAAAATAATAAGTATCATTATCAATTAACCCTTTGACGAATAAAAATATATCTAAAATATAAAAAAAAATAAAAAAAAAAATAAAAAAAGTTACACTCCGACGGGATTCGAACCCGGGCCCACGGCGTAGCAGTTCAGCTCGCTGCCGCTACGCCACATCATTACTTGGTAATACAGTGAACTAAACTTTAATAAAACTGTTCCTACACCTGTGTAATTTGCAAATATCTCGAAAATTACTGGGTAGTGGCCCTTATAATGGGGTATGTTCGTTATCAGGTGAACGAAATCTACAACTCTGCAAAGTTTTAACCAAATCTGAGAGGTGAAGAGCTTGCACTCTCCTTGTTAGTATGTACTATTTGCTTTGACGTATGGTATGTACCATACGTCAAAGCAAATGAGTAGTGAAGTAGATAAAAAATCCTGAAATAATAAAGTATTATAACGCTACGAAAGGAGGCGTCGCGTCGATGTCCTCGATGATATGGAGATGGTGGGCACATACAGATGTAAGCGCGAAACAAATAGATGACCAATGGCAATTGTTGCTAATATGTTAGATATATCAGCATGGAATGCTTTTATAATATTTCCTTCACTCAATGCAACGTGGAATAAAAATAAAAAATATCGTCGACGCCTTTTTTTTATTGAAATTGGACATTCTTTGGTGCATCGTATATGTATTACGTTTCGCACACATCTACCGCGAGGATCTAATGCGACTGCGCTTGTTGTACAAATAAAGGGTATACCAACAGTGATTGTACCGTCTTGTAGTAATCGTATAATGCATACTCCACCAACAAAAAAACGAGCCCGGTGTCACATATGTGAGAAATGACCGAATGCTAATATACATAGTGCCCGATTTGATTTGTCCAAAAAAGCAATATGTCCCACACATCGCTTTATTTTATGCTAAAATTGTGCAAAAACTAAGATGCAGATGTTAACGCATCCATTTGAATACAAAAATATCGAAAAATAACTTTCTATCTTGTTATTTCGTCGATATTTTACCACTGTGTCAATTTGACACCGAGGGACAGATTCAGTTCGCGAAATGAGGGACGGATGAGGTTTAAACTGCCCGCAGTATCGTAAATATTTGGCGCGAATCAGCGTGGGTAGTTCGCAGATTTCAATTTATGAATCCTGCAAATTAACGTGAACCATGCCAGAATGGCACACGACCTCCTGTTCCAGTCGGCAATGCAAATGGAAGTAGATCTAGTCCTAATCTCGGAGCCTCTCAGGAACCCGGGTAAGTGGATCATGACAAAAAACACTAAGAACGCGGCGATTTGGGTGACGGGTCTAAGGGGTTGTAAGAGCCAAGATGATGGGATTGTTCTGGAGGAAGATTTTGTGGCAGTAAGAATGGAGCAGTTCTCAATTGCGAGCGTGTATCTGTCGCCTAACTTATCTCCCGAGCTGTATGCCGCGAAGTTAGATAAATTAGAAAGTTTTATCCAAAAAGAAAGAAAGATGGGTAGAAAAATAATAGTAGGGGGGGATTTCAACGCGAAATCGCCAGCGTGGGGGTCAAACAGACAGAGTACGAAAGGTACGCTAGTTTGGAAATGTTCCTACAACAGGATATACATCCAATCATTCCGGTGGGAGGCCCGACCTTCGTTAGGAGAAATACGTCATCTAATATAGATTTTATTGCCACCACTCCGGAAACGCAGGCTACAGGAAGGGCGTCCTGCAAGGTTCTGAACAAGGAAACGGGATCTGATCATAACTACCTTCTGTCGGAATTCAAGATGGAGGGATATAAAAACGCAGAAGAGCAGAGAATGTGCAAATGGAAGGTCACCCCAAAAGGAGTCCTCAACCTGGGCAGGGTCTTAAATCGT
This sequence comes from Lasioglossum pauxillum, assembly GCA_933228785.1. Classification (NCBI taxonomy): domain Eukaryota; kingdom Metazoa; phylum Arthropoda; class Insecta; order Hymenoptera; family Halictidae; genus Lasioglossum; species Lasioglossum pauxillum. The sequence continues at coordinate 23,118,231 of OW121705.1, read as the reverse complement.
CGGTTGCAGGAAAGAAATTTGGTAGGAGTGGAGAGCTTGAACCAGAATCAGATCAATGAACTGCTAAGTTTGCTTCCGGAGGTTTGTGATGAGGCTCTGGTTGGGACGGATCGAAGAAAGAAGAAAAGGGAGAACGAGTGGTGGTCCAAGGAGATCGAAGTCACAAGAAAAAAAGTTCAAGGACTGAGAAGACAGAGGCAAAGGGCCTGTAAGAGGGGGAAGACGGATGAGGCAGAAGCTCTTCACTTTTTATATAAGGGCACAAAAAAGAGTTAAACAAATTAATCTGCCGGGCAAAAGAGAATTGGTGGAATAACCTCTGTGACACGATTGAAAAAGATGTGTGGGGGAAGCCGTATAAGGCGGTGATAAAGAGAGTAAAAAGGAGTATTACCCCCACCTGCCCTTTCGGAGGCAATGGCAAATCAAGTAATGTCTGATTTATTTCCACAGGGAGACATTATAGAGGGTTCATTGTCGGAATCGGAGGCTCCCAGAGTAGCCGGGCACAACGGAGGTCAAGAGGAGAGGGCTTCGGAGGAGGAGTTCCAAAACATTACTCAGGAGGAAATCATGCGTGCCGGGAAGTTGCTGAAGACGGGAAAGGCGGCCGGCCCTGACGGGATGCCTCCCGAAGCAATAAAGGCCATTCTAGCCGTACGTCCTGACTGTCTTATGGCACTATTCAATGGAATCTTAAGGAATGGGTCGATTCCATTACAGTGGAAAAAAGCTAGAACTATTCTCTTACGAAAGCAAGGTAGGGACCCTTCCTCCCCCTCTGCTTACCGTCCGATTTGTGTTATAGACGCGGCTGCCAAGCTCCTGGAGTATGTCCTCAAAGGAAGACTGTTGGATCACTTGGGAGAGAAGCCTTTTAGAGCAGAGCAATACGGTTTCTTCAAAGGGAAATCTTCAGTCCATGCAATGGATTATTTGAAAAAGAAAATGGAGGAGGCAACAAAGCATTGTAGGTTCGCAGCGGTGGCTGCGCTGGACGTGAAAAATGCATTTAACTCATTAAGTTGGGGGAAGATCCTGGAAGAAATGAAGAAGAGAAGAATGCCTAAATATTTAACAGATCTGATTGAGGACTACTTCAGGGGCAGACTGGTCGAGTACCAGTCAGCGGAAGGGATGGTTAACTTTGGTGATGAGGAGGGGGGTCCCACAGGGATCGGTGCTGGGACCTCTTCTGTGGAACTTGGTTTACGATGGTCTCCTAAGAAGGCCTCTTCCTCCGTTGTGCATCAGGAGAGCTTTTGCAGACGATATTGTCATCTTGTCGCAGCACAGGAATCTGTCGCAGATGAAAAAGTACCTGGAAGAAATCATCGAAGACACCAGGACCTGGATGAAAACTGCAGGACTGGAGCTAGCGGATCATAAGACAGAAATTATGATGGCTAATCGGAAGAAACTGCCGGAGAACTTCTGGTTCAGAGTGGGTACAGCGGACATCAAACCGGAGAAGACCTTGAGATACCTGGGCGTTACATTTGATAATCAGAGGTTGTTTATCAAACATATGGAACTTGCTACCAACAAAGCCATCAAAACAATGGCGGCCCTTAGTAGAATAATGGCGAACAAAATGAGGACGTCTCAGAAAGCTAGGAGGCTTTTCTACCTTACTGTGGAAGCGACGGTGTTGTACGGGGCTCCTATATGGAGTGACACGACGGATAAGATCTTCACAACCAACGCGCTCAGAAGAACCCAGAGAATGGGGCTGGCTAGAATAGCGTCGGCATATAAGTCAGTCCCAGTGGGCACACTCTGCGTCCTGACCGGAATCCCCCCTGGGATTTGAAGGCAGAGGAAAGGAAGGCTATTTTCGAATGGGAGAACTTACTTCTAGATTTCCAACACGAGGAGGGACCCTTGAACAGTTGGATAGTAGGGATGAATAGGAGACAGCAGTCGGATAGTGATCGAGAGGAGGAGGAAGAAGATCTACCGGATGCAATGAGGGATCGATCAGAACTCGACGCGCAAGCTATAGGTGAAGAAGAAGAAGATAAGAGGAGAAGCACGAAGACGGCCATAAGAAACTGGGCCAAAGCAAGGACCATGGAAAAATGGCAGAAAAAATGGGACTCGTGCACAGTGGGCAGAAGGACGCATTAAATCATTCCCTATATTACAGAATGGCTGAATAGAAATCATGGGGAACTGGATTTCTACTTAACACAAGCTCTTACAGGTCATGGTGTTTTCAATTGTTTTAGAAAAAGAATAGGGAAAGCAAGGAGCCCTATATGCTGGTACCATTCGGAGGTGGAAGACGATCCGTCCCACACCTTTATCGACTGTGACGAATGGAAGGAGCAGAGGAAGTTGCTCTTGGAGAAACTGAGGATTGAGGAGGGGGAGCTCTCGATGGGGAGAATTGTCAAGGAGATGCTCAGAAGCGAGGGTAGTTGGAGGGCAGCAAAGGGCTTCTTCAAGACGGTGCTGATGAAAAAGGAGGAGGAAGAAAGAAGAAGGGAAGTGCAGAGAAATGAGATTGAATCTTTCGAAGAAGATGAGTATTTATGATACCGTGTATATAATTAGATTATAAGTGTGCGTTTTCCTTCCCTGTTTTTTTTCGTTGTAGCCGGCCTGGATGATGGAGGATGTCCATGGAGATGAGGTCGTCCGGGATCTGGAGAAGGGAACGAAACGTGCCTCAATCTACCTGTGTGAAGAAGCTGCACTAGCGGGTCCAGGTTGATTGTTCGGGCAGGAGAGAATCCCAGTGCAGGGCTACGGAAGTTTCGCCTCTTTCTCCTTTGGGCTCCCCCTGATTCGAGGATAGTGCGACGAGGAGAGGCAGGGTTCAGAAGGAAAGTTAGTAATTATGAGTAGCTAGTTAAGTTGGCGAAATTAAACGAAGATTGTAAGCGAATTATGTAATTTTATAGGGTAGTTAGGGTTGCGGAAATCAGTTAACACGTATACACACTATCGCTCACTTAAATATAGATTTATTAAATTATAAGACGAGATACGTTACACATAGGCTATAAGTAATTAGCAAATTTAATTTTAATGTAGATGTTAGATAACTGGCGTTGCGGGTTTCAGGCATCGACGAAGGGTGTCCTGGTAGTAGTCCTGTATCTGAAAAGAAAAGAAAAAGAAAGAATTAGTTATTGGTGAAGAATAGATAAATAGCAATGAGAAAAGAAATAAGTTAAAGAGTGGTAGGCTGAAAGAAACAAGAGTTGTTTAAGTGAAGAATTGTTTTTACGATCGTAAGGTACTTGTTATTGTAATAAGAAAAATTGTTATCGGCGCAACAGGTTCGATCAATTACTACATACTATACTAATATTTGTAATACTTCTGTGGACTACGCTTAGTTATCTTTGTGTGATTCTATTGGAGGAACTAAAGGTGGTGTTTCGTCCTAGACCCGCTAGAGGACTCATCAGCAAGGCTATCCAGCGGGCCCTGCCTTAGACACACACGTGCCACTAGACTCTTTAAGGAAAGTTATTAATATACTGATTGATGACATTGCAGTAACTTGCGAGAAAGTGTTCGACAGTTTGTTCCTCTTGTGGACGGAGTCGTAACCAAAGTCTTCCTCGAGCTGTAAATTTTCGCCAACTAAGTTATATAAAGAATTGTTTTTACGATCGTAAGGTACTTGTCATTGTAATAAGAAAAATTGTTCTCGGCGCAACAGGTTCGATCAATTACTACACACTAAACTAATATTTGTAATACTTCTGTGGACTACGCTTAGTTATCTTTGTGTGATTCTATTGGAGGAACTAAAGGTGGTATTTCGTCCTAGACCCGCTGGAGGACTCATCGGTAAGGCTATCTACCGGGTCTAGGACGAAACACCACCTTTAGTTCCTCCAATAGAATCACACAAAGATAACTAAGCGTAGTCCACAGAAGTATTACAAATATTAGTTTAGTGTGTAGTAATTCATCGAACCTGTTGCGCCGAGAACGAGTTGTTTAAGGTTAGAAGTTTATTATAGTAGTTATAACTAGGTTACAAAGTAGATAGGTGTATTAATAATAATATTAATAAGGTGTATATAATATTCAATAAGGTGTATTAATAATAAGTATGGTCAAAAGAGATCCGGGCGCCTTCCTGATCAATACAGGCCTCCCAACGACGTGGCAGTTCCTGAAGACGCTGCTGGAAATAAGAAGGTGGTTGCCCTGCGACAAACTCCAGGAACTGCTCACGCATATCACTGCGTCGGGTGTACCCGTGTATTGACTCTCGAGATACTTATTAAAATCTCTGAACACGGAGTAGTCGCAGGGCGAGAGGTCGGGAAAGTGGGGTGGATGTGGCAGCACCTCCACCCCATTCTCCTGATAGCTCGCCCTGGCGACAGAGGACACATGTGGTCCAGAGAGATCTTGCAATAAAAGGGGGGGCGCGCTCCCCGGATATAGACCAGAAAAGGCTTGTAGAGCATCCCTGAAAAGGGTAGCGTGTATTTCCCCGGTGATGGGGGCTCCGTGTTCCGAGAAATGGCACAATAGGATACCCCCCCCCGCACCACCACAAACTGACCTGAAGCCGTTGTGGTGGTGTGGGGTGGGGGGTGGAGACAGATTCATCTTGCCGCGGGGGCGGGTCACCCAATATTCGGGCCCGTTGCGCTGGCCATAAATGAGCCAGCGCTCGTCACAAGTTATTATGCGACCGATGAAAGGTGCATCAAGATGCTGCAAATAGAGGGACACGCAGACGTCTACGCGCCGTGAGCGACTGGCGGGTGTGGGCGTGTACACGTATCCGACATAGCGGACTTTACGGTACCCCAGTCGGCGTAATCGATCGGATATTGTCGTGGCGCCCACTCCAAATATGTCGGCAAGGGTAGAGAGGTTTATCCGTGGTGTCTGTTTAACCACGAACAATAAGTAGCGCTCATCTATTTGCAACGATGGGCGGCCGCTCCGGTGTCGGTCGATCATCCGGGTCCGGCCTTCCGCAATTTCAGCGTACAGTTTATAAACCAGCGACCGCGACACGATGTTTCCATATGCGTTGTGCAACTGTTCTAATGCCACGAGAGGAGGGACGTCGGAAGCGTACAACAAATGTACCAAACTCCGCTTCCTCTCCCATGAAAAGTTAGCAGGAGAATCCTGTAGAAAAAAGAAAAAAAAAGAAAAAGCGTGAGATCTCTTTCTTCGCAATACTGTAGATTAAGTTATCGTATACTTACCATTGGAGAGCGGGAGCGCGATGTGGACTTTTAGAGACTTTTTGGACCATGGACTTTTAGAGAGAGAGTCGCGTGGTAAATCGTATAGTGTAAGATTAGTAGTTAGTTTAGATAGGTATTTGCGTGCGTTAAATAAAAGTGAGCGAGGTAGAGGGTGTGTACGTGGCGTAGTTTTTAGGCGCGTGCGACTAGCTGTTACGCGAATTTTTGTGTTTGGATATTATTCCTGGTGTTACATTATGTAAGACTGTTATCCAATTAAAACGGGAAATTTCTTTTAAAAAAAAGGACCTTTGTCAACCGTGAAGTCGGCAGGGACAAAACAGGCTATGTCAGAGTCTCTTATGCTAAGTATGTTAGCATTGCTTACTGAGGTTCTCTGGAAAATTGAGTTATTCCATCTTCTGTCTTGTAAGGTGCAGAAGTTATCATAGGTAATTTCTTTGTCTTCCCGGGTCTCCATTTCTTCTGGATCCAGTTCGTCGGGGTTTCCTGTCTGCGTGCCAATAGAGTGGGTCGCTGGAGTCTTCTTGACCAGCACTGTGAGTGTTTCGTCCGTTTTATTCTGCGCTTCATCATTCGTTTGCCTTCGTATGTTGGAGGGGTCTCTTACCATAGAATTCTTTATAGTTCTTTGCATGTCATTAAATATTTTAATTGTCTTCGTGATGGCAGACTTAACCTCTAGCCTGATACCATCTCTTCCTTTGACTATCCCTGCCAGGTCTTTTAAAGCTTCTGCCAAAGATTCCATGTTGGTACCTACATTTGCATTTACCGCAGCTTCCGTTAAGTCAAAAGTTGAACGTTGTCTCCAAGTTTAACGGAATTGTCACTCGATGTAGGGCTCCTTGCTAGAACTCTTGTCGCGGTAAATCCGCCAGCACTTTCCATTGATTGTTTAAAGGGGGTGGAGGTCAGTAGCGTCTCATTCATGGTGGTGTCTGAAATTTCTAATACCGATCCCTCCATTTTGTTTTCTTCAACCTCTTTATTATTTTTTTTTTGGTGATTTTATCTTTTTTTTTAAATTGTTTTTGTTTGTGTAAGATTCATCCATAATGTTCCCACAATTGTGGTCGGAAGTACAAGTCACGCCTAGTAGAGCCGCCATACTAGGTGACGCCCATAGTACTCTGGGGGGCGGGCTGTTACCCCAGGAAGGAAGGAAGGATGACTAGCGACCGAGTGTACTTACCCGGCCTCACTTATGCCTAATGCATATAGATGTACATATAAGTTGTGACGTGGCAGGTTTTGCCGACGTCTTTCCGAACCGTCCACTAGAGACCGGGTCACTTCTTAGACCATCCGAATCGAAACGGGCGTTGCGATCGATCTCCCTGGAGACGTCCGGTCCCAGCGGAAAGGTATTATCGCGTTTGAATGTCGCGCCGCTGGGCGCGACGCGAAGTTTCAGGGCCTGCTGCCTCACAAGGGATTTCGGTACCCATCTTTCGCTGCTAATTGGCGAGAAACATCACGTAGAGACGCCCGGCAGGCCTATCGCGAGACGGCGCTGGCGGAGAAGACAGCGGGGATTGGGCCGAGCCCGGATCCGTCAACCCGGAGATGCCGACGAGGAAATTACTTCTCGGGGATGACCAACGGCCCAAACTTGCCGACTCTCATCCGGGAAGGGTCATGAGAGCCCACCGGAATAACTCGGGTCCACCCCCACCGCCCTCGCAGCGTTATCGGACGCGGCCCCGAGAAACCGAAAAATGATCGGAGGCTCGGTTCCGAATTCACTGAATTCGGCCCGGCAACGAGGAGCCACGCGATAGGTCCTGCGTCGCGACAGCGAAGATGGATGAGGAGGTAGAGGCGATGCCTCGCTTCCGCGTTCCGAGTCGACACGAAGTAGGCCACTAGGACGAAGGACCGCGAAGGAACTAGTACCGTAATTAGCTCGCGATCTATCGAAGTTTGGTTGTGCGTTGACCGTTAATAAAGAGGGCTGAGGTCCTGCCGATTGGTAAGTGCCGGTCCAATTTGTAAGATTTGAACATCTGTAACTGCTCGTGTTGGCTCATGAGGCTCGGGGCGTAATTTCGTCGGGTTCCTAACCTTGTGTCGTGTATCGAGCATTTTGGTGTGTCCGGCGATCGGAAAGAGCTCTCCCGAGAAAAACGCCGGACAGAGAATCGTACCGTTCCCTATTGGTGGTCACGGGGACGTACGATAGTTTTGGCTACGGTATTTTGTCGGAGATCCTCGGAAGTTCCACGGTGGGACGACGCGACGCGCCTGTTTCGTTCTCGTTCTGTTCTATTCCGTCCTCGCCTAGTCACTTTGTAAAACGCCGCGTATTCTACCGGAGCTCGGCAGATTTCGTGCCCTTGTGGCTTGTATAATTCACGCGGAATCCTGTGACTGCCGAGCTCGACGCGAAGAGAAATAATTGACGCGCGATCGGCCGAACAACCGCAGAGTATTATCGACGACGTGCCGGCAAATATTTTGGCTGCCGCCGGCTCACGCTGGTGGCTTGTAACCTAAGATCTCGACCGTAATAAACGGTGTCATTTTGCCTAACCATCTCTAATTATTTCACCTGTGAGAAACGTTCCCGTCGCGGGGAATGCCCCGTCCTTTTTTCCACGTGTAACCCTGACCTGTTCCGTCGCTATCCTAGGCTTTCGCGCAATCCTCGTGGATTCGAAAGAGATTCCGTCAAGGGTCAATAGTTTTCGCGTGGCACGGCAACGTGCCTGGCGCCCGATCTCCGATCTTCGATCGATTAAAAATGGCCAATTTTCGAATCTGCGAGTGATTGTTTGTCCCGGGAGGACCACGTTTCGCGCGACCGAGCGTGGCCCGGTCTCCAAGCCATAATTTCCCGAGCCCGTTTACCGATTCGTTCGCGAAACAGTAAACGGCGTGACAGAGTATGTGAGGGTATGTGTATATATAGATATATGTATGTATGTTTTGTGACGTGGCAGATTCTGCCTACGTCAATCCGAACCTCTCACGAAGGACGCGGGTCACGATTAGGCAGTACCGAATCGAAACGGCAATAGCGATCGCTCTCCCTGGGACGTCCCAGCAGCCAAAGAACGGAATTATCGCGGTTGAATGTCGCGCCACTGGGCGCGACAAGAGGTTTCAGAACATACCGAAGCAGCGAGGAGCCCGCTACCCGTCTCCGGCCGCTAATTGGCGGAAGAATAACGCAGAAGCGCTCGGAGCACCAATCGCAGGACGCCGCTGGCGAGGAAGACGGCGATGATTGGACCGAACCCGGAGAAATCGACGAGGCTATCGTGATTCAGGGTGACCATCGTCCCACCCTCGTCGATGTCTCATCCGGAAAATGCCACGAGAGCAATACCGGAACGGCTCGGATCCATGGATGCCGCCAACCAGCCCAATATCGGCCGTGCCCGGGAAAATATAAAATACCGGAGGCCCGGGACCACCCGCCATGAATGCGTCCCTGCACCGAGGAACAACGCGATTGGTCCGTGCGTCGTCTCAGCGGAGATGAGCGAAGGAGTAGAGGAATGCCTCGCTTCCGCGTTACCGAACCGGCTCGAACTGGGTCACTGGGTTGAAAGACTGTTGACAAGCGACACGTGCAAAATATTTACCGCGGATAAAATTAATCTTTTTTGCGTCGGCTGTCTGCATCAAGACGAATGGTAAGTGCCAGTCAGGCCAAATTATTATCTGTTTTGTGACCAGTTCGTCTTGGTTCGGGGACGGTACGCTATTTTGGCGATATACCAATCGATGTGTACTGCGGATCCGCCTGCGTTTTCCGAGGACCAGGAGTAGCTCTCCTGCGAGGTACGTGAGGCCGCGGGTCGTGTCGTAGCCGGTTATCCGTGCACGGGTTAACCGGGCCGCACGATATTAGTCCGATTGGATTCTTTTGGCGGCCCTCGGAACGTTCCACGGTGGGACGACGCGACGTGTTCGTTTCGTGTCTTTCGCCGTTCGTATCGTTTCGCCCAGTCGAGAAAAGAAACGCGTCTGTTACCGGAGCTCGGTCGAATTCGTGCCTTCAAGGCTTGTAAAATCACGCGGAGTCCTGTGACGACCGAGCTCAACGCGATAAAGTAAAGGCAGCGCGATCGGCCGAACAACCGCCAATACTTCCGCGTTCGCGCCGGCAAATTTATTGACTGCCGCCGGTCTCGACCGGCGGATTGTACAACTCGTGTTTTTATAAACGACTTTAGTTTGCCGCCAAATCTCGGTGACTTATTCTTTCTGTGAGAAACGTTCCTGTCGCGAGGAATGCCCCGTGCTTTTCCTCACGTGGAACCCTGGCCGTGTACGTGGCTATTCGTGGCTATAGCGAGCCTCGCAGATTCGAAATTCATTTGCAATTGTATCGAACTGTTGATAGCACTGTCCAACAAATTTCAACTTTTTTTATGTTCCCAGATTACTGTTGGGTCCTTCTTATACAGTTTTTTGCGCTGATTCCGAATCTGTTTTTAATTTTTTTCCTATACGCACAGTTTTTGAGGAACATGGCTTTGAAAAAAAACATATTTTTTAACTTTAAACAAATATTGTGATGTTATTATAAAAGATATTGAATTGTTCTTTGCAGCAAAAGATTCTGTGGACTTTCCCGAATACAGTGATATCCAATATTAATACACTATGATTGTTTAAACATGTTTAAACAATGATTAAAGACGGAGAGACACCATTTTTGCACCAATTTTTGAAGATATTTTTCAATTTATCTCAAAAAATAAGGGTCCAGCGGAAAATCGAACTATACCACGCGATAGAGCAGACTTTTATCTTGAAAAACCCCCCTTTGAAGTTTTCGACATCGACGTTTTTACCGAACCAGAAAGCAAAATATCTTCGCCCGACATGCGTTGACGCCAGTGGTGCTCTTCCACTAGCGCGGTCGTTCGTCGGGATACGGCGCGGCGCGCTACGGTGTAACGGCGCGTGACTATAAGCGCGAAATTATGTCAGATTACTTAAATATTATATTTTATTAAATGTTATACTATTGTTATTTATTATTTATTAGTATATTTATTCTGTATAAATTATTTTATGTATTTTTTAATGTTAGTCTCTTGTTTATAGTATATTTCATTCAAAAAAGACCTTTTGTAACAAAAAAATAATTTATTGACACACTACATTATTATACTATTTACAATGCTAATATATATGTGTACGCTATTCAGCTATAATACACTAGTAAAATACATATCGATTTAATATGGAGCAAACTATTGTAATTATATATTTAAGTCGATAAAAATGGTTCCATTTCTCAAGTCTTCATTAGCACTACAATAACATAGATAAGACGACAATTACTGAAAATAAAATTTTTCAGTCACAGCATTGCAGACTTTCCTTACATGGTATGTATTCCGTAGTCCGTAGACCGTCATTTATTTCAAAATATCGTATTGGTTCTTAGTAAAACTCATGCCAAAGTTCAGTTTCGGCTTTGAGTTTGTTGAAATCAGTCGTGTCAAGCATTTCAAATCTTCATTGCTACGTATAAAACCTCATAAAACGCATTTATAGTTATTTATGGTATTCTAGTTGTTGTGTATAAAATATATGTACTTCAGTAGTGTATGTTATCTTAATAGTGTACATACATTTTGGCATTGTAAATAGTGTAATAGTGTAGTGTGAGTATATATGTATTAATAGTGTTTTATATAATATAATATAATGTCGCGAAATTGTATAAATCAACCGGACTCATTTTGTTATATTTGTGGCGAAATTGTTTTAAAGTCACAATGTGAGATCATATCTCCTACATTAAAATTTGCATATGAAAATTATTTTCAATGCAAACTTGGAGACCAGGATAAAGATTGGGCTCCTCATACTTCCTGCCAGCGTTGTGCCAAGGTTCTTCTAGCGTGGATTAGGGGTGGAACTAGAAAAATGCCGTTCGCAATACCAATGGTATGGAGGGAGCCCACAAATCATACGACGGATTGCTATTTTTGTTTAACAAAAATATGTGGGTTCAACAAAAAATATAAAAATAGAATTGTGTATGCTAATGTGCCTTCCGCTATTCGGCCAGTTATGCATTCGGAAGAATTGCCTGTGCCTAAACCTCCTGCAAAAATACCTGAGGCATTTGACGCAACCGAAGAAAAACAAGAAGAAACTGAAGAATATACTTCACCACATTCGAAAGAGCCGCATTTATTAACACAGCCGGACCTCAACGATCTCGTAAGAAATTTAAATTTAACGAAGGAACAAGCAGAGCTTTTAGGATCGCGCCTACAAGGGTGGAATTAATAAATTCTGTCTAATAAGACAGTTCAACAAAAATTACCCACTTTAGAAACCGGCAGCATACATTCCAGCAATATTTCTTGATGTCCGATGACGTATGCATTTGTACTGACATTGATTCTCTCTCAAGAACACTTGGTTTTGAACATATTGCAACCGAATGGCGCCTATTTATCGATTCATCAAAAACAAGTATGAAAGTAGTGTTACTTCATATTACTAATATATATCCGTCCATCCCCATAGCATATTCAGTGAAAATGAAAGAATGCTACGAATCCATAAAGACTGTGTTATGCAAAATTGACTATAATAGATATAAGTGGAAAATTTGTGCAGATTTAAAAGTGATAGCCATATTGCTCGGTCTTCAAGCGGGATACACAAAATATTGCTGCTTTCTTTGCGAGTGGGATAGCAGAGCAAGAAATCAGCATTACCTGCGAAAAGATTGGCCAAAACAAAAACACTTAACTCCAGGATCAAAAAATATAAAATATGAAAATCTGATTAATGCAGAGGACGTTATTTTGCCACCATTGCATATAAAGTTAGGCAATTATTTTTTTGAACAAAAGGTCTTTTTTGTATGAAATATGCTATAGACAAGAACTAACATTAAAAAATACATAAAATAATTTATACAGAATAAATATACTAATAAATAATAAATAACAATAGTATAACATTTAATAAAATATAATATTTAAGTAATCTGACATAATTTCGCGCTTATAGTCACGCGCCGTTACACCGTAGCGCGCCGCGCCGTATCCCGACGAACGACCGCGCTAGTGGAAGAGCACCACTGGCGTCAACGCATGTCGGGCGAAGATATTTTGCTTTCTGGTTCGGTAAAAACGTCGATGTCGAAAACTTCAAAGGGGGGTTTTTCAAGATAAAAGTCTGCTCTATCGCGTGGTATAGTTCGATTTTCCGCTGGACCCTTATTTTTTGAGATAAATTGAAAAATATCTTCAAAAATTGGTGCAAAAATGGTGTCTCTCCGTCTTTAATCATTGTTTAAACATGTTTAAACAATCATAGTGTATTAATATTGGATATCACTGTATTCGGGAAAGTCCACAGAATCTTTTGCTGCAAAGAACAATTCAATATCTTTTATAATAACATCACAATATTTGTTTAAAGTTAAAAAATATGTTTTTTTCAAAGCCATGTTCCTCAAAAACTGTGCGTATAGGAAAAAAATTAAAAACAGATTCGGAATCAGCGCAAAAAACTGTATAAGAAGGACCCAACAGTAATCTGGGAACAAATTTGGTGTTGGACAGTGTAGTTAGCGTGGCACGGTAACGTCCCTGGCGCCCGATTCTGTTTCAGGAAGATCCTCAATCTTTCGATTCGAATCTGCGAGAGATCTTTTGTCCCGGAAGGACCACGTGTCGAGCGACCGAGCGTGGCCCGGTTGCAAGGCCATAATTTCCCGTGTTCGGTTGCTTTTCTATCTTGGAAAAGTAACCGACGTGACAGTATGCACAGCTATGTGAGTGTGTACATGAACGTGAATGTGTGTGTGTATATGTATAAGGATATATTTAAACACATACAACTCCGCCAAAGAACAGTAACTTAAACAACTCGCGTTATTTAAGCATTAACCCCTAAACTTACGCTCAATTTTACCTGACTCAGTTCACCACGAACAATCATACATAAGTTATATACACAAAATTGTGATATAAACCCTTTGCAACTACATGACAAAATCCAAAGATTATATGTACAGTTTTTACTTCCTGTGCCTTTCTGTACTAAACTTATCCTTTTTAGACTTTAAGCAAATTCGCCTTAGCATAAGTATATCCTCTCCGCAATAAGTGCAATAAAACTATGACCTTGTAAAACCGTGCGTGCCCGGGCTCCCGGACGTTTAGTTTAGCTCCATATATTTTTTTGTATCAATTGTTATACTTTTTGTGCGTTTTAAGTTTATTGCTCCCCTTTGTATATACTGTATTTTTATTGGCACAATAAACGCTCGTTAAAAAAAAGCGCTAAGGCGTCCGACTACAGAGCGAATACTGTTGGGTTCGAATCCCGTAAATAGCAGTTTTTTTCCATACGTCAAACTTTATTTTTTCAATTTCTTATTATGTATATGGTTTATTCATATGAGTTTAACAATATTTTTTTAATGTTTTAAAAATATTTAAGTAACATTTTTAAGTAAAATACATACAAAAATAGTTTTGGGGTATCTATTATTTCCTCGATTCTCTAATTGTATATGTTCATCGTGACAGTCCTGTTTGACATTTTAACATTAAAATTCATGAATCTAGTTTCTAAGGGTGCGCGTATAGTGCGTCCGACAACCGACAGACCTGGTGACGTCAGAGGCTTCGGTCCGGCATTTCAAATGTGTGGGTAGGCCCGTCTGTGTGACCCTTCAAGTTTCGTCCGGCATCACCGGCACGGCGGCCCTCGCGCGATATATTTCGGTGCAGCGTTCACTTCAAATAATTTTCGTGTCGCCAATTTTGAAGTATCCGTTTTTTTAAAAACGGGCCCGTAAAGAGGACACTTGGGGCTATATTATCATTATTTTTATTTTTTTAATTTTCTGATGCTTTGATAGCAATGCACCTGTTTAAAACAATTGCAAAATAAACTATGAAAACAAATATTTTCTGAACTGAAATAATTTTTATTAAATACTCTGATGGTTTTACTATGAGTACCCAAAACTAAGTTTCATCGATTTGTTAGTTTAGCCGTTATAATTTAATGAAAAACTTGTGACTTTGGATATTCGGATAGTGTTTTCATTTTCTTATAATTAGTTTTAAAAATCTTAAGGTTATTAAATGTGGATTCGAAAAAATCGTTTGTCGCGCTCTTTCCAAAACCATTGTTTAACTCTCATCCGTCCCTCATTTCACGAACTGAATCTGTCTCTCGGTGTTAAATTGACACCAGTGGTAAAAGATCGATAAAACAACAAGGTAAACACTTATTTTTTATTCAAATTGATGAGTTAATATTTATATCTTAGGTTTTTCGGTTGTGTTTCGCATTAAAATAATAAAAGTCACAAAGTTTCGGACTGTACCTACAAATAACAGAACAGTGTACATAATTTATTTCGAGATAACTGTGTCAAAGTGACACGAGGGACGGACGACGGTTAAACATGTTTAAACATGTTTAAACAATCATAATCTATTGATATTGGATATCACTGTATTCGGAAAACTGTACAGAATCTTATGCTGCAAAGAACAATTTAATATCTTTTATAATAACATCACAATATTTGCTTACAGTTGAAAAATATGTCTTTTTTACGGACGTGACTTCCTTGCAATTTTTGAGAAAAAGCCTCTCTTAAATGCATTTAGTTCTTTATTACGTTATTGTCAGAGCCACGAAGAAAGACTCTGAAATCTTCCTATGCCTCAATAGCCATTATGTGTTATAAACCCTGCAGACCTGCACGGTCAGTTGTAGGATGCAGCTATTCATTTTTGGGGTTTCCCGTCAACCCTCCCACCGTGTACAGTGACTCTTTTATCTGTCTTCCACCTCCATGGTGGCCAAGTTGGGATGGGACACCTTTCACGTAGTGAAAAAACATTTTCAATTTGTTTATGTCCAACAAGTAGTCCAATGCATTTCCCCGTACTAGCGATAGCGGAACAGCAGTTGGTTAAGATATTACCGCCCATTACTATGCGATTGTAGAGGGTGGCAAGGCGCCATCTCGTATGGGTTTGAACTGGCGACATTGTATTGATGCGAGCGTGAGAAGAAGGTTCCCAAGCCGGTCTACGGTGACGTGTTTCTAGGTATGAATGAGCGGCCGATTGGATCAGGGCGGAGGAGGCAGGCCTCGTTTCACACGCATTTTCGGCTGTCGACGAAATATTGGCTACAGCGGCCACACATACCATGTAGCGTGCAACGTCGAAGTCAAAACATTGGGACTACGGGCGCGGCTGTGGTAGGGATAGGCAGACCTAGCGATGATAGGCTCGATTTGTTTATGTGCCGTTCCCGGGGCTGTCCTCTGTGGAGAGGTTTATGACAGGTCATATTGCTATTGTGCTGGAAGTCGGCACTTTCTCGGACAACACGTGTTGACTTGTGTTAACTTAAAAATTACTTTACACTAAAAAATTATGAATAGGACGCGCTAAAAACATCTTTCTGGAAAATAGCTTCGCTGTCGATCGCCCAATAATGACTCGACCATTTGCATCCCCAATGTTTTATTGCACGTGCCGATATAGCCGCTACGCTATCGTACGTTCCACAGTGGTGCAAAATCCCCAAGACGTGACAATAATTCGTTTATTATGTAATTTTAAAAAATCTATGTGTACTGAAATACATTACAGTATTCATAACATTACATCGACCATAGATTATAATAGAACCTAAGTGCAAACATTGACATTGGAAACAACTGCGACATAAACTATTGAAGGAAAAAATTTTTTCTCATTTCTTTGTTGTTTTTGTCTATATGCACTCCTTGATTTTCGAAAGTTTCATAGTGTAGATATTGTTCAGTGCGGTGAGTACATTACTTCAAATTATGAAAAATACCAATTTTTATTTGGTTATAATCGAAAAGTTTGCAACTTTTTGTGACTTTCTGACAAATAAGGTCACAATGGTTTTGGAAAGAGCAAGATAAACGATTTTTTCGAATCCATATTTATTAGATTAAGATTTTTAAAATTAAGAAAATGAAAACACTATCCGAATAATGTCTTTCGGTTTTTTCAAGAATCAGATGATCAATGAAATAATAATTAAAATAAACGACAATTAAAAATAATGTTATCTTGTTTATCTCTTCGCCATTAATTAGTATTTCCATGTATATATTCAATTTTACGTTACAAAGCACAAAATATCATAATTTCTACTATACATAGAATTTTCGTCCGGCATGTAGGACGAAAAACAAAATCATTTGATTTTCCTCCTACACCGTCCGGCGTCGAGGCCCCATGGGGTTTGTCCATTGTTACCCTTCTCGAAGCGGCCGAAAAGGTCAAAAAAGGTTCGGCGACCCGTGGACCGTGACCGATTTGTCGGTTGTCGGACGCACTATAAGCACACTTTCCGGCAAAATTGGCCATACTGGCACCAACACATGCCTCTCGAGGCGCTCGAAACGCTCGTCTGTGTGAGCCGTTGTCGGATGCCGGATGAAAACGGACGCACTATACGCGTTGCCTAAGCCTTGCGTCTTAAAAAATTAGGAAGGAAATGAGACTTTGGAAAGTGAAGTGTCAGGTACAAACAATCTAAACTATTCTTCTTTTTTGTAAGATTCATGAGAAAGAAATTCCCGTTTACAGTTATTTGAAAGAAAAACTTGTACTGTGGACATTAAAAGATAAGTCTATTTCTATCAAATTCCATACAAATATTTACTTTCATGAGAAATAAATAATTCTGTAATTAACAGGGCACGCAAAAACAGCAGCTGTGGACTAACAATGACAACTCGGAAGACCAGCTGCTATATATACTTCTTTCTATTTTACCCGTATTTACAACTTCCGAAAAGCTTAGAAACTAGATTCATGATTTTTAATGTTAAAATGTTAAACAGGACAGTCATGACGAACATATACAATTAGAGAATCGAGGAAATAATAGATACTCCAAAACTATTTTTGTATGTATTTTATTTAAAAATGTTACTTAATTCTATTTTATATTTTGTATTTTTGTATGTATTTTATTTAAAAATGTTACTTAAATATTTTTAAAACATTAAAGAAATATTGTTAAACTGATATGAATAAACCATATACATAATAAGAAATTGAAAAAATAAAGTTTGACGTATGGAAAAAAACTGCTATTGACAGGATTCGAACCCCACAGTATTCGCTCCGTAGTCGGACGCCTTAGCGCTGTGTCAACCGGCGATGTTGTAATCGTTGCGAAGATTTAGGTATATATTGCACAGAATACAATTTTTTCTTTCTCTCAAATCACATTTTTTATTTAAAATAATTGATTGTTTCAGTGTAATAACGCTAAAAATTACTTAATATACACCTACGGTAAAGCCAACAAGTGTAACGTCCCTCCGCACAGCAAAAACGCCGAAAAAATTCGGTTTTTATTCTTTTTGACAATGATGCAGCCGAACAAAAAATCTGAACAAAATTTACGACATTGCCTGTTATAGTACTTTATCAGGGAACCAAACAGTAGAATAGCATGTTTTCATATTTTTGAGAAAAAAATATTTTCCCGATTTTTTGAGGTTTTTCATTTTTTACGACCACAGTTTGCAACAAAAGTGTACAAAGGATCCGGCTCGAAGGATCAAAAATGTACAAAGGGACCCGGTTCGAAGGACCAACAATGTACAAGGACGAAATGTGGATGAGGCGGTCTTGATCGACGAGAATGAAAGAATGTGTAATTGAAAGAATGGAATAACTGAGAAGAGTGAGACAGGATTGCAGAGTGATTGGTATGAGAGACAGAATGCAGGATTGAAAGGAATGGATAAGTGTGGTAACGGATGGATTTGAACTGGAAGAGAAGTGGACTGTATAAATGATATTGTGAGCACGAATGTATGAATATACGTATAAATAAACTGTATTTTGCACTTTAAGATGTTTGTCAGAAGGTATACACTGTGTCGCGGAACTATTGTACAATGGTTTGAAATAAAGAAGACTTTGAAAAGGCTTTGAGAGGAATCGCTTGGTATGACGTTAAACAGCTGATCGTTTGGAGAATTAGTCGCAGAGAGAGCGAGGCGACGGTTGTCACTCTCTTTTATTGTCTCGATCCTTCTGGAAGTTCGTCACGCACCGGTGGATCCGGTTGAGCGTTCGTGAACATTCCAGAAGGATCGAGAATGGGAATAGACCAATCACGCAGCCGATCTATTGCCCGCGTGAGCCTCGATGGCATACGCTGACGCTCGCGGTTTCGGCGGGGTCGCGCTAGTCTTGGCGGGGTCGCACGGTGCCGGTGTGACAATATGGCGCTCGGGCGCGCCAATCTTGAACAAAAAGAATCTGAAAAAATTCTCAAGAATGCGCCTTAGGATCCGGAATGTGTCACATTTTTTCAGAAATTTAGAACAAAATCTATTTTACCCTGTAACTACCCTCACGGGCAAGCTAGAGGGTTGAAATTTTACTCAGAGGGGTTTTTCTTGGTCAGCTTTCGAATGGTTCAATAGCCATTGAAAAAGCTCTAAGGGCAGTTTTGACCATCTTAATCGGCTAGGCCCTTTAAATAAAAATATCTGAAGTTTAAGTCTAAAGCACGACATATTCGAGCGTTCAGAAACGCGGTTTCCAGACCACAAAATAGGACAGTAATTACTCTGTCCGACACAATCAATCTTTTTTCATGTTCCACAATTACTGTTGGGTGATTCTTATAGAGTTTTTTGCGCTGATTCTGAATCTGCCCTTAATTTCCCTCCGAGACGCACAGTTTTTGAGAAACATGATTTTGAAAAAAAACATATTTGTCAACTTTAAACAAATATTATGATGTCATTAAAAAAAAAGATATTGATATTGCTCACTGGCAGCGAGCGCGCGTTTACCATGAATTACACGTGTCGTTATTTCAACCCCGACGCACCACGTCCTTCCTAATCCCGATCGTTCTCCTCGCCGTCTTCAAATCCTGGCTCGGCGAGCTAACCGCAACGAGGAGAATCCGCCGCGATACCGAACAACACCGGAAACCGGACTTGTTACAAATCTAATAAAAAAAAATCTTTTGTAAAATGTTCATATTATTATATCGCAAGGAATATAATCAGTAATCGTTGAATTTCACAGAAATTATTCGGAAAATCTAGTTTATTAAAAATATTAGTTTGCATATGTTCTACTTACAAATAATCATTATCGATGATAGACCATCTTTGACTGATAAATATCCATTATAAACAACAACAATTCTTTCCGGTCATACCGAACCGTTATCGATGATGAAAATAATTTTTGGCTAATACTATTAGTAACCGCATTGTCGAGGACAGAAATTTATTTGTGCTACTGATCATGCGAGAGTCAGATTAGGTCTAAGTCAAATTATCATCCATAAGGTCCAAGTCAGATTATCATCGATTATGATTATTTGTAACTAGAACATATGCAAATTAATATTTTTAATAAACTAGATTTCCCGAATAATTTCTATGAAAGTCAACGATTACTGCATTCCTTGTGATAAAATATGAACTTTTTGCAAATGATATTTTTTATTAAATTAATAACGACTATTGTTTATGGTGTCTGGATAACAATTTTCATAAAATTGGCATTGCTAACACGATTTTTCAAATACATCCGATGATCTGACAAAAATGTTTCCAACAAAAGTTGATCAGTACTCACTTTTGTACAAATATCGATATCAAAAATTAAAAGTAAATTTTTTTTATAAAAAACTGAAGGTTACCTCAATTTTTTAAATATTAACATATATTTTTTATTTCATAATATTATAACTGACATCGAGACAAACTCAACGACCTATAACAATATAACATTATGCCTTGAAATAACGGTGCAATAGAAAGTTTTCTTGGCCACAGAAAGTGCTGATGCGCAAAACATTCTCGCCGAGAATGTCCCTTCTGTCGGCGCGGTCGGCGCGATATCTAGACGCAGTCATAAATCAAAAATAGTTTCTGGGCACAATCATTGTCCGCTCAAACCCCCGGCCTTTGGACAACGAAGGAGCTTTTACTGTATACCAATTTTCATAGCGATATGTTCAACGGTATAGAAGTTGATATGTTGCAGCGCCATCTAGAGCGGCGAGTAACAACAAATTGAATAGCGTACAAACCTTCTCCATGAAAAAATACATATATGTGCCAAGTTTCATGTTGATCCGTCAAACAGTTTCGAAGCATACAGGGTGAGGCGCCAGAAACAGGCCACCTGAATAACTCGGCTGCTATTGGTGTTAGGAAGAAATGCATCAGATGGAACTTGCTTGGTTTCGAGGGGCATTAATCTGATGTTAGTAGCTTTTTTGTAGGTGGACGCGTAAAGGACATATGAAGGTCAACTTTATTTTTTAAAATGGAACGAGGTTCTTTTCAATATATTGCTACGAGCCAGGGCCGCGAGCAGCTCTAGTGGCCGGCGATGTATTTATACTCAAGGAATAGGATTTTTATCTGTTAGTAAGCGTGGACGAACCCAATGCGATTATTGGGGAACCACTAGGTGATAGAAGATTGCGAGGACGAACCTGATGCGATTGTCAGGGAGCCGTTAGGACGCGGACGAACCTGATACGATTGTCAGGGAGCCGCAAGGTTGGATGATTTGGATGGGAATTGTTAGTGGGCCTCGTAACAATTATAATCGAATTGATACAATCCGAGCGGTTAGATTGTATCATGTGGGAACGTTCAATTATTCTAATAGGATTGTGGAACGATAATTAAGGGTTAAGTGATCTTACGCGAATTTATCAAAACACACAAATATGTATATATTGTAAATAAGAGATGTATTACAGATGTGTGATGTGTAGATGTCGCGTAAGAAATGAAAAACTATAATTGTAATACACGGAATCTATATGGTTGACGTTGTTTCGAAGGGGAACTCTAGCCCGATCTAGCTGGAAATTGACCTAACGAGAATACAGCACGACGTGACACGATTCGTGACTACGAAGATACTAGCCCCCGATGATAGAAATACACGGGTTTATATACCCCTAAAATGAGTGGGGGAAATATCAATTATCTAAAGTCGTGTAGTGCCAGACTCTCGTTTTTTGTCACTTTCCATTAAACCGAGCCAGAGCTCGGTCTTCGTTAAAAGGGGACTTGAGATATGATTCCGTTATCTAGGGATGCTTCCTGCCAGACACGATCTCGAAGAGATTTTCGTGAGAAAGTCAAAAGAGATCGGTTCTGTAACCGTCACAACATCAATCGATGCAGCTGGACATTCGTTATAAAAAAGTGCTATGTATGTCGAGAAGTTAGTAGTTCAGGAGATATTTCAATTTAAATAACTCTAAAATACCATTACTGTCGTACTAAGACGTTAGCGTTTACTTACTTGTGTAACGTCTTAACACGATAGCAATGGTATTTTAGAGTTATTTAAATTGAAATATCTCCTGAACTACTAACTTTTCGACATAAATAGGTTAGTACTTTTTTATAACGGATGTCCAGCTGCATCGATTGATGTATTAAAAAATACCTCATTCCATTAAAAAAAATGAAGTTGACCCTCATATGTCCTTTACGCGTCCACCTACAAAAAAAACTACTAACATCTGATTAATGCCCCCTCGAAACCAAGCAAGTTCCATCTGATACATTTTTCCTAACACCAATAGCAGCCGAGTTATTAAGGTGGCCTGTTTCTGGCGCCTCACCCTGTATATTAATCATATACAGGGTGTCTCAAAATTCCCCCTGGACTCGAAAATGGGAGGTTCCTGAGATCATTCCAAGCGACATTTTCCTTTGAAAAAATGTCGTCCGCGGCTTCGTTAACGAGTTATTAACGAAAAACACGGACCAATGAGAGCGCGAACTAGACGCGTGCAGCCCGGCGCGCTGGCATGGCAGCCGAGTGTCGGTGGCACGCCGCGATGTCGCAACAAACAAAAGTTTCTCGATGATGTGAATCCTCGCCAATTTCGATAAGCTTTGGATATGTTGTCAATACCATGATTCTGAACAACATTTCCCTTTACAGTTTTTATCGATCGGCCTTAGTTTACGAAATAATTGTAAAAACTTGTAATTGTAAATCGATCTCCTCGCCGATTTCGATGAGCTTTATTTCATAGGAAAAAGATATTTAAAACATCCAATTTATAACATATTTCAAAGTCATCGAAATTGGTAAGGACCCACATCATCGGCAACTTTACCCGAACGAGAAAAGAAGCAGAAATTTGTCGAATTAAAAACTCACTTATTCAGCTATAAATCCATTTGCTTATTACTCCGTTGAATCACAAAACACGAAACATCACACTTTCACACAATTTCACACAATTGCTGAACACGTAACACACTTTTCTAATTCGTATTGATAGCGATCGAAATTACATACTCCGACGCGGAAAGAGTTCCATGCTCTTCGCTATTCCGCGCGAAACTATGCTCTCCCAGCGTACAATGTGTTCGATGAAGGCCTCGTTTAAAACAAATGATATCGTTCCCAAGGAAATATTGATTTTTCGAGAATCATATGGTATTGATTTTTCGAGAATCATATGATATGATGATTCTCGAAAAATCAATATTTCCTTGGGAACGATTTCATTTGTTTTCTCATTTGGGGCCCCAGCGAGGTGAAAATGTTTAAAAAATCGTTGGACGACATTGAACCTACCTACTCGTTAAATTCCACAAGGGGATTTCTAATATTCGCCCTATGGAATTATCGAGTAGAAGGGGTCAATTCCCTTTCACTTTTAAATTCTTCTCACACATATCCACAAGTCCTTATCCTGTACTATAATTGTTCATAACACCGTACTTAATACACTGGAACAAACTACACATATGCTCTAGCACTATTTACAATAACATACACACGCACTACGAGTTTACAGAGAGTACAAGTTTACTGAGTGGAATGAGGAGAATGTAAAGAACTGGTAATCCATTAATGTTGAAACACTGCACTTTATTGAACTTGATTTACGTCGCGAGACTCGCTCACAGACGGAACGGACATCTTGAGGTCGTGTAATTTCTGCGAACGGAAATCTTCGACGCGTGCGAGAAGAATCGTCTGTGCATCGACCTTTCAATGACCTTGGAAATGGAGAACAAACTTAACGTCGGAGACAAGTTTGTGAATCAGAAGCCTCGTCCAATCTTGATACCAGTATTACTGTCATCTTTTATTTACCAATAAGCAATGATTTGACCATTAAATGGCCTCTAGTAGTCATTTTAATCTAGGACATAAGGACATATCTGAACGTAAAATTTCAAGCTCTTTCAGTATCCGTAGTCAAAAGTTGGGGTTCCCATTTAAAGAATACGTACTGACCTCCAAATAACCTTGAAAATGGATCCGAAGGTCAAATACAAGGTCATGGACATTGTGACGTGGCAGATTTTGCCAGCATCCGTCCGAACCCTTCACGAAAGACCGGGTCACGATTAGGCGATATCGAAGCGAGGCGGGTACCGCGAACGCTCTCCCTGGGACGTCCGATTACCAGAGGAACGTAATTATCGCGCTCAAATGTCGCGCCTCTGAGCGCGACACGAAGTTTCAGGTCATACCGACCCCATAAGGGGCCAGGGACCTATCTCCGACCGCTGATTGGCGAACACCCTCAAGACGAGGCGCTCGGTAAACCTATCGCAGGACGCCGTTTTCCAGAAAGACGGCCAGGATTGGACCGAGCCCGGATCTGCCAACCCGGAGAGATCGACGAGGATAATTGAATTGGGAACGAACGTCTGTCCACCCCCGTCGATACCTCACCCGGAAAATGCCACGAGAGCAACTCCGGAATGGCGATGACCGAACCCTAACGCCCTCGCCATCGTATATCGGCCGAGCCCCGAAATTGTCTAAATATCGGAGCCCCGGGGCCGAAAGCTATCGAGTCGCCCCTGAGGCGAGGAGCGACGCGATAGGCCCGAGCGTCGCCACGGCGGAGATAGTTAAGGGAGTAGGGGGACGCCCCACTTCCGCGTTCCTCAGCCGGCTCGAACTGGGTCACTGGGTCGAAAGACTACGAGAAGGAAAGATTGAAATCACGCGCTGCGAATCGAGAGTAAAAGTAATCGACCAACGGTTAAGAGATTATCGTGGTAAGTGCCGGTCAGGCCTTTGTGATTACATATAATTAGTGACCAGTTCGTGTCGGTTCGGGGGCGTTATTGGCGGGACTTTGAACTTCGTGTTCGTGTAGTCTACTACTGCGGATCCGTATGCGTCTGCCCAAGACCAGGAGTCGCTCTCCTGCGAGGTACGCCCGGCCGTAGGTCGTGAAGTCGCCGGTTTTCCGTGCACGGGTTCCGGGACGCACGATTTTCGTTAAAGACGTATTTCGGCTCACCTCGAGACGTTACCCGGTGTAGCGCCGCCAAGTGCTCGTTTCGTTCGCTCGATCGTTTCGCCCGCGTACCGTGCCTCGTTCGATATTTCGAATCACTTTCGACCAGTCCGAAATCTATCCGCGTATGTTATCGGAGCTCGGCGGAAATCGTGCCTTTTAGGCTTGTATTTAACGCGAAGTCCTGTGACCGCCGAGCTCAACGCGATCGAAAAAATTACGCGCGAGCGGCCGAACACCCGCCGAGAATTATCGCTTCCGCGCCGGCAAATTTTGTGACTACCGCCGGCCTTCGCCCGTGGCTTGTGTATGACCCATCGTTAATAAACGATTGTGATTTGCCAAAAGATCGGGAGTGATTAATTTATTCCGTGAGAAACGTTCCCGTCGCGGGGAATGCTCTGTCCTTTTTCCTCACGCGGAATCCTGGCCGCGCTCATGGCTATCGCAGGTTATCGTGGTCCTCGCAAATCCGGAGAGAGAGTATTTGTCGACCGCGAAAAGTAAGAGTTTCGCACGGCACGCCGATGTGCCTGGCGATGAGTGATCCTCGATCGGTTTGTTGTATTTCGATCCGGATTTGCGAGAGATCTCTTTGTCCCGGGAGGACCACGTGTCGCGCGACCGAGCGTGGCCCGGTCGTAAGGCCATAATTTCCCGAGTTCGGCCGCGTTTCCCTTCTGGAAACGTGATCGACGTGACAACATATATCTTCCATTAATCCCTGCAACTTTTATTGGAAACATTTTTACCGAATATGCTTATGTGAGAAGTTAACACCCACGGACGGGTGGTTTTGGACACCCTGCATATAAATTGCACTAACTTGTGTGACGTGGCAGTATTGCCCGCGTCACTCTAACCTCCCTAACGGAAGACCGGGCCACTCTCTGGTCAAGCATCGCGAAAAGGGCAGCTGCGAGCGCTCTCCCTGGGCACGTGTCAGACTCAGAAGCCGATATTTCACATTTTGAATGTCGCGCCATTTGCGCGACAAGAATTGCAGGACCGTATCCGGGTTCCTGGCGGGACCCGGAAGTCTTCCTTCATCGCGGAATCAAGGAACCTTCGAGAGCAAGCCACTCGAGGGAGGAGATCGGCATAAGCCCGGAAATAAACAGCGAGAGATCGTCAAGGCCCAGGACTGGCAACCTGGAGGCGCCGACGAGGGCATCCGGTGCAGAGACGGCGAACTACTCTACCCTGTCGTCGCCTCGTCCGGGAAGAAGCTGCAGCGCAACCGGATTGGCTGACGTCGATCGCTCACCGGGAAGCGGCCAATAGGAGGACAGCGCTGCCGAAGACGCCGCGAGATGCCGGAAGCCGACCGCCGTCGCGTGGGATTCGCCAACGCGAAATTCCGAGTTAGCGATAGGCTGAGACGTACGCGAAGAAGCTAGACTAGAAAAAGTGGGGGACGCTCCGCTTCCGCGTTCCCGAGTCAACGCGTGAAAGATCACTGCGCCATTAGATCTTGTCGAGTCGAGTCGTAGAATTTGAACGATTGCCTAAATCACTGCGTTTTTGCTGATCGAGAGAAGAAACGTTTCGCTGCCGGTTCATCGCTGCCGTTTCACCTGTGGTAAGCGCCGATCAGGCTTTCATTAATTGAATATTGTGCAATATCGTGTTGGCTCGGGTAGCGCGTCGTGAGGTTATGAATTCGCGTCGCGAGAATTAACGGCCAATTGAAGGGGCGATATTCGTGCACGATAAAATTCGTGAAAGTGCGAATCCTTGGGGTTGTGAAGGATCTCGCTTTAGTGATTCGAATCCGGTCGGATAGCGGGGGCCGCGTGGCCGCCTCGTGGCGGTTGTACGACGCCGGTATAAACGCGAAGTCGCGGATTCGTAGTAAAATCGCTGCCGCCGTTAATTCAATTGATCCTGCACTCGTTCCATGGTGTGAGGCCGTCGCGTGTTCGATTCGTGTTCGGAAATTTAGTTGAGCGGCGCAAGTCAGAATAGAATCGCGTATTCCATCAAGGTTCGGTCGGAAAGCGGCCTTCGAGGCCTTCCGCGTCGCGAAGATCGTATCGCTGCCGAATTCGACGCAAAGAAATAAAGTACGAGAAACACCGCGCGCACGACTTACATCCGTCGTAGTATTTACGGTGACGCGCCGGCTATCATTGTAATCGCTGCCGAACTCGTCGGCAGCACACCATGGTCGTCAATAAACGATTTGTTAGCCGAAACGTTCTCTATTTCTTGTGTGAAACCTTTCCGCCGCAGGAATGTCTCGTGCTCTCTCGGCGTAGAATCCTGGATCCTTTCATTCGCTATTCAGGCCTAGTTTTCCGTGTCGCAGGCTCGCGAGTTCGTCGGTGATAATTCGCGATTAAATAAATCTTTTCGCGTGACACTCTCAAGTGTCTGGCGCCCGAAATTTGCGTTCGTTCTAGGAAAGAATCACGAGCCTGCGGACGTGTTTTGTCCCGAGAGGACCACGTGTCGTGCGGCCGAGCGTGGCCCGGCCTTCCGCCTATAAAATCTCGGTGTCGTCAAAAATCGAACTGACATCTTTCGAACAATTAGAGAAACGACGTGACACTTGATTACACTTATCAAATACTTTTCTTTGGCTCAGGGTTAGGTTAGTGGAATAACATATATCAAGGTCAATGTTATTGGAGGTAGGTCCCCTAAACGTAATATTTATCTCTTATTTTTAATGAATCAGATTGAACTACCCCCTTTAAAACGACTGCTGAAAACTTAATCGAAAATCTTTTTGCTGTTTCATATTCTTATTTTATTCATATTATGCTATATTAGTACTGGTAACAGTGCACTTTTCATACCAACTTCAATAAATTGACTCGTAGATCAGGTTTTAAAAATTTCTTCTAAAGGGTAAGCTTCAGTCTTTGAATCTACGCCAGTTTCAGTCACGAAAAAAAATTTACAATGTTGTCACATACATTTCAATTTGTAACATTTTTGACAATAAAAGGGACGTTAGTTTCCCAGTCGCTGTTTCGTGCAAAAACTTTTTAAACAAAAATCAACGTTGAATGGCAAAAGTGGAGGCTTCAAGAATTATAATACAATGAGTCCAGTTTTATTATTCAACTATTTTTTTTAACTAAATTATCAGAGTTCAAATACTGACAACTTTTTTACCATGAAAAATTTAGAAGCCAAATACTCCTTGGATCCACTGAAAATATTACATAATAATATGTACATATTAATTTGTTAAAGTATCACTTTATGTATAAAAAGAATATTGTTGCACTTCTCTTCTTTTTAACTTTAACAGAGGTGTGTTGTCAATTAAGCTGTCCATAATTACTTCATTATTTCATTCTGGAAATATCATCTCGGAATCTTCAGCTGGGTTGCAATCGGATGGAGCCAAAATCCTTTTCCCTTCGCGGCGTGCTACAGGAGATTATCAGAAAACGATAGAACTGGAGATTTACTTTTCGCCGAGTACTTTTCTGTTCGCGAAGCTGACGCCACGGGAAGCTTCTTTGTTTCTTCGCTTGATAACGTGCCGTCTACTTCACCCTCTGATCCCCATCCCCGTCAGTTCCCAAGCACCATTCGATCCTGCAAAGGCAAACGCTTCTAAGAATCACGATGCGACGGAACGATAGTAGCGCGAACCTGTTTGTCGAGAGAGCGTCGTAATCGACTCGAGTAACGCAACGACACAAAGGCGGAGGAGAGAAAAGGAGAAGGCTTGCGAGAAAGGGAAGATACAATCTGGACCGCCATTGTTTCATATGATTTGCCGGCAGTTATTGTTTCGTACGTCGCTGCCGCGAACTTTTACAATTGGAACGGCCTCGACAACGTGCGACGTCTCAAGGATTTTCTGTCCTTTTTCAGCTCCTTGTTTCTTCTGTGCACTTTTCCGTGCGCTTTACGGAACAAAAAGCTGTCTTTCCATATGAATCATGCCTCCTAGCCTCTATCAAATCCTAGATTAGGTTGTCCCAAACATTCGTTCCGTTTTCGATTCATGGGCACAATGCGAATACAATCCAGTTTTTTAAGAAAGCAAACTGCGTGGCTATGTAATAGGAAGCTTAAAAATAAAAGAAAAGTTTTTCCGTACACGCGCCGACTTCCTGTTCGCTCCCATCACTGGCCGCCGCAAGGGGACTCGGTCGCTGCGCCGCGCCGTTACTGATCAAACCGAGCGTTCGCCGGCATACTTTATTTTGTTTGACAATATTCCACCAAACGGACACTTCTGAGATTTTTATACAAAGTAGGTTAGCATCATAGCAATATTTTAGAATTTTTTGGTAGGTGTCAACCCAGGGGAAGATAGTTAAAAAAATTCCCAAAGAATTAATTAATTATTTTCAATTATAAATAATTAGTAAAAAATTCTGAAAAAATTTGAAATATGGAGTGTATCTATATCGATATCTTTTGTTTGCCGTTTATCCCATGTCGATATCTTTTCTCGTTTTAGAGCAAATTGCATTTAAGTGTGGGGGAATTTACCTCAATATCGCCCCTATCGGTGGGGGTAGACATTTGAAATTTTACACAATGTTTTTTAGACATAAAACGATGTTTTAAGAATGGAATCAGGAAAATCGTAGCGGGGGCGGCTGGCCCATGCCTATCCGACTATAAGACAATAATTCTCAGTTTAAATATCAAACGCACACAAACGATCCCGTATGTGAACGTTGCACAGCCGGGATTAAGGGTGTGGGTCCGGCTCGAGCGAGAGTGTGGTGGCACACTCACACACCGCTAGACACTATATACGTACACGAGGATTGCAAGGGTCCAGCTCTCACCTATTCCCGTCTCTCTCATGCACATTTGGGGCCCCTACGTAGTCACAATCGCTAGATAAAAAATCAATCTAGCGCGCATGGTCCCTAAGAAGGCCTACTTTTGCGTTTCCGAGGCGTAATTTTCATTATTCGGCAGAATGTAGCGGAGAAGTGAGAAGCATGGGCGGCGCGACAGTGCTGCCACTGTCAAGAGACACACATTTTCTTAAATATCGAGAAATTTAGGGTTCTTATAGAAACAGTATGCACCATGCGCGCTAGCGGGGACACATACAATGCCAATGATACGTTTATTATGTTAAACCATACCTGTTTAAACACAGGAATCGTGTACTGCTGAAACATACCCCTAAACGGAGGTTTGGGTACAAGTATAGGTCCGGCATTTTTCGCTACGGGGCGCTAATACCTGTTTCTGATCATTCGGTCACTGTATCGGTAAAACAGAGGACGAGAAAAAGCATGTTGCCGGTAAGTTAGGCTTCATACGTAAACGTGACATCACTATACGGCTCACGATGATGCTGCGTCGGTGTGCTTCAGGGAGAGTGTGTGGCACACCCTCACCACTCGGGCAGCATGTACGTGTGCCTAGGCGGATCGCAAGGGTCCAGCTCTCATCTATTCCCGTCTCGCTCATGCACATTTGGGGCCCCTACGTAGTCACAATCGCAAGATAAAAGATCAATCTAGCGCGCATGGTCCCTAAGATGGCCTACTTTTGCGTTTTCGAGGCATAATTTTCATTTTTCGGCAGCAAGATGTCTGTTCGGGAGGCTCTGCAAGCAGGCTTGACTAGCCGTACCGCGCGGCGCACTCACACAGTAACAGCTCGGGCAGCGTGTACGTGTGCCTAGGCGGATCGTAAGGTTTTGAGATGCTTCAAACCATTTCTCGTCCTCCGCCGCATGCTCCGCCGTATCTTCGGTCGCACTATAACGAAAGTTATAAACAAAACGAAAGTTCGTAGCGTTTTTAAATAAAACTTCAAAGAGAAAATTAAGATATTTATTCATACGTTCATAGAATAACATGTACATTATAAAAATTGATTTATTTAATAATAATATAAGTATTTAAATATATATTTTGAACGCGCGCAGAGGAATAGCAGGGGAACTCAAAGGAACTTGTGGGTAATTGAAATGTACACATTTTATAATTTATGTCTTTTCATTTATTATTATTGGTAGAAATAAAAATGGTACGGCGCTCCTCGGCCGCGTCCCATCAACTTTATGAAGATTTCCTTCCGTGCCTGTCTCCCTAGTATTTTTTGCAACATATAAACAAAATTAATGATAATGAAAATAACATAGGATGCCTAGTTGGGACCAGGGATTGAGAAATGTTATGATATTGGTTCTGGCTTACATATGTATATCGGTTACGGTAACGGTTTTAGAGAACCGATATTATTACGGTTTTATAATTGTTAATTTTCGGTTCTGGATGTCGGTACCGGTTTCGGGTCTCTATTCTGTATTGTGTTTGGCCTTATATATTCATTATTCAAGTAGTTCTTTATTGTTATTCATAATTTAAACAATTTTTAAATGAATAAATTTTTATAATTTCTCTCTACATGCATTAAATGAATTATTATTCCAATTACAATTTATTGTTAAAACAAATGTTTAATTAAACATTATTATGGAAATGATAATTCAAACAATGAATATAGAAACAAATTTCTATACATTATGAAAATTGATTTCTTTAAACAATTGTTTCAACAATAAATTGTTATTCAGATGATAATTTAAATAATGCATGTAGAGACAAATCATAAGAATTTTCTAATTTAAAAATTATTAAATTATGAATTACTATAAAGGACTACTTGAATAATGAATATAAATATAAGGCCGAACACAATACAGAATACAGAACCGAAACCGGGAACCGACATCCAGAACCGAAAATTAACAATTATAAAACCGAAATAATATCAGTTCTCCAAAACCGTTACCGTAACCGATATACATAGGTAAGCCAGAAACGATATTCTCGTAACAGTTACAACACCATTTCGGTTCTTCATAACTGTTTCGAGAACCGGAACCGATATCATAACAGTTTTCAATCCCTGGTTCCAACTTGGCATCCCATGTTATTGTCGTTATCATTAATTAACTTCCCGATTTTATAGGGAAGTTATTGTAATTACCCCGAAAATCGAAAATCGATTTTTTAGCAGATCTTCACGTTTCATGGTCATTGGAGTCATTTTAGACTATTTTTATCAAAATGTTCGTATGTGTGTGTGTGTGTGTGTGTGTGTGTGTGTGCGTATGGCCGTTTCTATGTAATCAAATTTTTCGTTAACGTTTTCAGAAAAAGTAACAACGCGATCAGGATGATGAATGATGCAATCGATGTGCCCCGTCGTAACTTAGAGCTGATTAGATTTTGGTCCATATTGGTCAAGTAGTTTTTTAGATTTTTACTTTTTTTTCGAAAAGAGTTGATTCTACAATGCAATTTATAATGGAGGACGAAAATTTCCCACCAAAGAACCAAACGCAATTACATAAAAAAAATTTTTTTCTTATGTTACGACCGAGGTTTGACCTCAGGACGATATCGCGGAGGATTAGGGATATTTCGTCGGAGACTCGGAGAGATGACTCGAAATGGCACTCGAATTTGCGTGTGGTTCACGACTCGCGGTGACGTGGGAGCGTACCGCGCAGATCCGGCCCGGGAGAGAGATCAAATGGAATGTTGCGGTTCGATCGTCGAGGGTTTGAGCTAGGATTTGGGAATTCTCGGACGGCTGGACCCAGTCCGCCTGACCGTGAATGAGGAGGGTGCCCGAACGGCTGGACCAAGTCCGCCTAATTCGGGGTTGGATCGTTGGCTCGAACGGCTGGACCAAGTCCGCCTAGTTCGAGGGAGAAACGATGTTGGGCCCGGTACGCGATTCTCACTCTCACTCGTGACACTCTCTCCGCCGCACGCGCGCACGTCACTTAATGAATTGCACTTCTGATGAACCGCACGTAGACTTTAAGGAGACCTTTGGGGAAGGAAGCGTTCTCTCAGATCACGGTTATCTACTATAAATAAATTATAGCGTCCCGCAGTGGTTCATCAACGAGAACAGTATTGTTCGGAGGTTGAATCGTTGAAATAGTACTGAATTGGAATAATCCTGATAAATGAATAATTTCCCGAAATAGTACTGAATTGGAATAATCCTGATAAATGAATAATTAAATAGCAGTAAATGAAATTCGTCAATGATTGCTCCACTGACTGACTGAATGATAAGAATGCTTAGTGCTGAGTTACTGCTTATTAATGATTGAATGATCGAAAGATCGAATGATCGAATGATCGAATGATCGAATTATCGAATTGTCGAATTGTCGAATTGTGTTGTCTCTCTGCTCTGCGATCCTGGCTTTTATAGGCCTGTTGCCAGGTGGACTTGTGGTGGGGGAACAATAGAAGAGTTGGTGGGGGAACAATAGGAGGATTACACGCTTGAGAGAGCAGGCAGTGGATGCGTGGGGGAAACAATAGCGTCGTATGCTTGAGTGAGCAGGCCTTGGAATTGTTATGCCCAAAATCACTGAGGCTTGACGTGATCACATTCCAAAGTGATGACGTCGGATGGGAGTCTTCTCAGATATTAATATCAATTACTTATATATTAACTTATAGTGCAAATATATAAGGGGAGAGTCCGGTGACGGACGTCAGGACGTAACACTTAATTTTTTTAACTGATGCTAATGTTACCGCTTGGAATAATCGAAAGTTATTCCAATGCAAGAGTGAATTTATCATCTCTATTCCCAAGAATACATTTTCTGAGAATATCGATGAAAGTACAAAAAAAAACTATGTTAGCGATGTTGGCGAAGGAGTAACGAATCGGGAAGTTCTTTGTGTGACTCTTGGAGAGTCACACACCAAATAAAAAACATTAATAGCAGTAGGCCCTACTAGCCATGCGTATCACTAACCCTCTCCCAAGAGCAGTCCTACCCGCGAGCTCGCGAAGCGAGCGAGCAAAAACAACTCTACTCGCGAGCGAGCGAAGCGAGCGAGCAACAATAGCCCTCTAGTTTTTTTTAGATGTTGCAGTAAATACTAAGAAGACAGACACGGAAGGAAGTCTTCAAAGAGTTGATAGGACGCGGGGCAGCGCGCAACAGTAGCACGAAACAGTAAACACGTCCGTTCTCGGTGAAGGCTAACGCCCGAATCTTCGGCGGTAGTTCGGCCGTACGCACGTGACTTCTATTCTTTCGCGTCGAGCTCGGCAGTTACAGGCCTCCGCGTAAATTATACAAGCCCCGAAGGGCACGAAATCTGCCGAGCCCCGATAGAATACGCGATCTGATACAATGTGACAAGGCGAGGACGGCAAAGAACGCGACGAGAACGAAACGGGCGCGTCGCGTCGTTCCACCGTGGAACTTCCGAGGATCTCCGAAGAAATATCGAAACCGAAATTATCGCACGTTCCCGTGACCACCAATAGGGAACGGTGCGATCTACTGCCCGGCGTTTTCCTCTAGAGAGCTCTTCCCGATCGCCGGACTCGCCAAAATGCCCGATATGCAACACAAGGTTAGGAAACCTGTCAAATTTCGCCGCGAGCCAACACGAGTAATCCCCGATATTCACTACAAAATTAGGTGACCGGCACTTACCCAATCGATAGTCTCTTTCGTACAGGATCGTCGAAAATCACTCTACTACTTAACAATGGTTGCCGCGTGTTAAAGGTTCGGTACTGTTTCGTTAGCCGTCTCTCGTCCTAGTGACCTACTTCGTGTCGGCTCGGAACGCGGAAGCGGAACGTTCCCCTCTACTTCGCTGCTACGACGGTCGGACCTATCGCGTGGCTTCTCGCGGCAGGGCCGAATTCAGTGAATTCGGACCCGGGCCTCCGATAATTGTTCAATTTCTCGGGGCCGCGTCCGATAGCGTTGCGAGGGCGATGGGGGTGGACCCGAGCCATTCCGGGTGAGCTCTCATGGCTCCTCCCGGATGACAGTCGGCAAGGTTGAGCTGTTGGTCATCCCTGGAACGTAATTTCCTTGTCGGCATCTCCGGGTTGCCGGATCCGGGCTCGGTCCAATCCCCGCTGTCTTCTTCGCCAGCGCCGTCTCGCGATAGGCCTGCCGGTCGACTCTTCCGGATGTTTTCCGCCAATTAGCAGTCGAAGATAGACCTCGAGTTCTCCTACGAGGCCGTAGGCCCTGAAACCTCGTGTCGCGCCCAGCGGCGCGACATTCGAATACGATAACTTTTGTACCGCTGGAACCCGGTTGTTTCCAGGGAGATCGATCGCTTCGCCCGTTTCGATTTGCAACGCTATTAGAAGTGACCCGGTCTCTGTTAAAGGGTTCGGATTGACGATGGCAAATCCTGCCACGTCACAACTCCTCCCCCCCTAAAGGAGACCGGGGCACACCGTAGGCAATTACCGGTCACACCACTCGCGGGCTCGGTGGCGGTCAGTCTTCCTCGGAAGTCCAGGGTGTGCCCAGAACCAACCCAGAGACACATACAAACCCAACAACACCAGTCCCAGAGAAGTACCTACATTCCTAATCTCCTTACTCCTTTCCTTGTGGCGAGGCCTGTTGGTACGATCGGCACCTTCCTGAAACTAAAAATACGCGACTACCGAGTCCCGCTCGGCTCGGGTCGACGATGGGGTAGGGGTCAATGAAGCGATTCCATTGTAGAACAGTCTTTTTAATGTGCTCTAAGGAGCGCGGCAAGTATCATACAAAATAAGTATCCTTTTATTTAAGGTTTCTGTTTTCCGCATCACGGCAAACAGCAAAAGAAATAACAAAAACAGAAAAACAAAACTTTTGTAGCTGGATTATTCCGGTCGTCTCTTGACCGGCAGTCTTTGCATTTCTCTCCTCGCGTGCTGCGGCGGTCCCACAGCCCTCGCTCCTGTGACGGGCGACCATTCACCGCCTGGCCCCCCGGTCGTGCTGCGGCCTCCGTGATTTCCACGTGGGCCAGCACTCCGGGAAGGTCTTGACGGTGTAAAATGGCCGCCCGCACCGGAAGCAATACTCCCACTTCTGTGGGGCCTGACAATCCGTGTGGGCATGACCCATGCTGTGGCACCGCCAACAGCCTGGCTCCACCTCGCTTCCCCTCTTCTTTTTCGCGACCCCCGCCACCTTGGTGGCGTTGATCGGGTCGCTGGCGTTACCTCTACCGGTCCACTCGGACCCGGTAGCATCTCCGTTCTAGGCGCGGTGGTCGGTAGCTGCGAGGCTCGGCGGTGCTCCTCCTGCACCCTTTCCATCCTCGCTTGGATGTTGGTGTCCTGGCCGGGCCTCCTTGTCGAGCTGGTGCCCGGTATTATTCTGGCCACCGGTGGAGCTTTCCTTTCCGGAGCCGGTTCTGTTTCGGCCGCGTGGGTCGGCATGCTTGCCGGTCCCGGTTGAGGGGTCCTATCCCAATAGTCCCGCCGCATGGATACTCCCCGACCGAACATCTTCGGCCAGGCGTCGATTACCTCGCCCTGTCTGTCCCTCCCTCGTGGTTGGGGCTCCTCTGGGGCTCCGATGTCGGCCATGCTGGAGAGGGGCTCCGATAGTGCCCCCTCCGGTAGTTCCCCGTCTCTCCGGTGGGCCGTCGGGGTTGCCAGGGTTATCGTGGCGGTTGCCACGTATGTTTTTTCCTCCTGTCGCTCCCGGAGTGCCTCTGTTGGCTCTTGTTCCGGCTTTATTTCTTCCCGCTCCCTTAGCGGCCCCGATTCCGATTCCAATTCCGGCTGCTGAGATTTTGGCGCTTCCGGGTCCAATGCCGGTGGTCCGAACGGGCGGCACCTAATGTTCGCCGTGGCCGTTCGGCAACCCCCCGGGATCGGGTATAACGCCCGCAAGCGCGCTTCTATTTTCTGGACCCTGTCCATTTCTGCTGAACAAAATTAATCCCACGATGTTACGTCATACTTTCAGGTGTGTGTGGGGGTGGGGGAAAGTATGGTTTTAAGTCCTCTATATGGACCTTGCCCAAGTTGCGTCCGTCCTCCGCGGCTAGGACGTACACACTTGGTGACAACTTCTTCTTAATTACGACCGGACCGAGGAATTTCGGCACCAGTGTTGCCGCGACGTAGTTCGCTGCCGAGGAGAGAACTCGCTGTCGCTTCATTACCCTATCCCCAACGTTATATTCCCTATTTCGACGGCGAAGGTTGTAGTGGTGCGACTGTCTTTTATACGCGTCCTCGAGGTTCTCCAATATCCAGTGCCTTAACGACGGCAACTGCGCAACTCTCTTTTTCCATGTCTCGTTGGAGGTAACCTCGAGGTCGACAGGGGGCTCCACGCTTGACCTTACACACTTCGCCGGTCGTGGCTCTCGCCCGAAATTTAGAAATGCGGGGGAGGCCTGCAATACGGAATGATGTGCGGTATTGTACGCGAACCTAAATTGCAGTAGATTAAGGTCCCAATCTCTGTGATCTCTGCCAATGTACGCCACGATCATAGTTTTAAGAATACGATTAACGCGTTCAACCGGATTGGCTTGTGGGTGGTACGGGGGGGTAGTACTCAATACCGTATTGCTCTGCGAGCTCCCGAATAGTTTTGTTGGCGAACTCCGTGCCGTTATCCGTTAATAAAACGTCCGGAGTTCCCCACCTCGAAAAGATCAACGACTCGAGTGCCTCGGCAATTTTCGGACCGGTCGCCTTTCGGAGCGGGGTGCACTCTATCCATTTGGTGAATAGATCCTGGATGACCAGGAGGTACACATTACCGGATCTGCTAGGCGGAAATGGGCCCATAATATCAGCGGCTACCACTGACCACGGCATGTCAACACGGCGCCGACCTATCAGCCCCGGCGGGAGTGTTTGTTCCACCTTCGTGAGTTGACAGGTGTTACAGCGTCTTACGTATTCGACCGCTGTCCTATACATGCCGGGCCAGTAGTAGCGGGACGCAATCCGTTGGTATGTTTTTTCGACGCCCAGATGCCCTGCTTGAACGTTATCATGCGCCTCTTGCAGGATCTCGGTTCTGCGTTCCTCCGGTACTACCAGTTTCCATTCATCGGCATCTAACCCTAACGTTTCCGCGATTAGAGGATCGGTACGACGACAAAATAGCTCCCCGTTCCGAATTGACCAGTCCTTGTATTTGCCTGGGTCTCGCTCTACTTCCGCAAATTTCCCCTCGTACCATTTTGCCCGAATTGTCGCTACCAGGTGAGTTTCGGTTTCTTCGACCCCTTCCCCTTCGAATGCTCGCGAAAGTGCATCCGGTACCTTATTCAAGGCTCCCTGCCGATATACTACTTTAAAATCGTACTCTAGTAGCTGCAGGGCCCAACGCGCCAATCTCCCTGTCGGATTTTTAAGGGTTCGAAGCCACCGCTGGCTGTTGTGGTCCGTCACTACCGTAAATGCGTACCCTTCCAAATACGGTCGAAACTTCTCCACCGCCCACACGATCGCGAGGCATTCCAGTTCTGTGGCGGAATATTTTCTCTCTGGCAGAGTGAGAGATCTACTCGCGAACGCGATCACTCTTTCGACCTGATCGACCTCCTGCGTTAAAACGGCACCTAGTCCCACCGTGCTCGCATCCGTTTGCAGCGTAAATGGGCTTTCGAAATCGGGGCCCGAGAGGGTAGGTGCTGAGGCAATCGCGTCCCGGAGGGATTCGAAGGCAGCTTGTTGGCTGTCCTTCCATTCCCATACGCGGTCTTTCCGTAAGAGGCCATTTAGTGGCTCAGCAAGTGTGGCGAACCCCGGAATGAATCTTCTGTACCAAGAAGCCATCCCTAGGAAACGTCGCACCTGCTTGACCGTTTTCGGCGGAAGGAACGATAATACGGGTTGGATTTTCTCTGCGTCCACCTTAAGCCCCTCTCGGCTCACCACGAAGCCCAGATACCGGACCTCCTGTCGACAGAACTCGCACTTCTCCGCATTGATTATTAGACCGGCCTCTTTGATCTTATTTAGTACTCTGTCGAGCCACACGAGATGCTCCGAAAAAGTCTTAGTGACGATAATAATATCGTCTAAATACGAAAAAGCGTGTGGCTCCATTTCCGGCCCTATTAATCGGTCTAATAATCTTTGGAAAGTTGCGGGAGCGCCCGACAGTCCGTACGGCATGCGGCGGAAATGGAATAAGCCCTTCCCCGGTACCGTGAAGGCTGTTATTTCGCGGCTTTTCTCTTCCAGGGGAATTTGAAAATACGCCTGACGCAGGTCGATTGTCGAAATGTATTTCGCTGAACGTAACTTATCGAGGATTTGCGTCATGAGCGGTAGTGGGTACGCATCTTTCCTCGAGACCTCGTTAACTTTACGAAAATCGAGGCAGAATCGGTACTTGCCGTTGGGCTTCTTAACCATTACAATCGGACTTGACCAGCCACTCCTCGATGGCTCAATTATGCCGTCGGCCAACAGTTTGTCTACCTCTTGGTATATGGCCACCTGTACCTTCGGGGAGACGGCATAATATCGCTGTTTAATAGGCTGGTGGTCGCCTACATCGATTTTGTGACTGATCAAGTTCGTTATGCCCGTCATCCTTTCGAATTCCGGCAACGTGGACTCGAGGAAGGCTTTCAAACGATCTTTTTCCTTTTTTGATAATATTTGCAGACCACAACATACCGCGCTAGGAGGGGTATCTTCGAAGTGAAATCTCTCATCTGGCCGCGACGCGAAATACCAGACGGCGTTGTGGTATTCCGCTATTATTCCGAACTGCGCTATCGTATCTGTACCTAATAGCAGGGGTGTCACGAGATTGTCCAAGACCTTTGCGAATACGACGCGTCGCTCTCCCCCTATGCGTAATTCGAAACGTGCCTCATCTACGGCACGGTCTACAGCCCCCGTGGCGAGAAGGAAGTAGCAAGGCTTAGCTGATTTACTCAGCTCGACAATTTCGCCTTTCACCTTCTTGAGTATATCCCGACTCATGAAGGTTAGGGACGACCCCGAATCAATTAGGGCGCGAGTTGGCAACTTGCCGATATATGCGTCCACGGTTAGCAGAGGTGGGAGATGTTTGCCCCCAAACGTGACGATACGGGCCGAT
This sequence comes from Lasioglossum pauxillum, assembly GCA_933228785.1. NCBI lineage: Eukaryota > Metazoa > Arthropoda > Insecta > Hymenoptera > Halictidae > Lasioglossum > Lasioglossum pauxillum. The sequence continues at coordinate 23,078,859 of OW121705.1, read as the reverse complement.
ATCAATTCGGGTGAAGTCTCTCCGGCCGCTGCAATCGACTCCCCCGGTCGTTTCCCGCCCGCTGTTGGCATCTTTGGCAACTTTGCAGTGTGATTCCTTCCGCTCCGCACCCGTAACAATGCAGCCGCCGTTCCTCTCGGCAATTACGTGAAAGGTACCCGATCTTCCAGCAATTCCAACATTGGATTCCGCTCGCCCGTTGCTTGTTGTGCAACGCCCATTGGCGCGTTGTTACGGCTGCGGACAGTGCTGCTGTACGCGGCTGGGAATCACACGAGGAGTCTCGTGACGTACTTCCGGATCGGGATTTCTCGTTTCCCCTCGGCGCGGCATTTGGAACCTTCTTCCTTCGTGTTGCTTCGGGTTCGCGAGTTCTCGATCCGGACCTTGGTCTTCTTTGGGGGGCTATGAAAGAGTCCCCCTCCGAATCCTCGGTTTCCTCCCCGCTCGTTGTCGCTACTGCGTTCGCGTATTCGAAACGTACCGCCTTTTGGCGCGTATCCGATCGCGACCGCGAATGACGTGCGGAATCTGACGCGGAACCGGAGTGACCCCCACCCGATGGTCTCGGTCTATTCTTTTTCCTCTGCTCCGCTTCTCGCTCGGCTTCTATTAGTTGTCTACGTAGTTCTTTTATCTTTACTACGGAACCGACCGCTATTGAGCGCTGTAATGAAGGTTTCGCGCCCCAATATAGTCGTCTAGCCCTCTTTAAGTCTGACCACGGTGACTGCAGTCTTCCAAACATGGCCGTCATTTTCATAATATATTCGCGCACCGGTTCGTCTTCCTCCTGATAATTATCTTTAATTGTTCGTACCAGGGTGTCCTGGTAATCCGAGTCCCCGAAAAATTCTCGAAATGCCTGTGTGAACTCCTCCCATGTACTACATACCGCTCCCTCCTCCTTGTACCAATGCTTCGCGATTCCCCCGAGACACACCGCTAAACAACGTAGCAAATCGCTTCTCGCGATATTGCAATATTTCCGTTGTATCTCCAGATCTTCGAGGAACTCCTCCGGGTCTTCTTCCGGTTCCCCCCTGAATTTTAACCTCCATCGTCGCATAATGTCGGCAATGGGTGTTCCCTGATAATATAAGTCTCGGGGTATCGCTCCGCTTGGTGTTCCGGATTCAGGTTTGGTGGGAGGTGAGGGCTCTACCACTTGAATGTCCCATTGCTGTTCTTGGGACTCGCGACGGCGGGAGGGCGATTGCGATCTTCTGCCTCGGTATTGAGGAACAGGCATGCTTATTTCGCGGGGGGGGGGTGATCTGACCCCTACGGCATTGTCCTCCCCTAAGGAGTACGCGTCGGATATCCCCTGTTCCTCTTTCGCGTCCCCGTACACCGATCGCTCCTCCGAGTCATCGCGTTCCCTTTTCGGCAAGTTTAAGAAGCTTTTCATTTTTCTGGGACTCGCGTTACCGACTTATCTGGACGCTCCCGTATTCCTACGATAGTCCCACCAATACCGGTTCCCGACGATACCGAAATTCGAATGACGGCCTCGTTACGTACGCGGTTTGCCTGGGAGAGAGAACGCGGGTCCGCAATAATCGGCACGACCGAAAAAAAACGAATTTACCTCGGTATTCAATTTCCGACCGAATCTCAATATCAATTTCAAATACGATCTTATTCTTCGGCTGTCCCCCGGCAATTCGTCCTCTTTACAATCGCGAAAGGAAAGAGTAAGCTACAACGTTTCGAAATTTAAATCGCGGATCGTGCCCGTCGACAGTGTTTCCGCGCGTAATTGTCGTACCCTCTCTCTTCAATCGGCCAGCGCTAGCCGTCGCAAACTATCTCGGAGAGGTGCACGATACCGCAAACACACGAATTATTTATAAAAAAAAACAAAAGAAATTAATTCGATAATTATATTCGCAAATTAGGACGGCACTCGTCTAGGACTACGATAATGTGGACGTAAACCATACGTTAACCATACTTTCCCACCACCACATATGAAAAAATACCATAAAAAAATATATGTGGGTGGGTGACAAAAGGGGGAAATACACAATAATATCAATTAAATTTCAACCAATTTGTCATTATCATCTCATAATCGTATCTCGTGCGCCGTTCCGAGACTCGATACCGGTGACCAACCCAAACGAAATGTATAAAAAAATAGAATTCGGATTTTTTGGGCGTGTCTTAGAGTTCCAACCGCTTCCGTGCGGTTTGTCTCGTAGGCCGGGTAGCGAGGGGCACCCTCGATTCGCTGGCGGGCCGCACGCGTTGGCGCGTCCCGTATCAGCGAATGCGATAATTACCCTTACACGCTACCGACCACGATACTCCGCCGACTACGGAAGTTGGTTTCCCTAACCCCGAAAAGAGCCTAATAATTCAGCAAAATATTTTCCTAGATATCTTTGTTTTCTATTGAGTTATTAAATAAATAAATACGTGAATAAATAATTAAATAAATAAATAATGACACAAATAAACGGACAAATCACTAAATAAACAAGAGGGCTATTGTTGCTCGCTCGCTTCGCTCGCTCGCGAGTAGGGTTGTTTTTGCTCGCTCGCTTCGCGAGCTCGCGGGTAGGACTGCTCTTGCGAGAGGGTTAGTGATACGCATGGCTAGTAGGGCCTACTGATATTAATGTTTTTTATGTGGTGTGTGACTCTCCAAGAGTCACACAAAGAACTTCCCGATTCGTTACTCCTTCGCCAACATCGCTAACATCGTTTTTTTTTTGTACTTTCATCGATATTCTCCCAAAATGTATTCTTGGGAGTAGAGATGATAAATTCACTGTTGCATTAGAATAACTTTCGATTATTCCAAGCGGTAACATTAGCATCAGTTAAAAAAAAAAATTTTTTTAAATCTAAAAAAAAATTTTTTAAATCTAAAAAAAAATTAAGAAAAAAAATTTTTTTTATGTAATTGCGTTTGGTTCTTTGGTGGAAAATTTTCGTCCTCCCTTATAAATTGCATTGTAGAATCAACTCTTTTCGAAAAAAAACTCAAAATCTAAAAAACTACTTGACCAATATGGACCAAAATCTAATCAGCTCTAAGTTACGACGGGGCACATCGATTGCATCATTCATCATCCTGATCGCGTTGTTACTTTTTCTGAAAACGTTAACGAAAAATTTGATTACATAGAAACGGCCATACGCACACACACACACACACACACACACACATACGAACATTTTGCTGAAAATAGTCTAAAATGACTGCAATGACCATGAAACGTGAAGATCTGCTAAAAAATCGATTTTCGATTTTCGGGGTAATTACAATAACTTCCCTATAAAATCGGGAAGTTAATAAATAAATAGCTGACTAGATTTACTATTTACTCTACAGATGAAATAAATCAATCGATCGACAATTTGAAAGTTTGTTTGGTCACCCGGTATATCAATTTACGTGCTGGAATGGCACACGAAATCGTACAAGGTGAGCCTTGTACACGCTGAAATCATAACACCCGAAATTCCGCGTTGATTCTATGCGGACGAAAGAGAAAGAAAAAGTATGTTTCCCCGGGGTCGCGTGTCTCTGTCTCGCAACGACCTCGCTCGTCTCGTCGAATTCGCCCGTTTCCTCGCCGAGAATATAATTTCTCCTGTGAGAGCCCCGCGCTTCTCCACGTGTCTCTTTGAAAAAGCCCTATTTCTCAAATCGCTTTTTCTGCGAGAGATTAGCAATGTTCGGGCGCCAATTTGTCACGCCGTTTACCGATTCACGACGAAATCGGCAACCGGACTCGGGAAATTATCGCTTGGAGACCGGGCCACGCTCGGTCGCGCGAAACGTGGTCCTCCCGAGCAAACAATCACTCGTAGATCCGAAATTGATCACTAGCAATCGAACGATGATCGAAAAATCGGGCGCCAGGCACGTCGCCGTGCCACGCGAAACTATTGACCGTTTACGAAATTCCTTTCGAATCTACGAGGATTGCGCGAAGCCGAGGATAGCGACAGAACAGGCCAGGATTCCACGTGGGAAAAAGGACGGGGCATTCCCCGCGACAGGAACGTTTCTCACAGGCGAAATGAATAGAGTTAATTCGGGGCAAAATACTACCGTTTATTAAGAACGGGATGTCACTACAAGCCACCGGTACGAACCGGCGGCAGTCAAAATATTTGCCGGCGCGTCGTCGATAATATTCGGCGGTAGTTCGGCCGTACGCACGTGACTTCTATTCATTCGCGTCGAGCTCGGCAGTTACAGGCCTCCGCGTAAATTATACAAGCCCCGAAGGGCACGAAATCTGCCGAGCCCCGATAGAATACGCGATCTGATACAATGTGACAAGGCGAGGACGGCAAAGAACGCGACGAGAACGAAACGGGCGCGTCGCGTCGTTCCACCGTGGAACTTCCGAGGATCTCCGAAGAAATATCGAAACCGAAATTATCGCACGTTCCCGTGACCACCAATAGGGAACGGTGCGATCTACTGCCCGGCGTTTTCCTCTGGAGAGCTCTTCCCGATCGCCGGACTCGCCAAAATGCCCGATATGCAACACGAGGTTAGGAAACCTGTCAAATTTCGCCGCGAGCCAACACGAGTAATCCCCGATATTCACTACAAAATTAGGTGACCGGCACTTACCCAATCGATAGTCTCTTTCGTACAGGATCGTCGAAAATCACTCTACTACCTAACAATGGTTGCCGCGTGTTAAAGGTTCGGTACTGTTTCGTTAGCCGTCTCTCGTCCTAGTGACCTACTCCGTGTCGGCTCGGAACCAGTGATGGGATATTCGTGGCAGTGATGCCAGAATCGTGGACGCGAGGACGTTTCCCCTCCGGCACAGGACCCCCCACTCTGACACCGTGGACGCACCGTCCTCGCCACGTTGCTTCTGCTGCGCACGCGCTACACACGAACGTACTTCCACTCTGCCTGTGTGAGTGCCTGCTCGATTGCACGCGCGCTACACACACAAGCGTACCTCTATCCTGTCCGTGTGGACTACCTGCTACCTGCTCGCTGGTCGACGCCGACGCGTCCCTTCGATTTTCACGTTACCGAAGTTTCGGAAGCATGAGTCGGAAAGTCGGCATCTGGAGACAGCGCGCATTTGAATCCCGGCCCGGCACGGCGCGGCGCAATCCACATTTTGCTATAACTTTTGATCTAAAAAAGATATCGAAGCGATATTTGTACGAAATTTTTTTTTAAAAACCGGGTTTAATGGTCCATCCTAAAATATGTTTTGTATTTCTTAAATAATTTTCTTCGTTGATTTTTGAAGTTAAGATGGTCCAGCGGGCCCCCAACACAAATTGATTTTTAGTCGAACCATGCTCAATAAACAATTACAAAAAAAATAATAAATATTCTACCCAATACCACACATGACTGAGATTTTTTTCAGATTTTTCAGATTATGCAAACATGTTAAAAAAATTGAAAATCTCCAAGCATTCGAAGAAAATGCATATTTCGTATTGAACTTTTCGAGATACGAGTTTTATAAAAATTCAGTAGTCAGATATTATTGAAACAATTGTCCTTAATTTTTTTCAGAATTTTTTATAAATTGTATCGGTGTTAAAAAGATCCAAATCAATTTTTTCGATACTTCTTTATTTTTTTGTAGATGTATTACTGAATATTTTTATATTCAGAAAAATAATGTACAGACTTAATAATGCAATACAAAACATTTTATTTACATTATATTTCAATATATGAGCATAGCTTCCAACACTTTCGGTTGGTGTGGGCGGTAAAGTCCTCGGCTGCGAACTTTTTGGCCCTTGATCGAATCCCGCACCGAATAATTCTTTTTCTCCTTTAAACACTTTTTTTTGTTCTTTGTTTACATTAAATTGTTGTAGTAACATTTCAAATATATTTTCAAAATGTTTTAAAAATGTTTTATGCAATAGTATCTCTGACTACGAAAATCCATCATAATGGCTCACAATTAGTTGCAATGTCTTTCACATTATGTACTATTTTCATTTATTGATTCTGCTGAATGTGAAATGGTATGCAACTTCATATTTTACTATTGCCGTATGTTAGTTAGTTTCTTTTCATTTATCATTAGAAGAACTCTTAATTTTCAAACATTAGACATTTTGGCGTTTTGTTATCTTCGCAATGGGAACTGATGTATCATAAGTCCACAAAGTTTGATGTCCTACGATTTCGAACCATTTATAGCTGTTGTAACACTCAAGAAACGGCTAAGTACCAACGAAGATATAGATAGATGGTCATGTATGGTATTTGTGTGTAAAGTGAGGTCTTTGAATGTGATGAACAACGAAGTCAATGGGAAATTAAATGAATCCGACTCAAGTTCCAATCATTCATCTCAGACAGGTTCTGCGGATGACAAAAAAGTAGAAAGTGGAAGTGAAGTAAAACAATCTCAGATAATTACAATGATGTTAAAAAGAACAGAAAACATAAGGATGTTCAGACTACCGATAGCGATATGATAAAAATATGGAGAGATCCATTAATATTGAACGATCCCACAGAAAAGGATTCAATTGAATTTTAAGATGCACGCGTTGAAGAGAAAATATCGCAACTGCCAAAACAAGAAGTCGTAACGTTCGACGACGATAGCATTGCTAAAGATACACTATCGCTGCAATTATGTAAATGTGAAATTAATAAAAGAAGGACAGCTGTATATAAAAAGAAGAAAAATGTCTTTAAATCAGAATTTAAAATTACGGTAGATGAACAGAAAAATAGAACCGAGTCTACAAAGATTCGAACTCTTCTTGCCAATCGTTCAAACAATGGTAATCCAAACAGGTAATTAGAAATAAAACCATAAAGGATACAGTTTCACAAGAGTATAATTCACAAGAATATAATTCTTTAAAATGATAATAAATTTTTACTATAAAGATTTACTATTATTTTTACTATATTCCACCCGCAATTTAAAAATAATAATAACACTTTAAAAATATAAGTAAAATGCCATTACTATAATTATATGAAAAACAAAGAACAAAAAAAAGTGTTTAAAGGAAAAAAAGAATTATTTGGTGCGGGATTCGATCAAGGGCCAAAAAGTTCGCAGCCGAAGACTTTACCGCCCACACCAACCGAAAGTGTTGGAAGCTATGCTCATATATTGAAATATAATGTAAATAAAATGTTTTGTATTGCATTATTAAGTCTGTACATTATTTTTCTGAATATAAAAATATTCAGTAATACATAATACATCTACAAAAAAATAAAGAAGTATCGAAAAAATTGATTTGGATCTTTTTAACACCGATACAATTTATAAAAAATTCTGAAAAAAATTAAGGACAATTGTTTCAATAATATCTGACTACTGAATTTTTATAAAACTCGTATCTCGAAAAGTTCAATACGAAATATGCATTTTCTTCGAATGCTTGGAGATTTTCAATTTTTTTAACATGTTTGCATAATCTGAAAAATCTGAAAAAAATCTCAGTCATGTGTGGTATTGGGTAGAATATTTATTATTTTTTTTGTAATTGTTTATTGAGCATGGTTCGACTAAAAATCAATTTGTGTTGGGGGCCCGCTGGACCATCTTAACTTCAAAAATCAACGAAGAAAATTATTTAAGAAATACAAAACATATTTTAGGATGGACCATTAAACCCGGTTTTTAAAAAAAAATTTCGTACAAATATCGCTTCGATATCTTTTTTAGATCAAAAGTTATAGCAAAATGTGGATTGCGCCGCGCCGTGCCGGGCCGGGATTCAAATGCGCGCTGTCTCCAGATGCCGACTTTCCGACTCATGCTTCCGAAACTTCGGTAACGTGAAAATCGAAGGGACGCGTCGGCGTCGACCAGCGAGCAGGTAGCAGGTAGTCCACACGGACAGGGTAGAGGTACGCTTGTGTGTGTAGCGCGCGTGCAATCGAGCAGGCACTCACACAGGCAGAGTGGAAGTACGTTCGTGTGTAGCGCGTGCGCAGCAGAAGCAACGTGGCGAGGACGGTGCGTCCACGGTGTCAGAGTGGGGGTCCTGTGCCGGAGGGGAAACGTCCTCGCGTCCACGATTCTGGCATCACTGATTCGTGGGCCGTGGGCCGCTCCCCTGACGCGCTGGTTTCCCCTTCCCTGACGTACCGTCGTATCCGTGTCGACCGCGCATGCCTGTGTTGGTGCCTGCTCGATTGCACGCGCGCTACACACACCAGCGTACCTCTACTCTGTCTGTGTAAACTACCTGCTCGGCTGATCGACGCTGAAGCGACCCTTCGGTTTTCACGTTTCCGAAGTTTCGAAAGCATGAGGCGAAAAGTCGGAATCTGGAGACGGCACGTATTTGAATCCCGGCACAGCGCGGCGCGACGCGGCGCACATTTTGCTATAACTTTTGATCTAAAAGAGATACCGGAGAGAAATATGGACTAAATTTTTGTTGAAAAATTGGGTTTAATGATGCAAAGAGAATAATATTTTCTATTTTTTAAATAATGTTTTCGTTGATTCTTAAGGTATATCCGGATAAGATGGTCAAAAGTATCCATCCAAATTGATTTTTAGTCACGTCATGTTCAACAGAAAATTATGAAAAAAATCATGAATATTCTACCTAATAGCATACGCAACTGAGATTTTTTTCAAAATTTTTGGTTGCAAAATCGATTTGTAAACAAATCGGAAAACATAAAATTGCCGATTTTATATCAGTCTTCAGTTGACCACATTTATATTATTACGTTAGTTGTGTCTCATCATGATTATTAATGTGTATTTTTTTCAGATTTTTCGGATTATGGAAACATGTTTTAAAAAATTGAAAACCTCCAAACATTCGGAGAAAATGCATATTTTGTATTGAAGTTTTAGAGACACCAGTTTTATAAAAATTCAGTACTTAGATATTATTGAAGTAATTGTTCTTAAGTTTTTTATAATTATTAAGAGATTACATAATCGTTCAAAGAACAATCATACGGCCGGGAATCTTCTGGCCCCGAATCGAATCCCGCACCTAATAATTTTTTTTTCATTAAATACTTATTGCTTTGAGTTTTAATGAAAAGTTTAACCAAAAATCCATTTTTTAATTGTCTACATTTATTTTCAACTTAAACGATTGATGCAGTTCGCGCTGTCGACTTTCGCTGTCCACTTTCTGTAATTGAAAAAAAAGAAACAATTTAAGTTATGATTGCGAAGTGCAGAATGGTTTCGCGGTATGTATTCGAAAATTCCGCTACAGGTGGTCCCCTGTGTTCCTATATTCGAAGAAGAAACAAACATAATTAGAATCATAATTCTAATTGCAATATTATAGAACACAATATTAACACAACGTATACTTATCTCATCTATTCATCGATGAGATTAATTCTTGAGCAAAATAAATGCCTTTTATTATATAAAAAACCAATGGTCGAATTTATCATTCGACAATATGTGGATAGACAAGAAAACGCGGAACAAGTTCTTCGTTTCACGAACTTGCGTCGGCTGTGCAGCATTGTCAGACGTTTGCCGCATTCAAATGCCGAGGCCGAAAGGATATTCTCATTGACTCCCGATATCAAGACGAAAAAAAGGAATAAAATAACCCATTCTAGTCTAATTCTAGTATAGTCACACCATGTCTATCGACGATAGACATTTATCTCTAATGACATCAAGCAATTTGTATGCAAGTTCGTCGCGTACGCAAAATTTGTAGTATTGTAGATCGTTTAATCTTTATTTCTTATTTTGGCGGGTACGCTATTTCGTTAAACAACCACAAATGTATAGCTATCCTCTATAACTTTTCTCTCTTATTGAGATATTAATAAACAAAGCTTTTTCATAAACATTAGTATAAATATGCTATTGTAGAGAAATTGTACAACGAATAATATCCTGGTGTAGTAGCAACATGCTAGACTTACAACCCGCTGGGCTAGGGTTCGATTCCTGTCCGACGAAAATATTTTGTTACTTATTTATTTATATTATCTATTCGCTGTGTAACATTGACTTGTTCATAAGAGATTACCATTTTTAATAAATTAACCGAAATTAATAAAATACAAACAATTATGTGCACTCATTTTTCAATCTATGCTGGAACATGCACGGTATGTAGCCGGATTTACAGCAGAGATAAATGTTTAAAAACGTCAATCATATCTGTTTTCCCATAAATGTACAAGGAAGCAGGTGCCAATGCAATAATACTGCACTTATTCGATGTGCAAGCTGTTTCGTATGCTTTTACGACATGTACCACTGTTATAATTAAAAATATGTAATTGTAAGTACAATATTATTAAATTTATCGTATACCATATTTTCTCTTCCTATATTTATTTTATTTCTTCTGTATCCAGACATGAGAGGGTAATTAACTATTTTATTAATTTCGGTTAATTTATTTATAATTTATTAATGCTTTTGTTCTTTGATTTGTAATGAATTTGTAATCTCCTATGAACAAGTCAATGTTACACAGCGAATAGATAATATAAATAAATAAGTAAAAAAATGTTTTTTCCCGAACGGGAATCGAACCCTAGACTACCGAGTTGTAAGTCTAGCATGTTGCCACTACACCAGGAAATTATTCGTTGTATACTTCCTCTACAATAGCATATTTATAGTAATGGTTATGAAAAAACTTTGTTTATAAATATCTCAACAAATATTGAGTGTTTGCTCCTATAATGGTATATATTCGTAAAAGGGAGATCTAGATCTATAAGTATACACAATCTCAACTGAATCGGTGACCCGGAGGCCTTGCACTCTCCTTGTAAGTACTGAATTTTTATAAAACTGGTGTCTCTAAAACTTCAATACAAAATATGCATTTTCTCCGAATGTTTGGAGGTTTTCAATTTTTTAAAACATGTTTCCATAATCCGAAAAATCTGAAAAAAAATACACATTAATAATCATGATGAGACACAACTAACGTAATAATATAAATGTGGTCAACTGAAGACTGATATAAAATCGGCAATTTTATGTTTTCCGATTTGTTTACAAATCGATTTTGCAACCAAAAATTTTGAAAAAAATCTCAGTTGCGTATGCTATTAGGTAGAATATTCATGATTTTTTTCATAATTTTCTGTTGAACATGACGTGACTAAAAATCAATTTGGATGGATACTTTTGACCATCTTATCCGGATATACCTTAAGAATCAACGAAAACATTATTTAAAAAATAGAAAATATTATTCTCTTTGCATCATTAAACCCAATTTTTCAACAAAAATTTAGTCCAAATTTCTCTCCGGTATCTCTTTTAGATCAAAAGTTATAGCAAAATGTGCGCCGCGTCGCGCCGCGCTGTGCCGGGATTCAAATACGTGCCGTCTCCAGATTCCGACTTTTCGCCTGATGCTTTCGAAACTTCGGAAACGTGAAAACCGAAGGGTCGCTTCAGCGTCGATCAGCCGAGCAGGTAGTTTACACGGACAGAGTAGAGGTACGCTGGTGTGTGTAGCGCGCGTGCAATCGAGCAGGCACCAACACAGGCATGCGCGGTCGACACGGATACGACGGTACGTCAGGGAAGGGGAAACCAGCGCGTTAGGGGAGCGGCCCACGGCCCACGAATATCCCATCACTGCTCGGAACGCGGAAGCGGAACGCTCCCTCTACTTCGCTGATACGATGGTCGGACCTATCGCGTGGCTTCTCGCGGCAGGGCCGAATTCAGTGAATTCGGACCCGGGCCTCCGATAATTGTTCAATTTCTCGGGGCCGCGTCCGATAGCGTTGCGAGGGCGATGGGGGTGGACCCGAGCCATTCCGGGTGAGCTCTCATGGCTCCTCCCGGATGAGAGTCGGCAAGGTTGAGCTGTTGGTCATCCCTGGAACGTAATTTCCTTGTCGGCATCTCCGGGTTGCCGGATCCGGGCTCGGTCCAATCCCCGCTGTCTTCTTCGCCGGCGCCGTCTCGCGATAGGCCTGCCGGTCGACTCTTCCGGATGTTTTCCGCCAATTAGCAGTCGAAGATAGACCTCGAGTTCTCCTACGAGGCCGTAGGCCCTGAAACCTCGTGTCGCGCCTAGCGGCGCGACATTCGAATACGATAACTTTTGTACCGCTGGAACCCGGTTGTTTCCAGGGAGATCGATCGCTTCGCCAGTTTCGATTTGCAACGCTATTAGAAGTGACCCGGTCTCTGTTAAAGGGTTCGGATTGACGATGACAAATCCTGCACGTCACAATATATAGGGCAATTTTTTTTTGTATCTACATACCAATCTTTCTGCAACTTCCTCGCTCCTCTTCCTGCTGCCTCCTTCCATGCACTTTGTATCTCTTCGGGAGGGGGGTGGGCGGCATATTCTTCACTGATAACAGTAACTAGAAATAAAATATGTTTTTATGAAAAAAGATATACTAATTACAGTAATAGGATGAGATATATAGCTATGAATGTAATAATTTAATGTTCTATCTGTAGGGCGGTTTTTTTTGTATCTACATACCAATCTTGCTGCAACTTCTTCGTTCCTCTTCCTGCTGCTTTCTCTCATATACTCTGTATCTATATATATATGTGTCTTCGGGGAGACGGCGTATTCTTCACTGATAGCAGTAACTAGAAATAAAAAATATTTTGAAGAAAAAAGATATACTAGTTACAGTAAGGAGGATGAGATGTACAGTTATGAATGTAATAATTTAATGTTCTATATGCATATATACATACCAATGTTGGTTTTCTTGTCTAAACATAGGGGAGTGAAACGGACATTCCTAGAACGTCCAGAATTCAAGTCCTAGGGATATTCGTAAAACCTAAGAAACGGACATTCCTAGAACGACCAGAATTCACGTCCTAAGGCGGTAGTCCCACCTCTGGTTATAACCAGAATCTTACTAGATTTTGTGTCGAAACATGGGTTTACGCGCTTCGGTTGTTTGACCTTATTTGAGCAGATTTTGGGCCGGATGAGGGCTCATTCTAAAGAGGAAGGTTTATCACACTGCGCTCTGGTCATCATAGCAGTCAAAGAGTCCTTTAGAGACAGAAAAATGCATTGTGTTCCGATACCGAAAATTTGGTGTGTACGGAGTAAAAAGGAGGGATCAGAAAAAACACGTGTGTCGTCCGTGATGGCTAATGCAAGACTGCCTTTATTAAAACAAAAACCCTTCACGCGTTTGTCTCGTCGCTTGTTTTGTCGTTTTTTTGTTTATCGTCCCTGCGTCGTAACGACAACGCTCGTTCGTTGTCGCGAGACGCCTGTGCGTTTTACGCGCGGTATTTGAACCCTAAAACGCCACATCCTCCCACCTTGAGTTCTCAACTCAATGTAAACAAACGACCTTCACGATCTAATCATCTACTTTAGGTGGGTTACCCCTAAAAACTTAGGTCTTTTGACCACGCGTCCGCTCCGAATCTGTACTCCCCTTTGCGATTCATTTTTCACACATTCTGCACTGGTATTACAATTTTCCGGATTCTCGCTAATTTTCGCATCGATGTCTGTACATTCTTTCCGCTTACAATTTTCACGCAAAAAATCGACTTCGCTCCGGCTGTTATCCGTAACCTCCAAAGGGTAGATGCGTTGGATGGGTCCGCTAACTATGCCGTTCTTTGTTTTTAATATTACGACTCGATTGGTACCGTCTTTACCCGCAATAAGTTTTTCGATTCGCGCTAGAAGCCAGTTGACTCGTTTATTATTGTCGATGAGGACTACGTCCCCTTCTTTTACTTCTCGCGACACTGTACCGGTCCGTTTTAAAATCATCTGACTGAGATATTCTCTACGGAATCGATTTCTTAAATGCCCCATTATTTCCTGCTTGCGCTTAAATCTAGCATTTAAATCGATTTTATTAAGTGCGTCTAGATCTGGGGTCTCTGTCTCTTCAATGTCCCGCAAAAACATCGCAGGCGTGAGCGTCTTAAAATCGCTTGGCTCTTCTGAAATGTACGTTAATGGTCGCGAATTCAGAGTCATTTCACAGTCGCATAAGACAATACCCATTTCCTCGTAATTGAGGCACGCTTTTCCTAAAACTTTACGCAAAATATTTTTGAGTAAACCAATTAATCGTTCCCACCATCCTCCCCATCATGCCGCAGTGGGGGATTGAATCGCCAATCAATCCGCTTAACCGAGCTGTAACTCGATATGACATCCCAATTCAACTTTTTAAACGCATTATCCGCTCCCACGAAATTTGTTCCATTATCCGTGTAAACAATCGATGGTCTACCTCTACGTGTGATACGATGCAAACTGTCCAAGAAAGTTTTGGTTGACAGTGATGTCACGAGTTCCAGGTGTACAGCTCGGTACACAGCGCAGGTAAACAAACATATCCACGCCTTCTGCCGTCCACGCAAAAACACTGGTCCCGCGAAATCCATCCCGGTAATTTCAAACACCGCGGCGTCTCTTATGCGGTGGGCAATCAAAGGAGGCGAATCGGCTTTCATATTTTTCGTGCTATATCTTTTACAAACTACGCATTTTGATATGACTGACCGGACAATTCTCCTCATCGATAAGATCCAAAATTTCTCTCTTAGTATGTACATCACGGTTTGTGCTCCCGCGTGACACATGTTTTCATGTGTTTCGCGGATTAATAAATCAACGGTTTTGTGCTTATCTAATAGTATCGGACATAAAAAAGAAAAACTATCGTTGCGTTCAAAAATCTTTGTTTTTAGTCTTATTAGTCCGTCCGTATGTACAAATGGTTGGATCGTCATTAATTTCGGATCATTTTTCGGTAGAAATATTTGTTCCTGTATATATTTCAAATGCTTCAGTTCCGCCTGATACATTTCCTGATACGTTATCCGTGTTCCTATATTGCTGTCTTTTTTCAATTTGAAATTCTTGAACCGAAAAGAAACTGTTCTCATTAAGTTATCTTTAATCGCTTGCTCTCTTATCTGCCGATCATGTTTTTCTACCGGGTCAGTGATACCTAAAACGTCCAAATGCCACAAATTGGAGATCTTCCCGTCGGTCGCGAGCATCGATAAAATTGTTAACGCGGTATCCTTTTTCTCGGTCGTACTAGTTTTTCCCATAACGGTCCATCCCAATCTGGTTTCTAAAATTGTGAGACCATTAGATAATTCGTGTTTCTTCCCTGTCATTAGTTTTCCTGCTATATCCGTGCCTATAAGCAAGTCGATCGGGTCGGTGGATTTTTTGGAATTCGAGTCGATATCGCGGAGGGTAACGTCGTGGTTTCGCGCTTCATTCAGCCAATTCGCCCTTTTTATGCTCGGAATATTCCTGCAAATAATCGGCTTATCTAACGCTTCAAAATTGCACGCATATGTGCCGTCAAGACTCTTCGCCCGAACCGTATAGACGTCATGAGTCTGACCTTGTGTATTCAGACCGCCGAATAAGGAATGTACAACCTCAATATCTCCGTTCGATTTGTACCCCAAATATTCCGCGACTTCCGTTCGAATATAAGATCTTTGAGAACCCGGATCTATCACCGCTCGCGCAGTTGTTTTCTGCGAATCGGAGTACAAAATGACGCGCAACGTTAACAAATACACGTCGGGGAGGTTACTAATACTCGCGAGGTTGTGTTCTTCGATTTTCTCTTCTACGGCCGTCGACTGTCTTTTATCGGATGCCCCTCCCTTATTCTCATTACATAGAACCGGACAAAGGAGAAAGAATCAATTACAATTACACGTAATTTTGGCTCTACAATCTCTCGATCGATGTCCGCGTCTCAAACATTTAAAACAACCGCCACTCTCTTGCAGTAAATTTTTTCGAACGTCACACGGCATTTTTTTCGCTTTTTCGCACGTCGCGTTATCGTGATTCTCTTTACAAAAAATGCATTTCTTACGCTTTTCTTCGCTCGAAAATAAAACATTGGCGGTTGGTACTTCCTGGGATGACTCAGCTTTCGGCTTGGCTCCTCTGGACTTCTCTCGTTTCTCGTTCTCCTCCCGAGGTGTGAAACCTTTGACTGCCATGTCGATCCTCTCTTCGTTCTCGACCTCCGCTTCCAAAAATTCGAGCAGTCTCGATAATCGGTCCGTCGTCTCCGTGCCCTCTCCGATCGGTTCGCCGCTCGTCATGGACCGCTGCCACGTTCGCAAGATTTCCTCGGGCAGCGATGACTCGACCAGCGGGTATAACATCGTTGCGCAATTGTTTGTAGTGACGCCGAGAGACTCCAGCGCGCGAATATGTGCCGATATTTTGTCGTAGATGCTCGAGACACTGACTTTCTTTTCTTTATAGCTGGCGTTCTGTAATACCAATTAAAGTGATTCCCTGGTATAGTATTCCACCAATAAATCGTCTCGACTGAATCGATTCTTGAGGCTCGTGAAGGCTTTTTCATAATTTTCCGCCGATGTCGGGAAACCCCCAATCGCGTTTCCCGCCTTCGAACCCTTTTCCATCGTTTGTTTCAGGTATTGCAGCTTGTCTTCGTTGGAGATATTTCTATCTTTGTGAATTTTTCGGAAGTGCGACCAAAACTGAAGCCATTGACTGACGCTGCCACTGAATTTCGGTATTTCTAGCGTAGGTCGTTTGAATGGTTTTTCCTGACGGAGCGCGAACTGCATCGGGACGCCGATTTATTCGTTAATACGGGGCTCCGGTGCATCTATCTTCAGTTTCGCCATCAAGAAATTAACCTTGTACTGTTCATGCACTTCAAAATCGGCTTCCACTTCTTCTTCCGTCGCTCCCGCCGTGAACAGATAACTCACTACCTTGTTATGCGCGCTCTCGAGTTCCGACATACGCGATTCGAGTAATTGTAACGCGACGAGACGCTCCGCGTGCGTTGCACTCGGGTTGTTATACTTTTCGTGAAAACTGTTCAAACACTTCGTAAGCAACGAACGCTGCACTGCACGGGTCTTTTTCGCGGATTCCATCTTCTTAATTTACTTTTACACGCATTCCACTCGCCACAATCCTGTCACGGTCGCCAGATGTTCCGATACCGAAAATTTGGTGTGTACGGATTAAAAAGGAGGTGGTGAGGGATCAGAAAAAACACGCGTGTCGTCCGTAATGGCTAATGCAAGACTCCCTTTATTAAAACAAAAGCCCTTCACGCGTTTGTCTCGTCGCGTTTTGTCGTTTTTTTGTTTTTCGTCCGTGCGTCGTAACGACAACGCTCGTTCGTTGTCGCGAGGCGCCTGTGCGTTTTACGCGCGGTATTTGAACCCTAAAATGCCACACATTGAAATCTGCGGGTTTTTTCCTAGATTTTTTCTCTACTTTGGGCCCTCATATTATACATATTAAACATAATCTCGTTAAAATCATGACCAGAACGCAGTGTGATGAACCTTCCTCTTTAGAATGAGCCCTCACCCAGCCCAAAATCTGCTGAAATAAAGTCAAACAACCGACGCGCGCTGTTACGTCCGAGGTTTGACCTCAGGACGATATTGCGGAGGATTTGGGAAATTTCGTACGCGACTCGGGGAAGATTCGAAGTGGTGTTCGAATCTTGCGTGTGGTTCGCGACTCGAGAGGTCGAATAGAAAATTGCGGTTCGATCGTCGAGGGTTTGTGCTAGGATTTGGGAATTCTCGGACGGCTGGACCAAGTCCGCCTGACCGTGAATGAGGAGGGTGCCCGAACGGCTAGACCATGTCCGCCTAATTCGGGGTTGGATCGTTGGCTCGAACGGCTAGACCAAGTCCACCTAGTTCGAGGGAGAAACGATGTTGGGTCCGGTACGCGATTCTCACTCCCACTCGTGACACTATCTCCGTCGCACACGCACACGTCACTTGATGAATCGAACGTCGGATAAACCGCACGTGGACGAAAAGGAGACCTTTGGAAAAAGAAGCGTTCTCTCAGATCACGGTTATCAACTATAAATAATTTATAGCGTCTCGCATTGATTCATTAATGAGAACTGTTTTGATCGGAGGTTGAATCGTTGAAACGTTGATCGACTACTGCTGAACTTTCCCGAAATAATACTGACTCATAATAATATGATAATACTTGAGATAATACTGATACTGCTACTGCTACTGATACTACTATAATAATCGTAGAGATGATAATAATGAATAATAATGATCGCTCTGCTCTCCGATCCTGGCTTTTATAGGCCTGTTGCCTGGTGGACTTGTGGTGGGGGGACAATAGAAGGATTGGTGGGGGGACAATAGAGTCGTACGCTTGAGTGAGCAGGCCTTGAAATTGTTATGCCCGAAATCACTGAGGTTTGACGAGATCACATTCCAAAGTGATGACGTCAGATGGGAGTCTTCTCAGATATTAATATCAATTACTTATATATTTGCTCGTAGTGCAAATATATAAGGAGGGAGTCCGGTGACGGACGTCAGGACGTTACACGCGCAAACCCATATTTTCGACCCAAAATCTAGTAAGATTCTAGTTACAACCAGAGGTGGGACTACCGCCCTAAGAACATTCGTAAATCCTAAGAAACGGACATTTCTAGAACGTCCAGAATTCAAGTCGTAGGGACATTCTTCGAATGTACAGAATGGACGTAGGACGTTTGGACGTAAACTGGCCGTGAAACGTATATTCTATGGACGTCCGTGGCTACTTGCCACTTATTTAGCCACATTTTTTAAAAATATGGAAGCGACGGTTAGAAAAATGAAAGATAATATGATTTGCGAGGCGAAGACACGAATATTTGCCATCGTCAGCGAATTAGAACTAAGAGCTTTGCAGGAACAAAGAGACTAACTGAAAATCCATAATTGGAAATTTTTATTAAATAATGTTCTAATATTAAACATTATTAATTAGAATTAGATAATAATTATTAATTAAGTTGCCTCGCAAATCATATTACCGGTCATTTTTCTGACCGTTGTTTCGATATTTTTAAAAAATAATTATTTAAATTATATTTTACATATTAATATTAATAATTAACTTTCAATTTTATTGTATCTACATTGTTTGATACTAGCGCGTGCGAGCATCATGTCGGTCTCGCGACACAGCACGCTCCCGCCAAGACCGGTGCGATTCGCGCCAAGATGACGCAACCACGCCAACAGCGATCGGCCAATCAGCGGCGTTAGGAAATTGCGTAGCGCTCGAGCACTCTCGCAATTGGTCGCGATTCACTCTCGATCCTTCTGGAACGTTCACGAATGCTCACCCGGAAGCATTGACGCGTGACGAACGTTCCAGAAGGAGTGAGACAATAAAAGCGAGTGAAAAACGTCGATTCTTAATCTTTCGCATGCATAGCCACGCGCTCTCGCTGTCAAAGTAAAATGATCTTGCATTTTTTCTCTCTTCTCATATCATTTATTTGTACAGTTTCAATTACATTTTTCATTTCACGGGCTATTTGTACATTGTTTAAATGCAAAATATACAGTTATTTATCGCAGACTCGGAATTTACCCATTTATCCATTCCATTCTCTCGCATCAATCACACCATAAATCGTTCTCACTCATTTCCATTCACTCTAAAATATCATTTTCCATTTTCCATGTCGATCAAGACCGCTTTCCTTCTACAACATTCTTAAGCAATTTGATTATGAATATATTCATTTTTTTTATTATATACATAGTCATTTTTCTGAGCGTCGTTTCCATAGTTTTAAAAAACAATTATTTAAATTTTACAACGCGAGATGGCGGATTACTTAAATTGATAGAAACTCGACATAAAACAAAATCCACTTGTGATTTACTTAATCTAAAAATTCTCTAAATGTTTTATCATCTGTTAGCAAATGATTTTCGATTAATATGTTGACATCGTCGTGTTCTTATTATACTTCTTTCAAGAATCATTTCATTTCCCAATTCTTCTTTAAGAAGTAGCATTAGTACTTGTAAAAACATTTTTTTCGCTTAGTACTGCTGTGCGCTCCTGCTTTCTTCGCGTATTCTGATTCGATAATCAACAACGTACTAAAGAACAGAAGATAAAAATAAATTTTTTAAAAATACCGCGTTTTTAAAACGGACTAAAAAGTATAAAATAAAATTTTTAAAAACGCCACGTTTAAAAGACCGACTAAACAGTATAAAATAATTTTTTCAAGCCCCATACAGATTCCTAATCCTTGAAAATTTTTGATTGTAAATTTCTAATAGCTAAGAAAATACTTGTAAGATTTAAAACGAAAAACGCGGGGCGCATGCAATAGATAATTGATGCATGAACACTAAATCACTAACAACTTTATTGCACTGCAAATGATATGAAGTGTTGTACGAGATTTCTCAGCGGCAGCTACTCTCTACACTCCTTACTATGTATTATCTTGCGCCCCACGTTTTTCGTTTTAAATCTTACAAGTATTTTCTTAGCTATTAGAAATTTACAATCAAAAATTTTCAAGGATTAGGAATCTGTATGGGGCTTGAAAAAATTATTTTATACTGTTTAGTCGGTCTTTTAAACGTGGCGTTTTTAAAAATTTTATTTTATACTTTTTAGTCCGTTTTAAAAACGCGGTATTTTTAAAAAATTTATTTTTATTTAAATAATTATTTTCTGCTTTTTAGTCTTGTATGTGTGAAATTTTACAATCGATTTAGAACATTTTGATGAGATTATAACAGAGACATGTAGTAAATTTCAGACGGTATTGCGACGCGTCATATCGAAAACGAACACCGTGGTAAAATGTCAAAGATAAAGGTTCGACGGAGAATTTCGGTGTAACTTTTCTTTCGCTTGGTAAACAAACATTATAGTATACTAATACGTAGTAACTTTGTAAACACCGCACGGAGCTCGAACGCACACTGAGCTCCTTCGGTGCGAAGCAGGTCAGTGGAGTGAGGATGAGTCAGAGTGGGAACCGAGTGGGCACTACCGGTCGTCGCGCGGGGACGTGTAACGGTTAAATTTTTAATAGTTTATATCTCCTAAACGCGTAGGCTGTTGTAAATTAAAAAAATTTTTTTTAAATATTGCATTGTCATATAGTACTGAGCTATGTTTAAAATTTCAAGTCTCTAGCTCATCGAGAAGTTAGTTTAGAATCAGTTGTAAAATTTGTACCGAACAGACAAACAGACATACAAGAAAGCAACCTAATAAAAACGTGGTAAAATATTTAATGGCATACCTGGTGATTTGGCGACTTCTCTGGGAAAATCATCATTAACGAACTGCTCCTTTTTTGTAGACATTATTTCGAGATTATAACAGAGACATGTAGTAAATTTCAGACGGTATTGCGACCGCATCATATCGAAACGCCGCGGTAAAATGTCAAAGATAAAGGTTCGACCCAAAATCTCGGTGTAACTGTCCCTTCGATTGGTAAACAAACATTATAGTATAATAATACGTAGTGACTTTGTAAACACCGCACGGAGCTCAAACGCACACTGACGCACACTGATGCACACTGAGCTCCTTCGGTGCGAAGCGGGTCAGTGGAGTGGGGATGAGTGAGAGAGGGAACGGGTAGTGGAGTAGGGAGCGCTGTCGCGCGGCGTGGCGATCGTTGAACGCGATGACGTAGGTTTCGCGGGGGGGTGAACAGGTAAATATTTAATTGTTATATCTCCGAAACGGATAGACTTTTTAAAATTTTTTTTTTGGAATAATGCATTGTCATCCAGTTCTGAGCCATGTAACCGATTTCAAGTCTCTAGCTCATCAGGAAGTTAGTTTAAAATCAATTGCAAAATTTGCCACCGAACAGACAAACAAACAAGAAAGCGAGCTAATAAAAACGTGGTAAAAAAGTAATGCGTTCGGAGAGGCCACGATTGACAAACATTATCGTGGAACATTCTAGGATATACCTATGCGATATTGTTTGGCGTAGACGCAGTGACGCATTGGCTCACGCCTAGACGCAGTTCTGATGTGAATTATGACGAATGGAGTATAAATGGCGCTGGAGTAACAAAACGCTGCGGCAAAACGCGCAAAGGAGATCCCACCTTTAACCAGTGTACGAGGAGAATCCAACGCGACAATCTCTTTTCCGTCTCGGCGCTTACCAGCCGCGTTCTTTCTTTCTCGTAATTCCTCTCTATTTTCGTTCCTGCTCGCCCCCGTTTCAGGCCTCCGGCCGCGCTTCCACAAGCGCCCCCGCGCTGTCGCCCAAAGCGTTTAGTTGTCACACTCCCCCGCCCTCTGGTAATAAAATTAACCGGATATAGCGCCACATCTAAACCGATGTCCGCCGAATTTACTCAGCTTTCCGAATGGCGGATAGCAAATCCCTCGCATGGGATTTCAAAGCACGGATTTCCGGAACATAAGCATATATTGTACATGCACGCGTAATATTTCCATTCGAGGACTAGAATTCTTGAGAACCTCGACCCGTCCTTAGATATACCCTGGCTATTTTTACTCCTGCGAGCTCTGTGCATGAGACCAATTAGGTTTCACCTCGGGACCTCTCTAGTCAAATATGCTAGCGAAGATCACCATACGTTGATTCTTTGGAAGGGATGAGATATTCTGTATAGTAAAACATGCAATTCCTTTGGCTACTTTATTAGAAGACACTATACAAAACCATACAAGTCTGTATTATGAACTAGAAGGTTGTTGTTGCCCGCTCGCTTTGCGAGCTCGCGAGTAGAGTTATTTTTGCTCGCTCGCTTCGCTCGCTCGCAGGTAGGACTGCTCTTGTGAGAGGGTTAGTGGTACGCATGGTTAGTAGGGCCTCCCCATCGGGGGGCGGTGTTTGGGGGGAGGGCGCGAGGAATGTTCCCACCCTCGCGTCAGAGGATATCCCCCTGTTCTGCTGGAACGGGGGCGGTTGATGAGAGGGGCCGGGAAATGAGCTGACCCCGGCCCTAGGGAGAAGTATAACTTCTCCCGGGATGGTCCGGCTCCCTTAGGCCTAACCTTGCTGGGGCGCCGGCCATCCCGGAGTCGAGCTCTGTGGTGGTGTGGGGGGTGGGGTGGGGAGGGTCGGGGCGTTTCGGATGCGCCTCCGACGAACTTCCCTTACCGGTGTCGGCGCCCTCTTGCCCTGGCTGAAGCGGGGACCTTCGGGTCCCCCGCTCCGAGCGGGGCACGAGGGCACCGGGAGCTGTGGGTGGACCGAGCTGGGACTCGGGAAGCTCAATTCGAAGGCTCCAGGGATGGGGACACCGGGCGGGTCTCTCCGCCCGGGGTCTGATTAGATTAGGGTGCGGGGGAGGTTAACCCTCCCTTGCGGGATGAATGTAAAGCTGGGAAGTGACCTGTTGAATACACGCGTGATCCAGGCACTTCCCCTATAGCTCAGGAGGGCGTGTGTTTTTAGAGCGGTAGGCCTCGGGAGGGGATCGCGTCGCTTGCGAGTCGACCCTCACCCGAGGAGAGTCCCACATAACCTCGGTTATCCCCCAGGATGCCGAGGTATGCGTAACGCATTTTCACACGAAAAAAAATGGCTAGTAGGGCCTACAGCTATTAATGTTTTTTATTTGGTGTGTGACTCTCCAAGAGCCACACAAAGAACTTCCCGATTCGTTAGTTGCAGTATATTATTATCATTATTAAGTGTACGTTTTAAGAAGATTATACGTTTTCAGGAAAATTCAATACTTTTCTACTTATCAAAATGTTTGTTATATGGCGGCGCATTAAACCAACATCGTATGCTCGTTGCTCGCTTGGTTCCTTGTTATAGCAGAGTAATGTTGCAAAATAAATTGCAAATGCTCCACAATCAAACGCATTGTTTTGATATTGTACTCTGTGAAATATATATTTCTTATTATTTTTATAAAGGACATTCAAATAATCTATTACATCATGGTTCAAATGATTAGCATTAAAACTATCATAAATGTGTACATTGCCGTTACCATCAGATCTTGTGCAAATTCACCAGTGTATATTATCTGAATATTCCTCTCATGTTCTGGGATCTCTTGTAAATTACTCAAAAAAGCTCGAACATAACCAGTATCTTGAGCAAAGTTGTATATTCCACGCTCGTTTAGATTTCTGTTCATAATTTCGTGAAATAAATTAATATGTTTATCTTGTAAATAACAATCAGGTTTTATGACTTCTTTACATTCGGCTGTTTCTAAAGCATAGCTATAACCATCATTGAGGAAACATTCTGAAGGCACTGCATATTCATGATTATTTTGCTCGATATACTGGTCCAAGATCATTATACATTCATCAAAAATTGTGAAATTTTCAGGATTCATTTTTTGATTTGTGATTGCTACATCTGTTTCCTCTTCATTCTCTTCTTTTTTGTCTTTGACAACCTTCTTATCGAGGATTGCATAAATTGGCTTATGATAGCTGAAATATGTTTCATAAACACCGTAATCTACATCATCAACATTTGAAAAAATGATATCTATTTGCGTATTCAAACTGGCCGTTATACTTTTGAATGGTAATTTAGTTTTTAAATTGTGCTTGTTCAAAAGGTTAATCAAATAATTATTACGTTTATCCTTGCAATTCAATATATTGTAATTGAAATCACCTATCAAAATCTTTTCACTTTCATTTGAAATTTTATCCACCATATATTGCATACAGAGTGGGTCAATTACTATGTCCACTTTAAATATTGCCGTTATTTGTAAGAATATGAAAAAATGTTATATACCAAACTTATACGCCCAATCAGCACAGAGACAGCTTAAAGATAGCTGAAAGATGTCTGCCGCAAGACATTCAGACGTCCGAAAGACGTCGGCGAATGTCTCCGGACCGTCTCTGGAGCGGCTCCGGAAGGTCGTTTGTTACAAATCTGTCTGTCTTAAAGTCGTCTTTAGAATGACTGTTGGTCGTTTTTCAGGCATTGTAGAGATGTATTTTTTACATCTCACAGGCGTCAAAATTTAAGAAAAAGTTCTAAAAAAAATTAGAATCTATATGTATATATTGTAACGAAATCTCTATTTCACTAAATAAATGAATACACTTTCAATAACTGTAACACGCTATTTTCTGGAGGAAGGCAACTATCTTTGGCTATATCGCCTTTATCGCCTTTGACGTCTCGTACGTCCGCTTTCTCTCAAGTCTGTCTCCCGACTCTCATTCGTTCCAGCGTCGTTGTCCTCACAACGCTGTAACCAACCTGAATCTTCTAACAATTCTATACAACGGGTGTACCGACTGACGCGTAACATTAGTATGTCGGTAGACCCGTAACAATATATTACTACTTTCATGCACTGCTTGAGAGAATATTCCACTTTGTCTTTGAAAAGACCTTATTACAATTTAGAAATTTTTATGCAGTTGGCGGGATTCGATTCGGGACTACCGTTTAACTTCATGGTGGCTTCCTAGCTGAGCCATGCTTTTTTTTTAAAATATGTTTATTGTATAAAATTTGTACATTCTTATAACAGGTAGCAACAAACAATTTAAAAAAAGTACCACTTAATATTGCATAGCTGCCTAAATGTTCGCTCGCTTGCGAATCTCTTAGGAATGCGTTTCTTTGGGCGGTGGTTGTAATAGGCCATTCATTGTTATAAGTAGGTAGATATACTTAAGAGCTAGTGTTAAAGCGTTTGGGGTAAAAGTTTTTTTTTATTAAAACCCCCCGCATCAGTCTTTGGTAGGTGTTTGGTGATTGGTTATAACTAACTTAGGACTAGCTTAGGGACTAACTTATTACTATTTATAAATTTAAGGTTATATATATATATGTACAATGAAGTGCGAATTAGCGCCGGTTTAATCGCTGTAATCTGTTTCTTCGTTCGAGCAGTTCAGTTATGTGAGTGTCTGGCGAGAGCCACCAGTATGTTTTTCTATCTAGTCTATGGATGTCTTGATGATCTTGTATTGGTATTGCTCGGGACAATTTAAAATTATTTCTGCTGTTTTCAAGTTCAAGGTGGTGGTACGCTATTCTTTTGTCTGCTTTATTACGTCTCCAATGATAAAGGAGGTTTATGTTGTTGGCGTTTTGAATTAGGCCTGCTTGTCGCAGTGGAGGAAGGCCTGTGGGGTTGTGTAGCCGTTGGATAATTGTCTTTGCGATGAAATTGGGTCTTGTTGGGATAGTGAGCGGATGATGGAGTTGTCTATGGAGGGGAGTTTGCTATTGTAATTTCTGATTGTTTTTACGATAAAGTCTATTTTAGGAATGTCAGCCGAGTAGTACAGGGTTTGATTTTTTACGTAGTGTTGCCATTCGCTTTTTTGAGTTCGGTACATGCTAAGGCAGGCTCTTAAGCATTTTCTTTCCAGGCAACGGATTTTTTCCATAGTGGTGTGGTTACAGTTCCTCCATGTGGGTCTTACGAGTAGCATATACAGGATGATTTTGGTTCTGTAGGTTAGATGTTTATTGTAGAAAATTCTCCTGTTGGCTAGGAAGGCCACTCTTGCTTTGTTTATTTGGATGTCAATGTGTTTATTGCCGCGGAGTAGGTAGTCGATATGAACACCCAGGTATTTAACTACCTTTTTATGGGGGATGGCCTTTCTTGTGGAGGTTCCGGGGATTGTGGTTGTAATGCTAAAATCTTTACTGCCAGTACTGGATTTGGAAGAGAGTTTGATGAGAGGTTTTCGGAAGAGTATTGTTTCGCATTGGTCGGGATTGGGTCGAAGATTCCATGTCATATAGTATTTGTTTACTTTTTCTGTGAGGATTTCGAGGTTGTCTCTTACTGTTTTTACTTTGTTGCCAGAGAAGTATATGATTAAGGTCATCTGCAAAGGTGAGTGCATAGGAGGATCCGCCTTCATTAAAGTTAAATAATTTTGGGAGATCACTAAGGAAGAGGTTAAAGAGGATGGGTGAGTTGACTGTCCCTTGTCGTAATCCTTCTGTGATTTCAAATTTTTGGCTCGAGAGGGTTTTGCCATCCCAGGTGGCGTAGGTTTTTTCGCGTATCATGTCCCATATTGTGTGGAAGAGCCAGATTGAGCATTTTTTTAAATTTAATTTGTAAAGAAGTCCGTTGTGCCAGACGAAGTCAAAAGATTTTTCCAGGTCTAGGAGGGCTGCTCCTACATAGTGGCTTTTGGCGACTGTTTTGTTCAGGTCGGAGAGTAATTTGTGGATAGCGTGGGTGCTGGAGTGGCGGTGTTTAAACCCGAATTGACAATCAGGGATGATGTTGCTAGTGATGTTGAAGGAGTTGATGCTGTGATTTATGATTGCTTCGTACATTTTACGGATGCTGGGAGTGATGCTAATGGGCCGGTAGCTGGAGGAGTCATGTGGGTTTTTTCCTTTTTTGAGGATGGGTAGTACTTTTGCTTGTTTCCAGGCTTTGGGGAAATATGAGTGGTTCAGTGCGTTGTTGAATAATGTGGTTAGGTCAAGGATCATGTTCCGTGGGAGATGTCGCAGTACTATAGGAGAAATATTGTCGAGGCCACTTGAGGTTTTGTTCGGGAGGTGTTTGAGAATGTGTTCAACATATATGGGTGAGCAGAAGGGGTGGAATTCTGGGATTTGGGTGAGTATAGGGTTGTAGGCTTTGCTGGATTCGTCGAAGTGGGTGATGGTGTTTCCAGCGATTCTGGACGAGGTGAAGTTGTCTTTGATTGTATTGGCTGTGTGGTCGACAAAATGTTTAAGTGGAGTGTTATTGTTATGGTGTCTGGGGGAGTTTACTGTTTCGTAGAATGCTCCTAAGATGTTTAATTTGTCGGGTGGGGAGGAGAATATGTATTTGTTGTCAGAAATCGGTGCGTTTGATAGATTGCAGCCACTCCTTATTAGGATGGTATTATGGTTCCGGGGATATGAAGGTCTTCAATTGCGGTGAATTGTTGGTACGGAACATTGCGTTGTGTTTGGGATTGGCTGAATGAGTCGGCAGCGTCAACGCGCCGATTTTCTGCGCCGCCCCGCTATTGGCGGACCCGCACGTAACAGCGAGATCGAGAGTCGATAAACAGCTGGCAGTAGCTTAGACCAGCACCGTCGAGCGTCGATTGAGATCGATTATCAACCCCAAAAGGGAGATTCCTATTGGCGAATCGCTCTATTGATCTGCCAATCACTAGTTCGACGGTGACGGTAAACTGCCAGCTGTTCGACTCCGATCTCAACGTTCGTCAATCGTTACTGCTATTGCTCAACATAAACGTCGCGCGTCGCCTTGACCGGTTTTTCGCGAGTAATTCGTTCGTTCGTGCGGAATTCACGAAAGCTACCTGTGAATATCGCTAACCATCTACAAAGATAAAACGCTGTTTATTATCTAATTCTCTTTATTGTAGTTTCGAGCCAAAACTAGCTTGTGTTTTGGCTTGTTACATATCATCCTTTTGTACATAGTTCGTTGACATTTTGAACGAACCCTAGTTGGGGAAATAAAGTTAGTTCGACGTGTAGTGACTCGTTTTACCCCTTCTAATCCGAAACACATTGATTCTTGCAAAAAATGTGTCGGAATCTCTATAGTCAACTTTTTTTGTTAAGTTGATCCAAAATTGGTCATCTGCTTTCTTGAGCTCTGCTTGGAGATTTATCGAGGTAATAGTTATCAGACTTTTGATTCTTTTTGAGAGTGGGTGGTGGAGGAATTGATCGTGGAAGTGAAGGTTGTGCAGCAGGGAGATTAAAGAGCTTTTGGTTTTTGGAGTTTGCGTATTTTACCACGTTTTTATTAGCTCGCTTTCTTGTTTGTCTGTTTGTTTGTTCGGTGGCAAATTTTGCAATTGATTTTAAACTAACTTTCTGATGAGCTAGAGACTTGAAATCAGTTACATGGCTCAGAACTGGATGACAATGCATTATTCAAAAAAAAAAATTTTTTAAAAGTCTATCCGTTTCGGAGATATAACAATTAAATATTTACCTATTCACCCCCCCCCCCCGCGAAACCTACGTCATCGCGTTCAACGATCGCCACGCCGCGCGACAGCGCTCCCTATTCCACTACCCGTTCCCTCTCTCACTCATCCCCACTCCACTGACCCGCTTCGCACCGAAGGAGCTCAGTGCGCGTCAGTGCGCGTCAGTGTGCGTCAGTATGCGTTTGAGTTCCGTGCGCTGTTTACAAAGTCACTACGTATTATTATACTACAATGTTTGTTTACCAATCGAAGGGACAGTTACACCGAGATTATCGGTCGAACCTTTATCTTTGATATATTACCACGGCGTTTCGATATGATGCGGTCCCAATACCGTCTGAAATTTACTACATGTCTCTGTTATAATCTCGAAATAATGTCTACAAAAAAGGAGCAGTTCGTTAATGATGATTTTCACAGAGAAGTCGCCAAATCACCAGGTATGCCATTAAATATTTTACTACGTTTTTATTAGGTCGCTTTCTTGTATGTCTGTTTGTCTGTTCGGTACAAATTATACAACTGATTTTAAACTAACTTCTCGATGAGCTAGAGACTTGAAATTTTAAACATAGCTCAGTACTATCTGACAATGCAATATTTAAAAAAAAATTTTTTTAATTTACAACAGCCTACGCGTTTAGGAGATATAAATTATTAAAAATTTAATCGTTACACGTCCCCGCGCGACGACCCGTAGTGCCCACTCGGTTCCCACTCTGACTCATCCCCACTCCACTGACCTGCTTCGCACCGAAGGAGCTCAGTGTGCGTTCGAGCTCCGTGCGGTGTTTACAAAGTTACTGCGTATTAGTATACTATAATGTTTGTTTACCAAGCGAAAGAACAGTTACACCGAAATTCTCCGTCGAACCTTTATCTTTGACATTTTACCACGGCGTTCGTTTTCGATATGACGCGTCGCAATACCGTCTGAAATTTACTACATGTCTCTGTTATAATCTCATCAAAATGTTCTAAAATCGACTGTAAAATTTCACACAAACAAGACTAAAAAGCAGAAAATAATTATTTAAATAAAAATAAATTTTTTAAAAATACCACGTTTTTAAAACGCACTAAAAAGTATAAAATAAAATTTTTAGAAAAGCCACGTTTAAAAAACGGATTAAAAAGTTTAAAATAATTTTTTCTAGCCCCATACAGATTCCTAACCCCTGAAAATTTGTGATTGTGAATTTTTAATAGCTAAGAAAATACTTGTAAGATTTAAAACGAAAAACGTGGGGCGCAAGATAATACATAGTAAGGAGTGTAGAGAGTAGCTGCCGCTGAGAAATCTCGTACAACACTTCATAACATTTGCAGTGCAATAAAGTTGTTAATGATTTAGTGTTCATGCATCAATTATCTATTGCATGCGCCCCACGTTTTTCGTTTTAAATCTTACAAGTATTTTCTTAGCTATTTAAAATTCACAATCACAAATTTTAAGGGGTTAGGAATCTGTATGGGGCTAGAAAAAATTATTTTATACTTTTTAGTCCGTTTTTTAAACGTGGCGTATTTAAAAATTTTATTTTATACTTTTTAGTGCGTTTTAAAAACGTGGTATTTTTAAAAAATTTATTTTTATTTAAATAATTTCTATTTAGGTATTTGTGGAGACTATCAGAGGGATTGATTTTTGGTACGTGCTTAGAGATGGCGAAAGAAATGTATTCGTTAAAGGATTCTAGATGGTTGTCGATTTCTGAAATTGATAGGTTGCGGTTGTTTGGGATGTTTAGTTTGTAAGATTTGGATAATTTTTTAGTGAAACGGGCTATTTTGATCTGATGTTTTGCGTGACTGGGGGAGGCCATTTATAGTTTGAAAAGAATGAATTTAAAATGTATTCTATTTGTTCGCTAATGTTTGTAGCTGATTGTGGAAGATGTTGATTATATCACCTTTGAGGGTCTGTACCCATGCTTGTGTTTATAAATGGTTGGGATTGGCTACGTGTTTCGCGTGATCGTGACGAACGATTCACCACGCAGCCCGGTTATTGGTTGCGCATCGCGTCGTCGCGAGATCTATGATCGATCAGCGGCGCGCCTCGCTATAGGCTGTCGCCTTCTGATCGATTATCGATCCGCAGCGATCCGCGCTATAGGCTGTCGTTGGTCTAGCTGTTCGTGATTGCAGGTCATCGTTCCGACGGAGAGAGAAAATTCGCTCTGCTCATCGATCACGAATCAATCGCTAATTAGCATCGCTACGAAAATGTCACGCGTCGTTGGACCGGTTTTCTCGTTGTTAGTTAGAATTCAATTCCGCTAAATTCTCAGCAACGCTGCTTTGAATAATTACTTCCAACAGCAATTACTTATTGTATTTCTTTATTTGGATCTCGCCAAACGTCCAGTTTGACCAGATAAGTGTACATAGTTCTGTATAAAGTTTTTTGTTGTGACGAATCGCCATACGTGGAATAAAGTGTGCTCGTTTAAATTCAGTGAGTTTCTTGTCCCGTCTGATCTCAAACATTTGGTCCTTCGAGCCGGATTCAGTGCTGCAGTTCACTGAAAATTACAAAGTAAATTAATTGTGACCGTTGTAAGTTTAAATTCGTGAAGAAAACAATGGCTGACCTTGTCGGTAATCAGCAACTCATCGGCCAACGGATCTCCAGAATCGTTGCAAACCTCAAAAAACGGGGAAAGGCCAATATTTCGCTGGAATTACTGCAAGCTGACCTCAGCACTCTCCAAGAACTATGGGCTGACTATCGAAGGGGAGATTCCGCCATCAGAGCCGCAGCAGAGAAGGATCTGAAATTAAGAGAAAGTTCGTACATCAAGGTAGACGAGTACGAAGATGTGCAACAGATCTGCATGGAACAGTCTGGATTGCTGCGAGACATGATCTCGGAACTCAAAGCCTCCGCTACCGTTAAAGAGTCACCAAGTTCAAACGCAACGGTCGGAGAAACGGGCACTCCAAGGTCGCGCGCCGTGTTACCGAAAATGCCTCTACCATCGTTTGACGGATTATTATCCTTGTATTCAAGGACTGGCCGTCCTTTCGCGGTTTATTTACGTCACTAATAATCAAGGACACTACTCTTTCGCCGGTAGAACGCCTTCATTATCTCAAAATTTGCATGAAGGGTAGCGCCGCTGCCTTATTGAAAAACGTCAAGACGACTACAGAAAAATTTGAGGTTGCGTGGGAGAAACTTGAAAGACACCGTCCGAGAGTTAAACCTCTGCTTCAACTGCCTCGGCAATCATCAAGTGAATGACTGCAGGTCTTCGAAGCGATGCCAGCGGTGTGAAGGCAAACATCACACAATGATACACGATGCGGTTCCATCCACACAGGAGAATGGATCAGCTGGAGCCTCCGTGCAGCAGGTATCTACTCACGTGAGTAACTCTTCGGTGATTCTCGGTACCGCTCGTGTCTCACAAGGAGAGGGCGCGGTCGATGGGTCACCGATTTTCCTGAAACTTGCAGTATTTGAAGATGTCGTCTCCATATGTAATTTCGCAAAGCTATAGCGCGCACTACTCAAGATTTTCCGAGAAAATTGCATTTGAAAGTCGTTTCACTCGGGTATAAAGAGTTTGCGTTAAAGAGTCAACAAGAAGATGAATGGCCGAGGGCGCAGCGGGAAGGTACTGTGAATCAGTAGGTTATTGGTTCGAACCCCGCTATCGACATTTTTTTTTTTCTTGAAACAGATATCTACTTCGATTTTAATAAGCCTAAAATCTATTATTTTAAAGTTATTTTTATTTTTTAAGTAGAAAATACATATTTTTTATTTGTGGGAAATGGGGAAATAAAATAAATCGAACATAAAAATAATACGAAATGTTACTTTAATAGAACTTACTGTATTATTGCACATGCTCTTTATTAATTACATGTTAGTGTATGTGTGTGACACGAGCTAGGGTGATATTGATCGTAAAAACATGGAAAACAATAATTTTGGCGGCATCTAGCACACACTATAAACGCCGCGTTCGTACATGCACACGCTTTTTTGAGGACTTCTATTGGGAAGCATACCTCGTTCACATTCATAAATATGTCTCTACTATCACAGAGTTTGGACGCAAACCACGCATATTGTAACATTTTTTAAAATATCGGAGAAGACAGCTGATGGTGAACAGCATCGCTAATTTTTGTCGTCGTCGCTACCAGGTCCGGGGAAATTCTATTCTCCATTCTATTAAAGGGGTTTTTTAGTGACTTTACCTGGTTCCAGTATGAGCTTGTTTATGATGGGTCGTTTATGATGGGTTGTTTATGATGGGTTGTTTATGATGGTGTAACGGTCCTGGTTCCTGGTGCGCGACTTTCTCGCGGTGGTGCTCCTCGTAGCCGGTATAGCTCGCCGCTCCAGGGTTCGTAACGGGGAGGAGCGTGTTCGGCGCGTGGAAAGGAGTCGGTATGGTGATAGAAAAGAATAACGAGACGAGTGTTTCGAAATATAACAGTGCTCGCTGCCTAGCGATTGATTACGTTCCGGTGTTTCGGCGTACGGTGTTCCCGGACGTGATGTTCGATTTCGATGCTACGGTGCGCGGGTGACGATGTACTCGAGTGCGGTCGAACGCGGGGGTGCTACCTGGACCTGTAGGAGATTGAGGACGGACTCAGAGTAGGTGGGAGGATATTAGACTGCGGCTATTGCCGAGGTCTCCCTACCCAGGCCGGTTCTACTGGATCTTGGAGGTCGGTGACGCACCGTCCCTCGAATCTCCTCCGGACAGTCCAGCGGGGAGTTCGACAAGGTGACGCACCTTGTCTTACTCGTCCGACCTCGAAGACGACTCGTCTCCCGAGGATGCAGGTGACGCACCGTGCTCTAGGACTTACTAGGCGGTTCTTAGGCGACGTGGAAGGGTGACGCACCACTTCTCGTTCTGCCGATTCTGCAGGCGACTCGCCTTGCTGAATTTTACCGGTGACGCACCGGGTGTTTGCGAGGTGGAACACGGTTCTCACCAGCGGAAATGCAGGATGTTGGACAGGCGACGGGTTGGTGGAGTTGAAGGGTGACGCACCACTTCTAGTCCGACCGATGTCGAAGACGACGCGTCTCTCGACGTTACCGGTGACGCACCGGGTGTTTGCGAGGTGGAACACGGTTCTCACCAGCGGAAATGCAGGATGTTGGACAGGCGACGGGTTGGTGGAGTTGAAGGGTGACGCACCACTTCTAGTCCGACCGATGTCGAAGACGACGCGTCTCTCGACGTTACCGGTGACGCACCGGGGAATTGTCACGGCGGAACACGGTTCGCGCCGGCGGGTATTCGGAGTGCGGACAGGAGGTTCCTCGACGCGATGAAAAGGTGACGCACCTCTTCGTGTTCGTCGGCTCTCGAAGACGACGCGTCTTGCGAGGTACTCGGTGACGCACCGGAGTATTACGGCGGCGGGACACGGTCCTTGCCGGAGTGAACCAGGATGTCGTTGACTGGAGGTTCGCACGGCAAACGGCTCGTAGTCGACGGCGGATACGTGGGGACCGGTTACAGGTAGGATACTCACAGTGCTGGATAATTCTGCGTAATGATTCCTGGATAGCTACAGGTAGACTCAGGTGATTTTGACGTTTTCCGGACGGCTTATATAGGAGTCGTTTGGTGGTGAGGGATGGTAGTGCGGGGAGGTATTTTCTGTTTTGGAAATTTGATTTTGATTCCCGTTGGAACAGGGAGGTCGGAGCAGGGGCAACTTGGTACGGCTGGTGCTGTTTTGTTGACGGGGGGTCGACGGTACGTTGCGCGCTTTGAATCTCGCGTATAACCGGTGGAGGTTTGACAGGGGTATTCTAGTAACAAACCTACGTTATTGTAGGTCTGTTACACCCCCCTCCTTCTTCGGGATGGCGAAAGACAGGCAGCGAGATTCTTTTTATTGATTAAGCGACAACACCAAAACAATCTTTACTTCCAGGTTTATACCGAGTTGTAATGCGGTACAGATATTAACAAAACAATAGTGCGACGTCGTATCGGTATTTACAAAAAAATAAAAATAACATTTTCTATTTGTTAACGGCGGGTACCGGAAAACTATCTATATACATTATTTACTAACTATCTTATCCTAAATCCCATATCGTTCCCTTCACCACTATTAATTTTATCTCTAATTTTAATTTTCATTTTTTTTTTTTTGCGGGGCCGTGTCGGGTGTTGCTGCGACGCGTTGCTTGCAACGCAGAAGGCGCCCGGTTCGGTCGAACTGGAGGACCCATCTCTCATCCCCCAGGGATGCTGTGAACCGCTTCGAAGTGGTGAGGCGTAGGGGCACCTCCACGTGGCGGCCATTTGGCAATAAGTACCATGTTGATGGGCATGGTGTTCCCTTTCCCGCGTACGGGATTGGTGGCAGGAGGTTGTGGTGCGCCGGGGTTGTGGGGAAGCCTTTATTGCCCGGTTGCTCGCTTCTGGCCACCTTTGCTACCGGTTCGTCGACTGGTCGTTCGGTAGCCCCTTGTCGCTTCGGGTGTCTGGCGGCGGTGGGGCCCTCTGGAGGGGGGGCTTGTTCCGCCGGCATGAACCGGGTCGTCCGGTTTTCTTCTGGCTGGGGTCGTTCCGGGGGTGGTGCTTCCCGTGGTAGCCGGGTTTTCCCGAGCGATGCTTTCTCCCCATCAGGTCTCGCTGGTGGATGTCTCT
This sequence comes from Lasioglossum pauxillum, assembly GCA_933228785.1. Classification (NCBI taxonomy): domain Eukaryota; kingdom Metazoa; phylum Arthropoda; class Insecta; order Hymenoptera; family Halictidae; genus Lasioglossum; species Lasioglossum pauxillum. The sequence goes on along the minus strand of OW121705.1, from coordinate 23,043,517 downwards.
TGGCAGGGGCTGACGAGGTCCGCTGTTGAGCCCCTGCTGTTTTATTTCCCTTGGTAGTGGGTTGGTTCTTCCACCACTGGGGTGGTTCGGGCAGTCCGCGGGGCAGCCCTATGGACGGTCCATGTCCTGCCCGCCGGCGGTGCTCCTCGATCGAGGTGGGGGGTATCGTGGACCCGCTGGAGGTGGAGCTCGCGTTCGACTCGGAGCGCGGGCGTGTGCTCCCCTGTGCCCCATGGGGCATCCATGTTACTGCCCGAATTATGGTCGGCCCTTTCTTCCGCATGGCCGGCAGCTGGTTGCCTCTCGTTTCTGGGTCCTGTCCTGGTGCTGGCCTTTTTGCAGTTGTTACCAGCCGGGGTCTTGTTGCTTTCCGGGCCGTTACGTCTTGTATTGTAGTGCCCTTGCCAGCAGTGGCCCCGCTTGGTGGAGCAGACGTCGGTTTCTTCTGTAGCGCCGTTGGTCCCGTGCCTGGGCGCTTTATCGGGGGGCCATAGTTTTCCCGCCTTCTGGCCCTGTCCGGTGTTGGGTTGCCTGTCTCGGTGTGTTCGTGGTGAGGGGGGTCGGCCTCGCCTTTGGCTCCTCCACCAGTATATTCGGCGATCCTTTGCGCAGGTGGACCGGGGTAACGGGGGTCCGGGGGCGCACCTCGAGGTCGTCCTCGTCGCTGAACAACCCTTTCAACTCGTCATAAAAATCGTCCATGTTTGGTGTTCTGTGAATCAAGCAAAGGTTGTTTGTTATTTTCCGGGGTCGGCCTCGGCCGCGCGGTGCCGGGGTGGCCGTCGGGGGAGGGGTGGGAGCGCGCATCCTGGTTCGTACGGTATCTGGACCCGGACATGTGTTGGTTTCGGCGTCCTCTGGGTGTGTTTCGTTTTCGTCGTGGCGTTCCGGTTTGAGGTCCTGGATATGAATATGTCTGGCCCATTTCTTTTTTTCGTCGCGGAGGTCGACGATGACCGGGGATACTATACGCTGTACTGTATAGGGTCCGCTGTATTTTGGGGCCAGCTTGGCAGCGATGCCCGCTCCCTTGTCGGAGAGGGTGTGTTCCCTTTTCCAGACTCGGTCTCCTACAGCGGGCCTCCATTCGCGGTGTCGTAAATTGTAGTATTTCTCCTGCCTTCCGAAAGCCTGTGCTAAATGCAGTTTTGCCAGTTCTTGTGCTTCTCGGAGGTTTCTCCAGCGCTGGTGCGGCGTGACAGTCGGTTCGTCTGTTGACGGCTGTCCTGGTACCCTTAATTCTCGGCCTTGATTCAGGTATGCCGGAGTATATCCGGTTGCTTCGTGCCATGCAGTATTAACGGCGAACCTTACTTCGTCCAATTTTTCGTCCCATCGGTCGTGGTGTTTTCCGGCGTACTGGGCCAGCATGGTTTTTATGACCTTGTTTGCCCTTTCGACTGGGTTGCATTGTGGCGAGTACGGTGGTGTACGGCGATGCATGATGCCTGCTGCTCGTAGTAGACTGGTGAATGCTTCTCCGATGAACTGTCGTCCGTTATCGGAAATAATTATTTCTGGCGCTCCGTGACGTAGGATAATGTCTTTTTGGATGGCGGCTGCGACGGCGGTGCTGGTGGCCTTCCGAAGGGGCGTGAGTTCGACCCACTTGGTGAAACGGTCAAGTGCGACGAGCAGCCAGATGTGACCGCGGCGCGATCGTGGCAACGGACCTACCAAATCGACGGACACGGTATGCCACGGCTGTGTTCCTGGGTTCGCGTGGAGGAGTCCTGGTGGTGGCCGCGGTGATGTTTTGTATTGTTGGCAGCTGACGCAGCTGCGAACGTATCGGGCGATGTCCCGAAACATCCCCGGCCAGTGAAACCTTTGAGCGATACGGACGCTGGTTTTGGCAATTCCTAGGTGCCCCGCGGTAGGGTCATCGTGGAATTGTCGCAGGATTTCCTCTCGGTCGGTGGTCGGTACGCATATTTTCCATGCATTCCCTGGGTCTGGCTCGTTATAATCGAGTTGATGCGGTATTCGTCGCTGTAGCTTCCCTTCGTGTAGCCGGAAGTCGGGAACCGATGCTGGGTCGTGCCGTACGCTTTCTTTTTTTTTCTCGTACCAGGAGTCGGTGCGCGGTTGAGTGCGGAGGAGGCTTATACTAGGAACGGGTTCGATGCGAGACAGTGCGTCGGCTACGTGGTTCAACTTCCCTGGTCGGTACTGAATCTCGAAATCATACTGTTGTAGTTCGAGGGCCCATCTTGCGAGCCGTCCCGTTGGGTTATCGATTTGTCTCAACCATCGTAGGGCCTGGTGGTCCGTGAGGACGGTAAAATGATACCCTTCGAGGTATGGTTTCATTTTTCTGATTCCCCAGACAACGGCGAGGCATTCTTTCTCTGTCGCGCTGTAGTTTCGCTCGGTGGTGCTCAGCGTGTGGCTGGCGTAAGCGATGACCCGTTCCTCGTTCGCCGGGCCTTGTGTCAGGACGATTCCTAGTCCGTGGTCACTGGCGTCCGTCTGGAGGGTGAACGGTTGTTCGAAGTCTGGGCAGGCCAGTACCGGTGCAGTGACTAGCCTTTCTTTCATGGTTCGAAAGGCATTGTCCTCGGCCTCGGTCCACTTCCATTTAGCGTTTTTTCGGGTAAGCTGTGTGAGCGGTTCCATTATCTCCGCAAAATTTGGTACAAACCGCCGGTACCACGAAGCCATACCGTGAAAACGTCGGATTTCTCGGATAGTTTTTGGCTCGGGTATTTTCGCGATTGCGCTAGTTTTTTCCGGGTCGGTCCGGATACCCTGCTGGTCAACGATGTGCCCGAGGTAGCGGAGGCTACTCACACAGAACCGGCATTTCTCGGGGTTCAGGCGAAGTCCGGCCGCGCGGAGGCGTTGAAAAACTTCTCTTAAATGCCGTTGGTGCTCCTCGAGGTTTTTGCTCGCGATAATGATATCATCGAGGTATGCGAACGCGTATGGTTCGAGCTCGGGTCCGATTATTCTGTCGAGTAATCGCTGGAACGTGGCTGGTGCTGAGTGTAGACCGAAGGGCATGACTCGGAATTGAAATAGCCCTTGTCCTGGTACCGTAAAGGCGGTGAGGGGTCGGCTGGCGGCCTCCAGGGGGACTTGCCAATACCCGTTTTTTAAATCGAGCGTGGTTAGATATCTGGCTCCACGTAATTTGTCTAGCGTCGCTTGGATATGTGGTAGTGGGTACGCGTCCTTTTCGGACCGATCGTTTAATCGGCGGAAATCGACGCAAAATCTGGGTCTCCCGTCCTTCTTTTTGACCACTACCACTGGAGAGCTCCACGGGCTACTGGATGGCTCTATTACCTGGTCGTTTAGCATTTTCCCGACTTCCTCATTTATAATTGCCTGCATGGCCGGGTTTCGGGGCTGGTAGCGCTGCTTGAGCGGTGTGTCGTCGAGCAGTTTGATTCTGTGCTCGATGAGCGTCGTTTGTCCGGGGACGGTTTCGAACAACTTCATCTCGTCGTTGATGAAGGTGTCGAATCTCTGGCGTGCTTCTTCTGGTGGTACGCGGAGGCCCATTTGCTGGCAAGGTTCGGACATACAGGCGGCGGGCCACGTGGCGATGTCCGTGGGCGGTTTCAGCTCGATCTGGAGCTCGGCGATGGCTTGAATGCCCAGGAGTACCGGTGGGCCCATATTTGGTAGGATAGTAAAATCCTGTCGCCATTCGGTCCCGAGGGTGGTAAACGGGAGTCGTAGGCGGCCCGCGGGCTGAACGTTTGTGCCGTCGGCCATGCTGATCAGGGTGTTCGGTTCGGACGGTCGTAGTCCTTGCTGGAGAGCCCATTCGTACACCTCGGCGTTAATGCATGAGAGTTGAGCGCCGGTGTCGAGTAGGGCGTCGATTTCTCTTCCTAATATGTTTATAGTTAGGAAGGGACGGGGCGTATATTTTACGACGGGGGTCGGCGGTCGCCCGTCGGTCGCGAGCCCCGCGTCTCGTTTCCCGGAGGGTGGCATTCCTTCGTAAGTACGCCGTCTCTGCCACAGCGTGAACAGAACTTCCGGTAGCTATTTCGGCATTCGAAGCGCGAATGGCCCCGTTGTTTGCAGCGCCAGCAGTGCGTGAGTCGGCTGTATTCGTCGGTGTTGTGATTCTGTATGGCGCTGGCCTCCCCCTCGGGGCGGGGGGTGTTACTCAGCCGAGCGAGCCGTGATTCGATCGGGTCGGGGTATGCTGCACTTGCTGTGCTCTGGAGGCTGTCCGGTCCTTCGGCGGTGGCAGCGGCCAACGGTCGACTCGGCGCAAGTTGCGTCCGTTTTTTCCGGTCAAGAGCCCTCTCAATTCGCTGTACGTGCCGGAGCAGGTCGTCAATGCTGGTAACGGTGTCTGGGTCGATGACCATCGCATAATCTGGTAGCATGTTCTCGTATAAAGCCTCGATGTATTCGTCCGTCGGGATCGACGCTCTTCTCATGAGGGTGGTAAGGGCGTTCATGTACACGTGGAACGGTTCCCCTGGTTTCTGCACGCGCTCGCGTGCCTCTCGTTCCCGTTGTACCCGTGTTTTGTTTGCGGAGTAAACGGCCAGAAATTTATCCGCAAACTGGGTCCAGGTGTGTATCTGGTAGCGGTTGTTCCGGTACCATAGTTGTGCATCGCCCCTTAGTAACTCTGGGATTCCTTCTAACAGCTCCGTGTCCGTGATATGGTACGATTGTGCTAATTCCGTTATTCGTTCGAGGAAGGTATATGGATCTTTGCCGTCGGTCGTGCAATTCCATTTCCGTATTCGATCCATTGTTTTCCCGGGGTCTTCCGGCGCGGCGGGGGTGGTTACGGTGACCGTAGGCCGCGGTTCGTCACGTCGGGACGTGCTGGGCTGCAGGTGGGCAGTGTTTAGGAACGTCGGAGTTTTTGGTTCGGCCATGCCTAAGAGGTCGGCGGTCTGTTGAGAAATATATGTGTTCCACCGTTGGCGGAGTTCTTCCGCGGTCCCAGTCGTGGGTAAATTTCGGCGACGGAGATCAGTGACTATTCTGCCTTTTGTACGCCGGAGTGAATCTCGGCCGGGCATTCCTCAGTGCGTTCGAAAAATGGTTCGAATCGGCGGGGCGCGTAGTATCGTTACGAGATCAGAGATGTCGTACGATGTACTCTTCGCGTGTATGCTGACGCGGTTACGGTTCAACGCGGCTCAGGAATGTTTACGCGGCGTACTGGTCTTCTGTTTACACGCGCGTTACCACGTTGGAACGGCAACCGGCGGATTTCGAAAAGCCAGGAGTCATTCGCGACGCGTTTGCTTTTCAACAGGTCCCTGTTCGGGCGCCATGTAACGGTCCTGGTTCCTGGTGCGCGACTTTCTCGCGGTGGTGCTCCTCGTAGCCGGTATAGCTCGCCGCTCCAGGGTTCGTAACGGGGAGGAGCGTGTTCGGCGCGTGGAAAGGAGTCGGTATGGTGATAGAAAAGAATAACGAGACGAGTGTTTCGAAATATAACAGTGCTCGCTGCCTAGCGATTGATTACGTTCCGGTGTTTCGGCGTACGGTGTTCCCGGACGTGATGTTCGATTTTGATGCTACGGTGCGCGGGTGACGATGTACTCGAGTGCGGTCGAACGCGGGGGTGCTACCTGGACCTGTAGGAGATTGAGGACGGACTCAGAGTAGGTGGGAGGATATTAGACTGCGGCTATTGCCGAGGTCTCCCTACCCAGGCCGGTTCTACTGGATCTTGGAGGTCGGTGACGCACCGTCCCTCGAATCTCCTCCGGACAGTCCAGCGGGGAGTTCGACAAGGTGACGCACCTTGTCTTACTCGTCCGACCTCGAAGACGACTCGTCTCCCGAGGATGCAGGTGACGCACCGTGCTCTAGGACTTACTAGGCGGTTCTTAGGCGACGTGGAAGGGTGACGCACCACTTCTCGTTCTGCCGATTCTGCAGGCGACTCGCCTTGCTGAATTTTACCGGTGACGCACCGGGTGTTTGCGAGGTGGAACACGGTTCTCACCAGCGGAAATGCAGGATGTTGGACAGGCGACGGGTTGGTGGAGTTGAAGGGTGACGCACCACTTCTAGTCCGACCGATGTCGAAGACGACGCGTCTCTCGACGTTACCGGTGACGCACCGGGTGTTTGCGAGGTGGAACACGGTTCTCACCAGCGGAAATGCAGGATGTTGGACAGGCGACGGGTTGGTGGAGTTGAAGGGTGACGCACCACTTCTAGTCCGACCGATGTCGAAGACGACGCGTCTCTCGACGTTACCGGTGACGCACCGGGGAATTGTCACGGCGGAACACGGTTCGCGCCGGCGGGTATTCGGAGTGCGGACAGGAGGTTCCTCGACGCGATGAAAAGGTGACGCACCTCTTCGTGTTCGTCGGCTCTCGAAGACGACGCGTCTTGCGAGGTACTCGGTGACGCACCGGAGTATTACGGCGGCGGGACACGGTCCTTGCCGGAGTGAACCAGGATGTCGTTGACTGGAGGTTCGCACGGCAAACGGCTCGTAGTCGACGGCGGATACGTGGGGACCGGTTACAGGTAGGATACTCACAGTGCTGGATAATTCTGCGTAATGATTCCTGGATAGCTACAGGTAGACTCAGGTGATTTTGACGTTTTCCGGACGGCTTATATAGGAGTCGTTTGGTGGTGAGGGATGGTAGTGCGGGGAGGTATTTTCTGTTTTGGAAATTTGATTTTGATTCCCGTTGGAACAGGGAGGTCGGAGCAGGGGCAACTTGGTACGGCTGGTGCTGTTTTGTTGACGGGGGGTCGACGGTACGTTGCGCGCTTTGAATCTCGCGTATAACCGGTGGAGGTTTGACAGGGGTATTCTAGTAACAAACCTACGTTATTGTAGGTCTGTTACAATGGTCACATCTGGTAACCAGATTCGCCTGGGCCGACACTTTCCTACTACCTCATAATCAGGTATACGTACATACCTGATAGCCGGCCTTGCAGGACCAAGAAACTTTTCGTTGGACATTTTCGCGATGAGCTGTTTTTTCCGGCAAACCTTCATACCTCTTCCATCCCTGGAAAATTTGGCCCTTTTCAAGAATCACATAAATAGCCCTCCGAATGCGTCGAGGGCCTCAGTTTTTTTACAACGACTGGCGAACAAACACGTTACCTCCCAGGACGTTCTTTTTCCGCTATTTTGGTTTTTGAGATTTTCGTTTTTTTCGATAATGTCGGACGTGGAATTTGTAGACGAGCAAGGCCCTTCGACAGCACAAACATCGGCGTGTCTTGAAGAAAGTGTGCGCAATGATATTGCAAAGTTGCGGTTGAAAGATGCCGTGGTTTATTACGAAGAGCTCCTAGCTAATAATGACATGATTGCATCACAGGCATCAACAGTGATTAATGAGGAGGCCATTCTCATGGGAGAAGAAATTTATCACCGGACAATGGAAATGTTGAACGAGAGGAATTTCATCGTTTGCGATGAACTTTTTATGAATGATGAACCTGTCGAGGAAAGTTCGTATGAAGAAGTTGGGTCCAGTTCATCTGAAGGTTACCAACCAGAGGAGAAGATGAGTAAAAGTGAATACATTCCACTAGAATATAAAGTTAAAGTGGTGAACATTGCAAAAAGCCATCCAACTTGGACGCTGAAGACCCTGCATAAGAAAGGCTGCTCCCGCTTGAAACGGATGGATTTTTTGGCAAAGTGGGAAGAACAAGTCAAAAGTGGTGGAACTGTGTTTGACAAATATGCTACCATCGATTCCTGGACAAATGACCGTTTCCAGGAAGCTCGGAAAAATTGTCAGCAAGTTACAACACGTAACCTGCAGCAGTGGGCTCTATCTGCTGCAAGCCAGTTCCGTGATTTTGAATTTAAAGCATCAGAGACCTGGGTGAAAGAATTCAAACGGAAGCATGGAATACGCCAACGGAAAATTACGAAGTATGTTTCGGAAGCTGAAAACATAACAGTAGAGGAAACGTTGGCTGCAGCCGAAAATTTTCGTATACAAGCTCGTGCTCTGATACCGAATTTCAATTCGGATTTTGTTATTAACACGGACCAAACGGGCTGTCAGTATCAATCGACCTACGACAGAACGCTTGCCCACCAAGGATCGAAAGTGGTCACCGTCCAAAGGCAAAACATGAATAAGGTAACCCATTCTTATACAGCCCAGTACGCTGTCACTTTGTCGGGAAAACTATTACCGACTGTTTTTGTATGCCTGCAAGAGGTATCAGGAACATTTGGACCAAGGGTTCGCAAGTTGGTAGACGAGTATTCGGCCAAATACAAGAACGTTGTTGTTAAATGTTCCAAATCGGGAAAACTCACAACTGCGTTGTACCAAGACTTTTTAAACAATTGTTTAAAGCCATATGTACACAAAGAAAAGTTCCTACTTTTAATAGATTCGTGGGGAGGACAAACTAATCCGGCAATGTACGACGAGGTATTCATAGATGACGAGGGTATGCCAACGTGCACCGTGAAAGTTATACCTCCGAAATGCACTCCTTTGGTGCAGCCATGCGACGTCTACTTCTACAGACAAGTTAAAAATTTAATAAAGCGACTGCAAAATTGTTCACATTTAATTCAACAAAAACGTGAAATAAATTCAAGAGAGGATTGCATAAAAATCCAATCCATTGTACATCATCAGCTATCTTCTCCGATATTTTTAAAAATGTTACAATATGCGTGGTTTGCGTCCAAACTCTGTGATAGTAGAGACATATTTATGAATGTGAACGAGGTATGCTTCCCAATAGAAGTCCTCAAAAAAGCGTGTGCATGTACGAACGCGGCGTTTATAGTGTGTGCTAGATGCCGCCAAAATTATTGTTTTCCATGTTTTTACGATCAATATCACCCTAGCTCGTGTCACACACATACACTAACATGTAATTAATAAAGAGCATGTGCAATAATACAGTAAGTTCTATTAAAGTAACATTTCGTATTATTTTTATGTTCGATTTATTTTATTTCCCCATTTCCCACAAATAAAAAATATGTATTTTCTACTTAAAAAATAAAAATAACTTTAAAATAATAGATTTTAGGCTTATTAAAATCGAAGTAGATATCTGTTTCAAGAAAAAAAAAAATGTCGATAGCGGGGTTCGAACCAATAACCTACTGATTCACAGTACCTTCCCGCTGCGCCCTCGGCCATTCATCTTCTTGTTGACTCTTTAACGCAAACTCTTTATACCCGAGTGAAACGACTTTCAAATGCAATTTTCTCGGAAAATCTTGAGTAGTGCGCGCTATAGCTTTGCGAAATTACATATGGAGACGACATCTTCAAATACTGCAAGTTTCAGGAAAATCGGTGACCCATCGACCGCGCCCTCTCCTTGTCAGTTCTAGGCCCACTTGGACAAAACAGTCTGGCCCGAGTACTCATCGATCCCGGCAGCGAGGTATCACTTATCTCAGAGGCACTAGCACAGCGGCTAGGTCTCCTTAGAAGTCAGGCTCGAATTCCTCTTCGTGGAGTCGGACGAACCAGAGCTCAGTTCACTCGGGGGAAGACTGTGTTGGCTATCACTCCGCATCACGAGCAGGAGAGACAATTCCGGATTCCTGCCTACGTTCTCCCAGAACTCTCGACGTATCAACCTCGAAATCTACCTCCTCCCGGCTCTTGGCCTCACATTCAAGGGTTGAAACTTGCCGATCCCATCTTCTATCATCCCGATCCAGTCGATATTCTCCTTGGAGCTGAGTCCTACGACCTTATTCTTCTAGAAGGTGTCAAGAAGGGGTTTTCTCTTGCCGACATCGAGAAAATGTACCGGCAGATCCTCGTCCATCCTGAAGACCGGAGGTGGCAGCGGATCGTGTGGAGACCTGAGCAGAAGGAAGGCCTACGAGATTTTAGGCCTACGATATTAGACTACGAGTTGAACACGGTTACCTACGGACTCGTATGTGCACCTTACCTGGCAATTCGATGTTTCCATCAACTCGCTCAACTGGAAGAGCTGAGATATCCTCAGGGTTCTCACGCCGTACTGAGGGATATCTATATGGATGACGTCCTCACCGGAGCTGACTCCCTTCCAGAGGCTCGACGGAAACAACGTGAAGTCCGAGAGCTCCTCATGGCGGGCGGATTCCCACTTAGAAAGTGGGCCTCCAACTCTAGGGAACTTCTGGAAGGACTCTCCATCGACGAACGAAAGGGGATAGTCGAATGGGACTCTCCTACGTTGCACAGCGTCCTAGGTATACAATGGTTCCCTTCCTCTGACTGCTTTCAGGTCTCAGCTGCCACTTCCACCCGGAACACTGGCTACACCAAGCGAACTGTACTCAGTGGCGCTGCGCAGCTCTTCGACCCCCTTGGCTGGTTGGCTCCCGTCAGTATAGTCGCCAAAGTTCTCATGCAGTCGCTGTGGCTTCTCAAAATTGACTGGGACGCACCTCTACCTGAAAGGGAGGAACTTATTTGGCAGAAGTTCCAGCAGCAGCTGCCTGATCTTCGAACGGTTCGCGTCCCACGATGGCTCGGAATCCGTGGCTCGAACGAGACTCTCGAAATCCACGGATTCGCTGACGCATCAGAGCAAGCCTATGCTGCCATGGTTTACTCTCGCGTTCTCGATGCTGAAGGAGTTGCCACGGTCTCACTAATTGTCGCAAAATCCAGAGTGGCGCCATTGAAGCGGGTGTCGCTACCAAGACTTGAGCTTTGTGCCGCCTTTCTGCTAACCCGACTCACCGAGCACGTCACCAAGGTGCTCGAGCTGCGAGATGTCGACATACACCTATGGTCGGACTCCTCGGTCACTCTCAGCTGGATTCAGAGTCATCCATCTCGCTGGCCGACGTACGTTGCCAACCGAGTAGCCGAAATCCAGAGAATGTTGCCTCTCGCCAAGTGGCATCATGTACGTAGTGCAGAGAACCCTGCTGACTGCGCTTCCAGGGGCTTGTATCCAGCTGAGATGCCAAACTTCAAGCTGTGGTGGCAAGGGCCTGAGAGGCTTTCTTCATCCGGGAACCCTCCTGCAATGGACCTGGAAGTAAACGACGAGGTCACGGATCTGGAAGTACATCACGTTGCTCACAGGTTAGAGAGCTCTGCATGCTCCTTTATCGAGCGGTTTTCTAACCTAAATCGCCTACTCCGAGTCCTGGCCTGGTGTCGTCGTTGGAGGCCTGGACAACGAAAACCGGAGTCAACACTCACTGCCTACGAAATACAATCATGTCGACTCATCCTCTTGCGGCTGGAGCAAGCTGCACACTTCGCAGAAGACATCAGAACTCTCCGGAAAACCCAACCTGTAACATCCAAGAGCAGATTGGCTAAGCTCAGTCCCTTCCTTGATCAGGACGGAGTGCTGCGCGTTGCCTCCAGGTCGCCAATCTCACATACGACAGGAAACATCCCGCCATACTACCAGACGACTTTCACTTGGCAAAGCTGTGGGTCGATGCTGCGCACCAGCGATGCCTTCATGGGGGGACCCAACTGACGCTCGCTACGCTGCGTCAGGAGTGCTGGATCCTAAAGGGTCGTCATCTGGTCAAGTCCTGTATCAGACATTGTACCACGTGTATACGGTGGAAAGGGCAAACTCCCCAACCCAAAATGGGAAATCTCCCATTCACTAGAATAACTCCTTGTCGTCCTTTTTACAGATCTGGAATTGAATACGCAGGACCAATACAGATCCGTTCCAGTCGTGGCCGTGGTCAGCGTACCTCGAAGGGATACATCGCCGTATTCATTTGCCTTGTTACGAAAGCAGTACATCTGGAGGCTGCATCGGATGGGTCCACCGATACCTTCTTGGCTGCTCTACGACGCTTCATGGCACGGCGAGGTCATTGCGCTGAACTTTACAGCGACTGTGGACGGAACTTTGTAGGCGCTCACCAGGAACTGCGTGCCCTACTACGCGAATCAGTGAAGCAGGGAGGAGGCCCATTCGCAGCAGCCTCCCGAGAAGGAATTACATGGAGATTCAATCCCCCTTCGGCTCCCCACTTTGGCGGAATCTGGGAGGCAGCGGTTAAGTCAGTGAAGCATCACCTGCGCAGAATCATTGGCGAGCAGCGACTGACCTTCGAGGAGCTGACCACGCTTCTGACTGGGATCGAAGCCTGTCTCCATTCCAGACCTGTTACCATTATCAGACGACCCGGAGGATCCAGTGGCTCTAACTCCTGGCCACTTCTTGGTCGGCGAACCTCTAACTGCCATCCCAGAACCCAACCTCGAGGACCTTCCAGCATCTCGTTTATCTCGTTGGCAATTGATCCAACAGATGCAGCAACATTTCTGGAAGCGTTGGTCTCGGGAGTACTTGAATTCCCTTCTAAGTACAAGCAAATGGCACAAGGACAAGGCACTCATCAAGGCCGGAGTCCTCTGCCTGATCAAAAGCAAGATTCTTCCGCCTACTCAATGGCCTCTCGCTCGAGTTGTACAAGTGCACCCTGTACTAGACGCTTCCGTTCGAGTAGCTACGGTCCGCACTGCCAAATCTCAATTTTTTCGGCCTGTGCACAAATTGATTCCTTTGTTGATACCGGTAGATGCTGTAACAAATGCTGGTGAGGTTCCCGAGGCAGGGCGATGACGTGGTTCTTCCTAATCACTTCTAGGAAATTCCGAATCATATCTAAAAAATTTGACGTTCAGTTCAGTTTTGTAGGTTACACTTCACAAGTCGCTTCACTAATTTAATCTTCTACACTCATTTAAGTAGAGTAGTTTTTACTCACCTCATTGATCAATTTCATCTTAATTGTACTCATCACGCCACAATTATCACTGTAAATTTCCATCTGCACTCGCGTCTTACAGTTACGTTACTACGCCACACGTGGCCGACCCATTCATTTGTCTCAATTTCGTCAATGAATGACGAGGCGGGCGGAATGGTTGGGATTGGCTGCGTGTTTCGCGTGATCATGACGAACGATTCACCACGCAGCCCGGTTATTGGTTCGTCGCATTCGTCGTTAGGCTCCTTTAAATTTCGTCTGTCTCGCGGCACGCACACGATCATCGTCTGTCTCATCGACACGGACGTGTGGACTGTAGTAGTAGGCTTTTGTCTATACGTATAATTCCACACAATCAAATTTTGCAAAAACTTTAACAGCTTATATCTCAATAACTATTTGTTTGTGACATATGGCTCCTTTCAAACTTTTCCTCTTCTCGATGAGTAGAATGCGTTGATGCAAAAAAAAACTTTAACACTAATTTTCTGTGTTATAAACAATTTTGCGGCAAGTTTCTCTTACAAATGTCCACCGATCCAGAGGTGTAGATTCACCCCTAGGACGGATGACCATTACTTTTTTTACACCCTGTACATAGTTCTGTATAAAGTTTTTTGTTGTGACGAATCGTCATACGTGGAATAAAGTGTGCTCGTTTAAATTCAGTGAGTTTCTTGTCCCGTCTGATCCCAAACAGTAAATTTTGGTTAGTTGGGTGGGTTTGCTGGGGCTCCTGTCCGGTTGACGTCGGTTCTTACTGTGTTGGGATGAATGGGGCTGGTGTGGTTGTCCTGTAGTTCTCGGGGAGGGGTGGTCTCGGGCCCCTGGCCATCTGGGCGTAGGAGGTATTGGCCCTGACCGTTGCGGCCAGGGAGTTGAATCGTTTTATTGTTGAGTGTCGGCGGTTGGTTATTTGTTCCTTCTTTCTTTGGAGTGCGTGCTTTATGAATGGGCATCCTTTGTATGATGCCGGGTGCCCCGTCTGTTCACAGTTTGCGCACTTAAGCGCTAGTTTTCCATCTTCCTGGGAAATTGTGCATTACCCGGGTTCGTGGAGTTCGGCGCATTTAACGCATTTAAATTGCATGTGGCAGTTTTTGCTGGAATGTCCGAGTGCTTGGCAGTTCCTGCATTGGAATATGGGCGGTTTCCGTAGGTGTTCCTATTTGATTTTCTGGTGAGCAAGCACTTTGATTCTGCACAGTTCTTTGGCGTTACTATCTGGAGATATTTGCATTAAGTGATGCTAACGATCGGCCTGATATTTGTCAAATTGGAATCTAGTTAGTTTTATTATGTTTAGATCGGGTAGCTGGAGGTCTAGAGAATTTCCTTCAGGATTTCGCTTTCGGAGAAGTCGCCTTTCATTCCTTTGATGATTAGTGTCTTCTGTCTGATGCTTTTTGGTGTGAAGGTATAATGGTGGACTTTCGCGATCCCTCGTTACCGGTTCAGGAATATGTGCTCACCACCGTTACCTACGGCCTCGCGTGCGCCCCGTTCCTCGCATTGAGGTGCATGCACTAATTGGCCAACGACGAAGGCGACAAGTTTCCGCTCGCTCAAGATATCTTATTGCGGGAGACTTACGACGACGACGTGCTATCGGGCGCGAACTGCGTGCAAACCGCACAGGAGAAGATTCGTTACCTCCAGCATCTCCTAGGAGCGGGCGGATTCACCCTAATAAATGGGTCGCCAACTGCGCTGAGTTAGTCCCCACGGAGGACGTCCAGAGCCGTCAAACGCGAGAACATTGTCCGTTGACGCCCCGCACCGCGCTCTCGGTATCGCGTAGAACACGGCATCCGACGCGTTCGCGTTTTCGTTTCAGTCGCCCTCGAACGCGCGCACTTCGAAGCGAGGAGTTCTGTCGACAATTTCGCAGCTTTTCGTCCTGCTAGGATGGCTCGCGCACGTCACCGTGCAAGGCAAACTGCTCATGCAGGGGTTGTGGACGCAAAAACGGGATGGGACGATGCTCTCCCGCCGGAGTTCACACGTCGGTGGGAGCTATTCTGCACGGAAATTCGAAATCTGACTCTGGATCGATGGGTCGGACAACTCGACCCCGACCGCGGTGTCGAGATTCATGGATTCGTCGACGCCTCCGCGCGCGCTATGGGAATTGTCATTTACATCCGAGTCAGAGACGACGACGATACATTCCGTGTAACTATGCTCTCCGCGAAGTCCAGAGTCGCTCCCATTAAGCCGATGGCCATCCCGCCGTCACTCGGATGTCTCTCCGAAAACACTGCTTGATTCCATTTGGTTGGCGAGGGCCTGGGTGGCAGCGAGACTTCTCTCCGGCCTGGCCCGCGGAAACACTATCCCCAGATCCCCGCATCGACGCCGAGAAATGACATGAGAAAACTTTCAGGTTGCATGCCGCGCCAAATTTCACGTAGAATTTAGTCGACCGCTTCTCATCCCTTACCAAGTTACTGCGTATCACAGCATTGTGTCGTCGAGCTGCGCGCCGGATGAAAGTCAAACGAGCGGATCGCGGTCCTGTAGATCCCTTAACCGTCGCTGAAATTGAAAACGCTCGACAGTTTTGGATTCGCCAAACACAGGCGGATCATTTCGCCCAGGAAATTCAGGCAATGCCGCACGGCGCAGTCTTACCAAAACACAGCACTATCGTCAACCTGATGCCCTTCGCGGACGAGAACGGTATCTTGAGCGTGGGAGGACGTCTGCAGCACTCCCTCCTCGATGCAGACCAGAAACACCCGATAATCCTGCCGCGCTCCTCTGCGCTCACCGCCCTCGTTATCGCCCAAGCGCATTTGCAAAACCTGCACGCCGGCCCGCAGCTCACACTATCAACGATAGGGCAGTCGTACTGGATTGTCGGCGGTCGGCAACCGGTGCGATTTCTCATAAATCGGTGCGTAACGTGCGCTCGTCATCGAGCTCGGCAGTGTACTCAAATTATGGGCCAACTCCCGTCGCGTCGCATCACTCCCTCGCGTCCGTTTTTAAATTCCGGGGTAGACTACGCAGGCCCTTTCCAATAGCGAACTACGCGCGGCCGCGGAGCCAAGGTGTTCAAAGATTACCTCGCCTAATTCGTCTGTATGGCCACCGGTGCCATGCACCTCGAGTTTGCATCGGATTATTCGGCAGACGCGTTCATAGCGGCCTATAAACGTTTCACGGGACGTCGCGCCATTTACAGTACACTGTCGAGCGATTGTGGCACGAATTTCGTCGGTGCGGACGCCGAACTGTGTCGGATGTCCAAACGCGCTTCGCAGGAATCTCACGCGATCGCAAACAGTCTCGCTAACCTCGGAACACAGTGGAGATTCAATCCCCCTCCGCTCCACACTTCGGTGGCAAGTGGGAAGCCGAAGTAAAATCTACGAAATTTCACATGCGACGCGTAATCGGAGAATCCCCACTTACGTTCGAAGAGTATGCGACACTGTTTGCGCAAAACGAAGCGTTGCTGAACTCGCGGCCAATCTGTCCACTGTCCGACGACCCATCTGATCTCTCCGCATTTCCTGATCAGCGATACCGTGAACGTTATTCCTGAACCGGACCTCGCGGACATTCCTTGATCTCGGTTGTCACGATGGCAACTTCTGCGGCAAATCCTTGACCATTTTTGGTCGCGTTGGTCACGGCAGTACGTCCAGCAATTCTATTCTATATCGAAGTGGCAATCGAAGTCGCCACCATTCCGAATTGGAGATCTTGTTCTCGTCAAAGATGAACGGACGCCACCAGCCAAATGGCCTCTTTCACGCGTGACAGATCTCCATCCGGAAAAAGACGACGTTACACGCGTCGTCACGGTCCGCAATGCGATCCTCAACGTCCGATCGTCAAGTAGTGCCGACTGCCTGTCGAAGCGGATCAACCCGCGGCATGAAGCGTCATCCGCGAAGGTTGACAACTCCGCGTCTATTGCCGAAACTGCGTCTCGGCAAGGAGGGAGTAAAGGTCGCTGCCGACCAGGACGCACGTCGGCCGCCTGCACCGCCGCTCCGTCCTCAAATTGACACGGCGCTGGTAGTTTTGCCGCCCACTAGAACGCTCCAGCACCGCGCCAGCACTTCCAGTGGCGCTCACCACAGCTCACCACTAGTGCGGTCGTTCGCCACGCCGTAACCCGTCGAACAACCTAACCCAGACCGTTCTATGTAGTGGTGAGCGCCACTGGCGACAACTCGTGTCGGGCAAATATATTTTGCTTTCTGGTTCGAAAAAAACGTCGACATTCCAAACTTCATAGAGTGGTTTCTCAAGATAAAAGTCTGCTCTACCGCGTGATGCAGTTCGATTTTACGCTGGGCCCTCATTTTTTAACTGTAACGTCGTACCGACGTGCTGAGTTAGAATTGCTCGAACGAGTAGATTCTCGCCGTATATACATATATGCTTATATCTCCTTCATATTAATTCAAACCGAATCGCGTTTAAAAGCGTACACAACGGTATGTATACAGGGTGTCCCAAAACTCCTTCAACTCCGGGAAATGGGAGGTTCCTTAGGTCATTTGAAGCAACATTTTCCTTTGCACCAATGTCAGCCGCGGCTTTGTTTAGGAGTTATTAACGAAAAACACTGACCAATCAGAGCGCGACTTCGACGCGCGATGGTACGAACAGCCCGGCGCGCCGGGAGACGAGCGTGGTGTAACGCCACGATGCCGCAACGTACAAGAATTTCTCAAGATTAAGTGAATCCTCCCCGATTTGGCTGAGCTTTGGATATGTTGTCAAGACCAGGATTCTGAACAACATTTCTCTTTGAACTATTTGGCGGTCGGCTTTAGTTTACGAGATGATCGTAAAAAAAGAGAAGAAGCAGAAACTGATTGTATTAAAAACTCACTTATTCAGCCGTAAATCCATTTGCTGCTTCGAAATGTGTGTCACTGGGTCACTCGGTGACGAACTGCACAGATGTCTTCAGGTATACGGCAGCACCGAAAGGTATGGGACATACGGCCAGGTCGACGAACTGCACAGCCGGTGGTAGATAGCAATAAGGCCTAAGGGATGCGCGGTCAAGTCGACGATCCAGAATTTCACTTGCACTTTCGAATCGATAAATAATTCGTATGTTTATTTCACACAGGTGCCTTGAAATTTTTCCACACTCACAATCACTGTTCACATTTGTCTACACACATAGTTATGTACTAATAATAATTGCCATATCCGCAGTCTAGTAATTAGGTTAAATATCACTATCAAAAACACAACTAATAGCAACCGTTAGCTTTGAATTGACAAATCTTTGGAGATGTTCTCTCTACCGCGGCTCGAACGACACTGATTTTCTGCAAGATTTTTCTAAAGAACTTAGGAAGGGCATTTAGCGTGTCGAAATTCGAAATGCACGCTGCAGCACGTTTACGAAAACGACGGGACGGTGAGACGAAAAACAGGATGCGAGAAGGATCGCTGTAAGATTTATGGCAAACACATGTTTAGTTTTTCCTACAGATTGGTACGTAGAGTCGATGGGTAACCGTGCGAAAACGGCATCGGTCCTTTTCCCCAGTTAGGGGTAAAAATGTCAGGTCAGCGTAGCATCCCGATTGTCCTATACCTTCCGTAAGAAACTTCCTAAATGAAGGACAGCGGACGTTTTCGAACGGTTACCCATCGACCCTGCGTATCAATCTGCAGGAAAAACTAAACATGTATTTGCCATAAATCTTACAGCGGTCCTTCTCGCATCCTGTTTTTCGTCTCACCGTCCCGTCGTTTTCGTAAATGTGCTACAGCGTGCATTTCGAATTTCGACACGCTAAATGCCCTTCCTAAGTTCTTTAGAAAAATCTTGCAGAAAATCAGTGTCGTTCCAGCCGCGGTAGAGAGAACATCTCCAAAGATTTGTCAATTCAAAGCTAACGGTTGCTATTAGTTGTGTTTTTGATAGTGATATTTAACCTAATTACTAGACTGCGGATATGGCAATTATTATTAGTACATAACTATGTGTGTAGACAAATGTGAACAGTGATTGTGAGTGTGGAAAAATTTCAAGGCATCTGTGTGAAATAAACATACGAATTATTTAACGATCCGAAAGTGAAGTGAAATTCTGGATCATCGACTTGACCGCGCATCCCTTAGGCCTTATTACTATCTACCACCGGCTGTGCAGTTCGTCGACCTGGCCGTATGTCCCATACCTTTCGGTGCTGCCGTATACCTGAAGACATCTGTGCAGTTCGTCACCGAGTGACCCAGTGACACACATTTCGAAGCAGCAAATGGATTTACGGCTGAATAAGTGAGTTTTTAATACAATCAGTTTCTGCTTCTTCTCTTTTTTTACGATCATCTCGTAAACTAAAGCCGACCGCCAAATAGTCCAAAGAGAAATGTTGTTCAGAATCCTAGTCTTGACAACATATCCAAAGCTCATCGAAATCGGGTAGAAGATAGTACATCGATCGATTTACAATTATGTACAAGTTTTTACACTTATCTCGTAAACTAAAGCCGGCCGACAAAAACTGTAAAGGGTAATGTTGTTCAGAATCATGGTCTTGACAACATATCCAAAGCTCAGCCAAATCGGGGAGGATTCACTTAATCTTGAGAAATTCTTGTTCGTTGCGGCATCGTGGCGTTACACCACGCTCGTCTCCCGGCGCGCCGGGCTGTTCGTACCATCGCGCGTCGAAGTCGCGCTCTGATTGGTCAGTGTTTTTCGTTAATAACTCCTAAACAAAGCCGCGGCTGACATTGGTGCAACGGAAAATGTTGCTTCAAATGACCTAAGGAACCTCCCATTTCCCGGAGTTGAAGGAGTTTTGGGACACCCTGTATATATATACCGCTCTAAAGAAGACGATAACTTTTTTAATATTGTACTATACGATTTGAACTTTTTTGGGAAGCTAGAGCAATTAGTTTACTAAAAGATGTGAAAAGAAATTTTTTCAAAAATTGCAATTGATCGGAATTGTTGATTTTTTTATTTTTTGTTGACTTTTTTATGTGGGCCTATATTGAAAATTTAAAGAATAAGTTTTGTACATCTGTGTCAATTAAACATATTCTGAAAATTTAGTAAAAATCGGTTGACGTTGCAATGAGCTACCAACGTCTAAAGATGGTAAAAATTGCAGATTTTCAAGATTTTCGGCAATAAATCGTAAATATATATATATATATATATACGTATCCCCGCGAGCGTGAACATGGGGAATCGGAAAACTCGCGATAGCCACTGGTACAAGCGAACGCCAGCATGCTAACCGCGAGTACAGGTGTACGTATATGTCAACCGTCCTTCTTACTCGAACAACGAGAAGAATACATTCGGCAATAACATATTTGTCCGAACCTCGTATGATCGAGACAATGGATTTCACGGTTCACCGAATTCCTATGGTCCGCGCTCTCATTATAAATAAGGCAGGATCGCGGGAATCGCTCTCTTACGTGTTCAGCTCACTTACGCTTTCGGATCTCTCACGCAATCAGGTCGTATACTTATTTCCATTTCCATTTCAACTGTTTCTATTTCCCCGCTTTATGCTACTATCATCGATTTCATTATTATACATTTATATCTATATCTTTTCTGTGCGTATCTCGTTGAGCTCGCTCGTATTTCATTTATTATACATTTATATACATCTTTTCTGTGCTTTTCTTGTTCGAGCTCGCTCGTATTTCATTATTATACATTTATATATATCTTTTCTGTGCTTTTCTTGTTCGAGCTCGCTCGTACTTCATTATTATACACTTATATATATCTTTTCTGTGCGTATCTTGTTCGAGTTTGCTCATATACTATTGTACCATCGGTTCCTGTACATTATACTTTAATCATTCGGATTCACTCTTTTTTTATCAGCATTATCCTGCACCTCAATATCATCCATGTCGCGTCGCGACGGCTGCAGTTATCAGATACGCAAATTGGTGCGACAGCTCCGCTCCGAAGGCGAGGTCATCACGTATAATCCATACTTGGGAGTCCCCAAATGACCCAGGGTTATTCGAGACATAGGCGGGTCAGTGGCTCAGGTGGTAGAGTGTCTGATTCGTAGCAGGAACGCCAGGGTTCGATTCCCGGGGTGGCATAAATTTCCAAGGTGTGGTTTTTTCTCCTGCTACGGACTCAGTGCCTACTGTCGGGGTCATGGGGCAACCAATGGCAACGAATTTCCCCTTTATCCAGGGAATCGGTAAACTATTGGGAGCCCAAGTTGGCCATCCCGCCTCATAAAGGTACCCGCCGGCTCTATCTCCTCTGTTTGGGGGATAAGAGTAAGGAAGGGGGTGGTCAGCGAACAAATGGTACTACTGAGGAAACTGGGCATGGACCCTACCAAAAAAACGGAATCAAAAACGCAAACAGAACATCACTTAAAAACCTTTAAGGGAAAGGCCGGGTGGACGGAGCTAATTGCTGAACACCGACCAGAACCGAGGATGGTGGTCCCATCCGAACAATCAGCCATATTTTCTAGAATGTGTCAAGCCCACCCAAGAAGGAAGATCCCGATGAACCTGATATCAAATCTCTGAGGAGACAGATTTCGGTGAAGTTGGTGAACCCTTCCTTCTCAACCCCATCGCGAAGTAGGTCGGCAGGTGAAGACCGAATGGAATTGTTATATCTCGGCCCAGCCGAGATTTCGATGAAGTCGGATTGGATCCAAAGTAGCAGTAACTTCTTCCCAATGCTCAAAAACAATACGCGGTCCCTTGCATTTGTACTCCCAATAGACTCACAGCATAGGCGGGGAGGGATTAGCCCTAGGGGAGGGTGTGGGCAGGTTTCTGGACTATCTGGAAACAGATTAGAAACTGTGTTTGAAACTGGTGTTTAAAAACCGGTGTGCCCTAAGGAAGCGAGGGGCGGCCGAACCGCCCCTCACCGGCAATAAACACGACGACTACTACTACTACTACTACTACTATTCGAGACATACCCTTTTCTGGTACGGTCCGAATAGTGGACAATCGGAGGACTGGAACATCCCCGCGACGTGAAAAAGTGAACGAGGAACGTATCGAAACCTCTCCGCGACGCGAGGAAACGGTCGCTGAACGGTCCGATTCCGTGCCTCCTACCCCGTGGAAACTGATACCGCTCCGCGTCGTTCCGAGCCTTCCTCCGCTGGAAGAAATCTGCATCGAGGATCCGCGTTACGATCGTTACGTCACCCGCAGAATTCTCACTCTGAGGTGGTATTATTAAAGTGCAGTTCCTAGTGACAAGTTGAGGTGATCGTGAGTGTGTGTGTGTGTGTGTGTGTGTGTGTGTGTGTGTGTGGCACGTTATCGGGTTGTTCGAATTCGATCGGTTCGCCGATCAATTCCTCATATTCCTCATATTCCCTATAATCGCATTCTCCAACCCTGATTCAGTGTTTCATCGTGTACGTCTGAGCCCACAGGCTGCTCGGTACCGAGAGAACACAAATTCCCTTCGATCAATTTCTAGTCACGAATCGAACAAACCCACGCGTTCGGACGAGTTGCACCACACACCCACATAGTGACACCTCGATCGCTGGGAGTTGTCACAACCACCGCGTTGTGCGTTACTCCTACGCGGCGTTCACGACGGACGACGTCGTTACCGTCGTTTACCGTTAGCGAAAAATCCAGATCCATTTTCGATTGTCGCAGGCTCGTATGGTCGTTTCTCGAAGTGCTCGTATTCGCGAAGCTTAGCGTGGCACCTTCCGTGCCTGGCGCCCGAACTTAGTTTCGAAGATCTCGAGAAACGATGAGCCTGCGGACAATTTTTGTCCCGGGTGGACCGCGTTTCGTGCGGCCGAACGCGG
The DNA here is from genome assembly GCA_933228785.1 of Lasioglossum pauxillum. Lineage (NCBI taxonomy): Eukaryota > Metazoa > Arthropoda > Insecta > Hymenoptera > Halictidae > Lasioglossum > Lasioglossum pauxillum. Next base: position 23,021,038 of record OW121705.1, on the reverse strand, counting down.
CCCAGCTGTAAAGTCTGTAAATACCCGGTGTCTCTCGGATTTTTGTCCCTCTGGCGACGATCAAATCTGAGACGACGTGACATCACATAACTTAAAATATACTGCCAATTTTGCGATAATTGTTATTCAGACACCATAAACAATACTTAGTTTTAATTTAATAAAAAAAAATTATTTGTAAAAAGTTCATATTTTATCACAAGGAATGCAGTAATCATTGACTTTCATAGAAATTATTCGGGAAATCTAGTTTATTAAAAATATTAATTTGCATATGATCGACTTACAAATAGTCATTATCGATGATAGACTATCTTTGACTGATAAATATCCATTATAAACGACAACAATTCCTTTTGGTCATAAGGAACCGTTATCGACGATGGAAATAATTTTTGGCTATTAGTATTAGTAACCGCATTGTCGAGGACCGAAATTTATTTATGCTACTGATCATGCGAGAACCAGATTAGGTCTAAGTCAAATTATCATCGATAAGGTCCAAGTCAGATTTTCATCGATAATGATTATTTGTAACTAGAACATATGCAAATTAATATTTTTAATAAACTAGATTTCCCGAATAATTTCTATGAAAGTCAACGATTACTGCATTCCTTGTGATAAAATATGAACTTTTTGCAAATGATATTTTTTATTAAATTAATAAAGACTATTGTTTATGGTGTCCGGATACCAATTATCATAAAATTGGCAGTATGTTTAAGTTATATCACCACAAGAGAGCATTGCTAACGCGATTTTTCATATACATCCGATGATCTGACAAAAATGTTTCCAACAAAAGTTGATCAGTATGCACTTTGGTACAAATCTCGATATCAAAAATTAAAAGTAAATTTTTTTATAAAAAACTGAAGGTTACCTCAATTTTTTAATTATTAACATATATTTTTTATTTCATAATATTCTAACTGGTATCGAGACGAATTCAACGACCTATAACTGTTTGGGATTGGCTGAATGTGTCAGTAGCGTCTGCGAATCGATCAATTTCTCGGTCACGCTATTGGCTGATTTTCGAGTGACAGCGAGATCTAGGATCGATCGGCGGCTCGCGGAGTCATAGGCCAGCACCGTCGAGATCGATTACGATCGAATATCGACCATCGGAACGGGAGTGATTGGCGGATCGCCCGATCGATTCTCCAATCACGTTAGCTCGACGGTGACGGCTGACGGCCAGCTGATCGACCTCGACACTTCTATTCTATCGATCTAACGAAGTTTATCTACACCTCTCGCTCGCGCTCGAAAAAGACATCGCGTCTCGTTGACCGGTCCTTTTGAGAATCAATTCTTATTTATCGCGGTGTAAGGAATTATCCGCGACGGAATAAATAGCTACCTCTATTTAGCTACATTAAAATCTTTATTGTTGAATCGCAATCGTGCTTCGGTTGTGTTTACATTTAAGAGTTTGTATAAGTTCGTTGAGAGCCGACGATCCCTGTTCGGGAAGAAATAAAGTGACGTTTTCCTGTGAAGTGATTCGTTCTCTCCCTTTCTTGTACGAAACAATAACAATATAACATTAAACCTTGAAATAACGGTGCAATAGAAAGTTTTCTTTGGCCACAGAAAGTGCTGGCGCGCAAAACATTCTCGCCAAGAATGTTCCTTCTGTGGAGGCGTTGAGGAGGCACGCTGGTGCTGTGCCGTTGCAGGCATAGTAGGCGCACTCCCATTGAAATACACAGAAGAAACAAAAAACGGAGACGGCGCGGCGGTGCAGGCCGGCCGACGTGCGTCCTAGTGGGCAGCGACCTTAATGTTTCAGCCAACCGTCATTAGGCCAATCCTCCTTGCCGGGACGCGTAGCCGCGCGGATGACGTCACGTCATGTTTGACACTTTGACACTTTGTTTACGGCCATATCGTAGATCGCTAGCTCGATCCACCGGCTTTCGTTTCGCCGTACTCTATCGTTCGCGTACCGTTTATACGTTTTTCGTCGCGTAGCGTGCATCATTTCGTTGTTGTATCAGTTCATTGTTGTGTTTTATTAACGTACGTGTAATAAATTCGTGTGTGTATACAGTAGGGTGAGACGGGTCAGTGGCTCAGGTGGTAGAGTGTCTGATTCGTAGCAGGAAGGCCAGGGTTCGATTCCCGGGGTGGCATAAATTTCCAAGGTGGTTTTTTTTCCTGCTACGGGCTCAGTGCCTACTGTCGGGGTCATGGGGCAACCAATGGCAACGATTCCCCCTTTATCCAGGGAATCGGTAAACTATTGGGAGCCCAAGTTGACCATCCCGCCTCATAAAGGTACCCGCCGGCTCTATCTCCTCTGTTTGGGGGATAAGAGTAAGGAAGGGGGTAGTCAGCGAACAAATGGTACTACTGAGGAAACTGGACATGGACCCTACCAAAAAACGGAATCAAAAACGCAAACGGAACATCAATTAAAAACCTTTAAGGGAAAGGCTGGGTGGACGGAGCTAATAGCTGAACACCGACCAGAACCGAGGATGGTGGTCACATCCGAACAATCAGCCATATTTTCTAGGATGTGTCAAGCCCACCCAAGAAGGAAGATCCCGATGAACCTGATATTCAAATCTCTGAGGAGACAGATTTCGGTGAAGTTGGTGAACCCTTCCTTCTCAACCCCATTGCGAAGTAGGTCGTCAGGTGAAGACCGAATGGAATTGATATCTCGGCCCGGCCGAGATTTCGATGAAGTCGGATTGGATCCGAAGAAGCAGTAACTTCTTCCCAATGGTCAAAAACAATACGCGGTCCCTTGCATTTGTACTCCCAATAGACTCACAGCATAGGCGGGGAGGGATTAGCCCTAGGGGAGGGTGTGGGCAGGTTTCTGGACTATCTGGAAACAGATTAGGGACGGGCTTCAAACACTTGACACATTCGACATGGAAATATGGTGAAGTGGGGGGAGTCTGAAAGGGCAGGCGAGACACCCTCCAGGTCTGAAGGTGAGGGGGCCCGACGTTCACACCGAGCCGTAAATCAGCTCAAAAACTCAAAAAATTTGGTAGCATGGCCCGCTCATCAATAATGACCGACCCATCTAGTAAGTCGACGACTCTGAAAATGGCCCGGGCCGAATAAAACAGAGGGACGGCTGAAAAACGAGGACAATTGCAACCCGCTAAAGGACCGAGTGCCGGCAGCGCCAATTGTGATACTGGTGATGAAAGAACCGGTGTGCCCTAACGAAGCGAGGGGCGGCCGAACCGCCCCTCCCCGGCAATAAACACTACTACTACTACTACTACTACTACTACTACTACAGTAGGGTGGACCTAAGCAATGCTTGTCGAAAAATTTTTATAGAGATACGAAGCACGACGCCTCCCAGAATGGTTCCTTTTGGTGAAAAAAAAATGTGTGCATAGTTTGAGATCGATCGGAAAAAAGGATCACGTGGCGTATTTACATTGAAAATTTTGAAAATTTTGAAATTCATCGTAGCTATGAAGTATTATATATCGTTGGATTTGTAATTTTTTCTAAATAAGAATATGGAAAAATTATATGACCTTAATTTAAAAAAAAATAACGATGACCTTGAAATTTCGAAAATTTGATTTAAAAAAAAAATTCTTTTTTGCCATTATATTTACCATATTGAACAGTGCAACTTTCTCCTCTGACATTTTTTCGTATAACCACAAATAACAGAGATATTTAATTTTGTATTGTACTATATATGTGAATGAAAATATTCTACAGAATAGTAATAAGGAACTATTTGTTATATTCTAATGTAAGACTATCCGCTTTTAGGATGGGAAGGACAGAGCGGGTCACCAATCATACGCCGATCGACGGTGAAGCCGCTCGCCAAGAATGCGTTTTATTAAATGAACAGACAAACAATACAAAAGTCAGAGAGAGAATCCGAACTTGACAACAGTCACTTGAAGATCGATGTTGCACCATTCGCGATCACGGGAAGAGTGGGTCCTCAGGCCCGAAGTGGCTGTAAGGACCCGCGCTGCCAGCGTATTTTATGACGCTACCCCTCTGGGTTCTTCCTGAGAGGGAGGTAGCTGTGTGGTCCGCCTGTGCTGCGGACTCTCGACGTTCGATTTTTCTTACACTAAAGAACTCTATTTTATATTTATTATTATTATTATTATTATTATATACGGACCGAGGTCCTTTTGTACATATGTATACAGTTTTTACCGTATAACTGATAAAAACAAAAAAAAAGACATAACAAAAGAAAGTCTTAACCTAAACTCTTAACCTAAGTCTTAACTAAAATTAACACAAAAATGGACCGCGCGAAAATAAAGAAATACAGATATAATTAACAAATAGTATTGCGCAATTTTGCTTTGAATGCCTGTAACGTGCCATTGAAAAAATCGATATTGTTGTAAAATATGTTAGAGTCAGCAATAATGCGATTTAATGGATTTATTGTTCCATATGAGGATTTGGATTTCATCGTTTGAAATCCTGCTCTCGTTCTCAACACACGTTCAGGTACGTAGAAGTTGATTTGCCTCAGGAGTGCGGGACAATCTATATTATTATTAATCAAATTGAAGATAAAGCTCTGGTCGTAAACTGTTCTACGATCAGACAATGTTTCAAGGTTGACTGTGTTTAATATTATAGAGTAATTGTGATCAAATAATGACATTGGGTTGTTTGTCTTGTATGCACAAAACCTGAGGAATTTATGCTGCACTCTCTCTAGCATATTTTCATATTTAACGCTTTTCGGAGACCATATAGTTGAAGCATATTCTAACCGGGGACGGACAAGGGTAATGTATAGCAACCTAAGTGTATGGATTGAATGAAAATCTGTGGAAAAACGAAGTATGAAACCGAGCATTCTTGAAGCGGAGTTGACAATGTGATAAAAATGGTTGGAAAAGTTTAGGGTAGAGGAGAAGTGAATTCCTAAGTCGTTAACATCTGTTATTGAGGAGAGAATACAGTCATTCAGATGGTAAGGATATATAAGAGGTACAGAACGACGGGAGGACCGCATAATATGGCATTTTTTAATGTTAAGATCCATACCGTTCTTGTGACACCAGTCGCAGAAACGTTCTAGGTCTGTCTGTAATCTGGAAGCATCATCCAGGGACGAGATGATGCTAAAGATTTTTAAATCATCTGCAAATAGTAGAAATTTACAATGTTGAAAAATGGAGGTTAAATCATTAATGAATATTATAAATAGTAGAGGCCCCAGGTGGGAGCCTTGTGGTACTCCGGATAGAACAATTACTGGGGATGATAGGCAACCGCGTACAGTAAATCTTCAATCGGAGTCCTGGGTCGCCTATCTAACCGTAGTCCAGTGCCTACTCACTCCACTGCCGGCCAACGCTGCGCCGCGCCGTAGGGCGGCGATGTTTGATCTCGGCTCGGGTATATCGGTGTGAACACCACACATTGACTCGACTGAATCGAAGTCTCAAACTTCTTAATTTTAATGATCGGTTTATGGGACTTTAACTAGCTTATTCCTGGCGTTTCGCTGATTAAACTGGTACCAAGAACGATATAATTGGGCCAATATTTAGTGGTTTAATCGATTATGAAAGTTTCGAATGCAACGAAGAAGAGCGTATTGAAGAGAAAGAGACGCGAACAGTAACCGTCACCGGTGTAACGTCCAAATTTCTATCGATTATCGCAGATGACGTCACCCCTAATTTTCCACCACACAGGATCGACTGTTGACTGGACTACGTCCAGTTGATAACAACATAGGACAAATACAGGAGAACGGATGACATCACCCTAATTTTCAGCCACAAAAGATCGACCGTTGCCCGGAATTCGCCCGGTTGATAACAGCATCCTATAAATGCAGGAGAATAGACACGGATAGTTAGTCGCTAACGAACTAGAAAAGTACGCGGATCGAAATACTGTCGGTTTATTTGTGTAATATTGAATAAAGAGAGTCAGTGCTGGACAACAGTTTAGCATCTGGTTTTTATTTTATAACAATCGAGTTATTATTACGTGACATTTTGGCGATCCTGCCAGGATAGAGTCAATCGCTTTCCGGAAAATCGAAGTTCGCGAACACTACGTGCGGTTCTACGAATTCGAGGCTACGCGCCACACCAGGAAACAACGATTCTATACCGAGCTGACCATTGTTTGTAAGGAAAACCAGCGCTGTACCAGATCAGTTCAACCGGAACCTTCTACGGGAAGCCCTGCTACGAAGGACTGAATTAAAAGGTAAATACTGGATTCCTTTACGTCTTATAGAAATCGAAAGAACAGTTTCGACACGGTTAGCGACTCAAGTGACATCATGACTCAACCACCGAAAAAGGAAGAAAAGACCGAGCTCAGACAAATCTTGGATCTGATGCAATCCCAGTCAGAGAAGACGGAAATGGGTATGCAAGAACTAAGGAAAATGATTTTACTTGCGAATGAGGAAAACAATAAACGTGCGAAAGAGATAGAGGCACTAGGCAAAAGTCTCGCGAGCCTACAGGTCGCAGGAGAAAGCCTATGCACCTCTGATTTCACTTCGGTTATGACGGAAGAAGGACGACGAATTACGCGTTCGCAGCCCAGGAATGGAGCAGGAGCATCGAAGCCTACAGAGCCGATAATACCTAAACCATCCATCGACCCCGAGGATGAAATATTTGAAGACGAATACGACGCCCATCCAACGCATGTCGCTAAACTATCAGTACAATTCATTCCAGTGCTGAAAGGGCGTGACGACATCGGAGTGGAAAGATTCATAAAAAAGGTGCGTAAAGCGCGAAGGAATTGTAAGGAACGAGACGAGTTACTCGACCTGATATTAGCTACAAGAGTCACAGAAGACGCAGAGAGGAGCATACGCCACCTCGAAATCGAAACGTACGAGGAACTATTCGAAGCGTTACGACAATTCGTTAGCATCCCGACCACCGCCGATAGCGCAAGGGACAGATTGCGACAGGTACGACAAGGTGCAACAGAGAGCGTGCACAGTTATATAATTAGATTCAGAAAATTAATGAACGAGCTAACATACGCTCTACAATACGAACATAAAAATGAAGTAGAGAGAACAATTGCAATCGATTTAGAGAACAAACGATCAGTCAAGATTTTCATGCTCAACTTACGAGATGATATTGAGACACGAGTGTCCGCATCGGCACAGACACTAATGGAGGCCCAGGAGACAGCCTTCCGGGCCGAAACCATAGTAAACGAAAAGAGACGACTACGAAGCTCGCAAGGAAAAACTGTTTTTCAGCCGACTCGACCCCCAGTACGAGCCGAACGCCACCAAGGACCCCCACCAAGGCCAAATTCATTCCAGTACGCTGAGAACCGACCGCTACAGGAACGTGCAACCACCACGAAGAGTCAACCACGTAAACAGTATGACCAAGGAGGAAAACCACCTACAGACAGAATTCGAGTTAATACAACAACAGGAAGATTACCCAGCTTCAGCATTAGAAGAAATTCCGACGGAAGAATCGAGCGACTACTCATCGATTCAGGATCAGGGATCAATCTGATCAAGCGACGAACGGATCACGTGACGAAGCATTGCGAACCACGCGTATTTTTTATGGGAAACGACAAATACACCGCGAATGAAAGCATAAGCATACGATATTTGAACAAAACTCATACATTTTATATTGTCGAAAACGACTTTCCATTAATTGAGGATGGCATCGCAGGCCTACCTTTTCTCGAAAAGTATGAATATGCTCTCACCAATAACTCTTTAACATTAGACCACGATATTATTCAGTTGCAGAAACCGGTCGTGGCACCACCAGGTGAAATCCGTCTTCAAACAATTTATTTCGAAGGCAAACCGACCCGAGTATGCTTCATCAACTCTGGTAAGACAGAAAGAACAATTTCTAATAATATCGAAAACACACACGAACCCGAACACATCGCGAAATTCAAAGAATTAGTTAGAACATCACACATTGAACGAGAACTCAAGGACCCGATCGAAAAGATTTTACTACATTATTTAGACGTGTTTAACCTAGAGACAGACCTACTCCCATGTACCGACCTTGCCAAACACACCATAACGTTAAAAGAAGACAAAATTATTAATACTAAATCCTATAGACCACCGGAGTGTCATAAAGCAGAGATCAACAAGCAGATGAAAGAAATGCTCGACAAAAATATTATAGAAGCTTCAGATTCCCCATATAATTCACCGGTTTGGGTAGAACCCAAGAAATCAGACGCTTCAGGAAAACAGAAATGGCGCATCGTAATTGATTTCCGTAAATTAAATGAACTCACAGATCAAGACGCTTACCCTCTTCCAGAAATCGACGATATTCTATCACAGTTAGGCAATTCAAAATATTTCTCAGCATTAGATTTATCTTCGGGTTTCCACCAAATTCCCATGGACAAAGGTTCTAAAAAGTATACAGCATTTTCTACACCTCAGGGACATTATCACTTTAACAGAATGCCATTCGGATTGAAAAATGCACCTGCAACTTTTCAGCGTATGATGGATACCGCCCTCCGCGGATTGATTAATATCAATTGTTTTGTTTATTTAGATGACATTATTATATTCGGCCAATCAATAGAACAGCATAATCGAAATTTAGCAGTCGTGTTACAACGACTCAGACAGTTAGGATTAAAAATACAACCCGACAAGTGCGAATTTTTGAAACCAGAACTTGAATATTTAGGACACGTAGTTACAGCCGAAGGAGTTAAACCGAACCCACGAAAGATAGAAGCAGTAAAGAATTTTAGAGTACCAAAAACACCGACCGACGTAAAATCGTTTTTAGGACTTTCAGACTATTATAGGAAATTCATACGTAATTTTTCAAAGATCGCTAAACCACTAACCGAATTAACCAAGAAAGATGTACCATTTCATTGGACAGATAAAACTCAGATAGCATTCGAAACTTTGAAGCAACGCCTCTGCGAACATCCTGTTCTGCGATACCCAAATTTTAATAAACAGTTCACTTTGATAACAGACGCTAGTAATGAAGGTTTAGGAGCAATATTATCACAGGAGGGCCATCCTTGTTGTTATGTCTCACGAACGCTTAACCCACCCGAAAAGAACTACACAACATCCGAGAAAGAATTATTAGCTATAGTATGGGCAGTGAAAAGACTCAGGCAATATTTACTAGGACGGAAATTTATAATTAAAACAGACCACCAGGCATTGAAATGGCTTCATAATTGTAAAGACCCTTCATCGAGACTTATACGTTGGAGACTCAGGTTGGAAGAATACGAGTACGATATAGAATATGTAAAAGGCAAAGCCAACACAGCTGCAGATGCACTCTCTCGAGTACACGCAATTACACGTAGCGAAATATTGAAACGAAAAGTAGTAATCAGTCACGAACAATTGTACAACAAATGGCTAAAAGAACCAACCATAACGCGACCAATGAGTATGAAACCAAACGCGAGATCATTTTTTCAAATCACTAGAGAAGTTTTAGGGAAATTCGACAAATCTAAATGGATTATTAAAAGCAGAAAGCTTATCGATTAGAAGGGAATGATTTACAGTGTCAAAAGCTTTATAGAAATCAGTAAATATTGTGTCAACTTGTAGATTGCCATCCAAAGCTGATGAGACAAAGTTGCAGTACATTGCTAGATTTGTGGTTGTCGATCGCTTATTCGCGAAGCCATGTTGCTGTTCACATATTGAGAGAGAGACAGAGCTGTATAACTTTTTAGTAACAATTTCTTCAAAGACTTTGGGCATAACACTAATGATACTTATAGGTCTAAAATTTTCAATATTAGATTTGTCACCGCTCTTGAAAATGGGCGTAACCAGACTGGTTTTCCAACGTGCGGGGAATATACCTGACTTTAGAGATTTATTAAAAATTATTCATAGTGGCCTAGATAAAATAAAGCTGCACATTTTGAAAAATAGAGGAGGGATGCCATCTATTCCAGGCCCTTTATTGATATCAAGTTCATCTAACATAATATAAATCTCACTAATGTCTATGTCAATGTCAGAAATACCGGGGTTACATCCATTTTCTGGGGTATTGTAATTAGTAGTGTTGTTTCGGTAGACAGAACCAAAAAACGTACCAAATAAATTAGCAATATTGTCATCAGTAGTGGCCACATTTTCTTTGTAATACATGTTGCTTGGTAGACTAGATGTTTTTCGTTTAGAATTCACAAAACTCCAGAAGGATTTAATATTATTATGAACTGATAGTTCAGTTTTGCGCACATATAAAGAATAGCAATGTTTAGCTATCCTCTTACATTTGGTTCGTAAGTTGACAAAAGTCAGATAGTCACACAGTTGAGAACTCCTTTTAAAGACTCTGTGAGCCTGTTTCTTTTTACGAATTAACCTAATTAAGTTTTTAGAAAACCATTTCGGATAAGTCGAACGGTTACAGTGCATCATAGGAACATAGTTTTCAATTGCAAAATCAAGATGGTCATATAAAATATTCGTAGATTCATCGACGTTTGTATTAGCTAACAAAACATCCCATTCAATATGATTTAAGTAGTCGATTATACTCTTGTAATCACCATGTTTGAAATTATAATAGGAGTATGAAGTATGCTTAGTATTTATTTTGTTTTGGAGATTAATCGATATGTAGAGGGCGGGATGATAATAATCACATTTTAAAATAGACTCAGTGGAGCACATAACTCGCGTAGACGCGATATTAGAAAAGATTAAATCTAACGTGTTTCCGTGCGAATTTAACACATGGTTGCATTGTGTTCCATTATAATAGTTAAAGGTTGATGAGAGAATTCCAGCAGATGTAAGTTCATTTGTGCATACATTTGAATTTGCTGGAAATGTGTTTGAGGCAGACCAATGTGTTGATAGCAGAGCAATGTGCACTATACAGGGTGTCCCAAAATTCGTGTCGTTCCTGGAAATGGGAGGTTCCTTGGGTCATTTCAAGCGACATTTTCCTTTGCACCAATGTCAACCGCGGCTTTGTTTAGCAGTTATTAACGAAAAACACGGACCAATCAGAGCGCGCCCTGGGCCGCCACGCCGCGCCGCGCTCGCATCAGAGCGTTGACGGTACGCCGTGACATCGCAACGAACAAGAGTTTCTCGATTATGTGAATGCTCTCCGATTTCAATGAGCTTTGGATATGTGGTCAAGATCATTATTCTGAACAACATTTCTCTTTAGAATTTGTGGCTGTAGGCTTTAGTTTACGAGATTATCGCGAGAAACTTTACTTGTAAATTCATTATGGGCGTTCATGATAGCGGACACGGCCTGCTAATGTATTCGAAACTAAAGCCGACCGTCAACCATTTCAAAGGAAAAAGATATTTAAAACGTCGAGTTTTATAACATTATTTCAAGGTCATTGAAATCGATGAAGACCCGGATCATCCTTACCCGACTTACGACAAATTTACCCGAACGAGAAAAGAGGCAGAAACTGATTGCTTTAAAAACTTACTTATTCAGCCGTAAATCCATTTGCTGCTTCGAAATGTGTGTCAATGGGTCAGTCGGTGACGAACTGCACAGGTATCTTCAGGTATACGACAGTACCGCAATCCAAGGGGCGTACAGCCAAGTCAACGAACTGCACAGCCGGTGGTAGATAGCAGGTATACGACACCCTGACGGATACGCGGTCAACGATATGGACTTTTCACTTTCACTTTCAAATCGATAAATAAATCACATGTCTTTTTCACACAGATGCACTAATAACAATTGCAATATCACTTGTATTGCAGCACAATAAAATTTAAATCACAACTTTCTAAAAGAAGAACATCCCGAATTTTTCTTTCACTTTTCACTGTACGGTCAAACGTACGTTTCCACACTGGGAATATTTCACGGCGACAGTCGATGCACTAAAATCCTTCGAAATCGACGAACTGATCGACGAACTCACAATTATTTGACACGTATACGGTGTCGGATGTATGGCCGCTCTCGCCTGATATACCTGAACGTGGCACCATCATCGCGCCCGCAGAGGCCGTAAGCGAGAACGATATGAAAATTGTCTTGCGAACTGAGCATGATGCGACAGAGACTTAAACTGACTGCAGCTTCCCAAAAAAGCTGCGAACACCCCCGAATATTCCCACCACGAAGGAAAACTGAGGATACAGGAACATTATAAAAAAAACACGTGTTTTGCAGGAGTTGAAAGTGCAGCAGTGTGACTCTTGCCTTTCCTCCACGATAGAAAACAGGGATCCTCGTCTCCGCGGAAGGGATCGTGCCATAAATCAGAAATCTGCAGTTACTCGGGAGTGTCCGCTGGATACCGGAACGGAAAAATTTTCTCCTGCACATGTCGAGTTTACGAATTCTTTTTCGGCCGTGCAATTAAGTCCTAAAAGATTTCTGGTGTGCGCCGCTTGATCATTACCCGCGACGTCTGAGGCACGATGCAGGACATTCGAACGATAGAAAACAGGGATCCTCGTCTCCGCGGAAGGGATCGAGCCATAAATCAGAACTCTGCAGTGTCCGTGGGACACGGTAACGAAAAATTTACCAACAGTGCAATTCGACATGCGTGGAAGAAAATTTACGAGTGATTGCGAATATTGACAATTTTTATTTTGCCTGAAGATACGCTGTCTATTCATTACATTTGCATGCTTAAATTGGACATTTCATATCTAAGAATCTAATATTATTTTTATAATTTTGACTAGACTGTGGACGTAAATACAAAATAAAAATTCTCCAAGTCAATTGAAAAAATCCAAAGATGTATTTTTTCTCGCAATCATTTTAAAAAGTGAAAAATGTCATAGTAGCATCCTTAATTTTTATAATGTTCTTTTTGTTTTTTATTTGAATAAAATGAATAATGAAACCCCCATCTTTGCTTTGTCGAGAAATAAGGAAATTAATTGCACGGCCGAAAAAGAATTCGTAAACTCGGCATGTGCAGGAGAAAATTTTTCCGTTCCGGTATCCAGCGGACACTCCCGAGTAACTGCAGATTTCTGATTTATGGCACGATCCCTTCCGCGGAGACGAGGATCCCTGTTTTCTATCGTGGAGGAAAGGCAAGAGTCACACTGCTGCACTTTCAACTCCTGCAAAACACGTGTTTTTTTTATAATGTTCCTGTATCCTCAGTTTTCCTTCGTGGTGGGAATATTCGGGGGTGTTCGCAGCTTTTTTGGGAAGCTGCAGTCAGTTTAAGTCTCTGTCGCATCATGCTCAGTTCGCAAGACAATTTTCATATCGTTCTCGCTTACGGCCTCTGCGGGCGCGATGATGGTGCCACGTTCAGGTATATCAGGCGAGAGCGGCCATACATCCGACACCGTATACGTGTCAAATAATTGTGAGTTCGTCGATCAGTTCGTCGATTTCGAAGGATTTTAGTGCATCGACTGTCGCCGTGAAATATTCCCAGTGTGGAAACGTACGTTTGACCGTACAGTGAAAAGTGAAAGAAAAATTCGGGATGTTCTTCTTTTAGAAAGTTGTGATTTAAATTTTATTGTGCTGCAATACAAGTGATATTGCAATTGTTATTAGTGCATCTGTGTGAAAAAGACATGTGATTTATTTATCGATTTGAAAGTGAAAGTGAAAAGTCCATATCGTTGACCGCGTATCCGTCAGGGTGTCGTATACCTGCTATCTACCACCGGCTGTGCAGTTCGTTGACTTGGCTGTACGCCCCTTGGATTGCGGTACTGTCGTATACCTGAAGATACCTGTGCAGTTCGTCACCGACTGACCCATTGACACACATTTCGAAGCAGCAAATGGATTTACGGCTGAATAAGTAAGTTTTTAAAGCAATCAGTTTCTGCCTCTTTTCTCGTTCGGGTAAATTTGTCGTAAGTCGGGTAAGGATGATCCGGGTCTTCATCGATTTCAATGACCTTGAAATAATGTTATAAAACTCGACGTTTTAAATATCTTTTTCCTTTGAAATGGTTGACGGTCGGCTTTAGTTTCGAATACATTAGCAGGCCGTGTCCGCTATCATGAACGCCCATAATGAATTTACAAGTAAAGTTTCTCGCGATAATCTCGTAAACTAAAGCCTACAGCCACAAATTCTAAAGAGAAATGTTGTTCAGAATAATGATCTTGACCACATATCCAAAGCTCATTGAAATCGGAGAGCATTCACATAATCGAGAAACTCTTGTTCGTTGCGATGTCACGGCGTACCGTCAACGCTCTGATGCGAGCGCGGCGCGGCGTGGCGGCCCAGGGCGCGCTCTGATTGGTCCGTGTTTTTCGTTAATAACTGCTAAACAAAGCCGCGGTTGACATTGGTGCAAAGGAAAATGTCGCTTGAAATGACCCAAGGAACCTCCCATTTCCAGGAACGACACGAATTTTGGGACACCCTGTATAAGGCCTCATCGCTTGTCGGAGGTAAATATGCAACACCAATTATAAGGGCAGGATTAACAGATGTGACTTCAACAAATAAGTGTTCAACATTTGAAATGGTAGTGATAATGCTACTACTGCGTAAGGTGTTTCGAATCGCAATGAGAACGCCGCCACCTCTGGAGTATAAGCTTGATTGTTTAGATCTATCGCAACGGTGAATGGTGTAATTACTTAAGCCTAGTTCGCTGTCATTAAAACTATCTGTAAGCCAGGTTTCAGTTAAGATAAGGACATCGTATTGAGGTGTGGGGACGTGGTTCCCCCTTCCCTGTGATGGTCTGGAGTGGGGGTCGACGGCGCTGTCTGCGCGTCGAGCCTGCCGCTTCGTGTCTCTCGTCTTGCGACCATCGAGTTGAACGTTACATATAAAGTCCGTGTTCATTTATTCCACCTTAACCACGTGTTGTGGCATCCATCTTGTTTACCGATCACGTGTAATTCCGACCGCGTGTGGACGCGGAATATCGCTGTTATACATAGAGCGATAGAGTTTTCCACATTGGTGACCCCGACGTGATCTAGTCGTTCGTCGTGGGATTTGGTCCGACGAATTTCGGACTCGACGTTTGATGGTCGGCGAGGTTTCAACCTCGTGTTGAGGGACGAGCGCAGCACTTCTGTGCACGCTGGGACAGCCGTTTGGTTGGCCGTTCCTGCAATTTTGGCTTGCTGGATTCCGGCGCTTTGCTTGCATCGTGGGATGCGCGAAGCCACCGTCACCGGCGCCTTGTTTGCATCGTGGGATGCGTGAAGCCACCGTCACCGGCGCCTTTGTTTGCATCGTGGGATGCGCGAAGCCACCGTCACCGGCGCCTTTGTTTGCATCGTGGGATGCGTGAAGCCATCGTCACCGGTGCCTTCCTCTGTGTGCGGTAAAGTGGGCGAGCCCGTTTATTGTGCGTGCTTGCGGTGTTGGTGACGTGCGCGTGCGATTTCTCGATCGAGAATCGCATTTGGACGCCATTGGTTTACGTCCTTCTTGCGCATGCGCGGTTACGACTGCGTAGCAGTCGATTCTGTTCGCGCGCTTTCTATCGCGACGACGCCGGTCAGCCGCCATTCTTTAACTAGTGCGCGCGTTCTTGTCTTTGTTTGAATTCGGCACTATGGCGGAAGCAGGCTCTGGCTCGGAAGCAGGCTCTAGCTCGGACAGGGCCAATCGGATCGAGAGCTATCGCGTTCCGAAAATTCCAGCGTTTTATCGGGCTGACCCGGCGTTGTGGTTTGCGCAGGCTGAAGGGACATTGCGTTCAGCGAACATTACGTCCGAGTTTACCAAAGCCGACTCGGTATTAGCGGTTCTAGACTTTGAGGTTGCCGCATCGGTGCGGGATTTGATTTTAATTTCTCCGCGTCCGCCTGACATTTATGAGCGTCTTAAGCACCGCATAATTGCCACGTTCGGTCCATCTCCGGAGGCAAATCTGAGAAAATTGTTGAAGGGACAGGTCCTGTCCGATGGGAAACCTTCCCTAATTCTAAATCGTCTCAGGAATTTGAATGACGGCAAGTGCGATGACGCTGTTATCCGTAGCGTTTTCCTTGAACATCTCCCCGCGGGTCAGCGGGCTATCCTCGCGTCCACGGGTCTCGAGGATTTGGAGATGTTAGCGAGTATCGCGGACAAGATTGCCGAGTCTTCAGGTCCTTCTGACCATTCCATTGCCGCAATCGAGCGAAGTGCGTCCTCCACTGATCGACGTGCGCCTTCCACTGATCATCTGGAGAGGGCCATTAATAGATTAACCGAACAGGTAGCGAAGATGACTGCGTCGGTGAACCTATTGTTGCGGCGTCGCGATCGTTCCGCGGGCTCCGCGCGTCGCGCGCGTCCATCGTCTCGAGGTCGTTCGAAGTCTCGCGATGCGTCGGACGGATCTAACCTGTGCTATGCACACAGGAAGTATCCCGATTCGCCGAATTCGTGCAAGGTCTGGTGCGATAAGTACCCAACGTTTAAGTCGGGAAACTGAGTCCTCCTTCCGTGGCCGAGACGGGCGCGGGAGGTGACCGCGAATCTTCCCGTCTCCATATTCGTGACCGCATTTCGGGAACGTCATTCCTGATCGATACAGGTGCGGATTTATCGTTGGTTCCGGCGAATCCAGCCATACGGGGAAAGGCTACGGGTTTCAGGCTCGTCGCGGCTAACGACACGGCTATCGACACTTACGGCGAATCGTTTCGCACACTTGATCTCGGGTTGCGACGTCCGATCAAGTGGAATTTTTGTATCGCCGCGGTGCCGCACGCGATCATTGGCGCGGATCTTCTTCGGCATTATGGTCTGCTTGTCGACCTTCGGTCGAACCGTTTAATCGATTCGCAGACGAAGGTGTACGCAGTTACTGTGCCGTACACTGTTCCAGGTTGTTGCGTGAGCGCGTGTCTGCCTTCTTCGCGATTCGCGTGTATCTTCGCGGAATTCCCCGAGGTTTTTGGTGCGTCGGTGGTTTCACCGATTAAGCCGGCAGATGTGTATCATCACATTGTTACCACTGGCCCTCCGGTGTCCGAGAGACCACGTCGTCTCAATCCTGACAAACTCAATGCCGCCAAGCGTGAATTTAGAACGCTGGTCGAGGCGGGTATTTGTCCTTCTTCGAGCCCATGGGCTAGTCCCATTCATATGGTCTTAAAAAAGGACGGCACGTGGCGCATATGCGGGGATTATCGAGGGTTGAATAGTAAGACGGTTCCTGACAAGTATCCGACGCCGCATATTCATGATTTTTCCGTGAATCTCAATGGGAAGACGATATTTTCGTCGCTCGACCTGTTCAGGGCGTATAACCAGATTCCAATGGCACCCGAGGACATTGAAAAGACTGCGGTGACAACGCCCTTTGGGCTGTTTGAATTTCTGTGCATGACCTTCGGTCTGAAAAATGCCAGTCAGTCGTTCCAAAGGTTTCTGGATAGGGTTCTCGGTGACCTTGATTTTGTGTTCGTTTATATCGACGATATACTTGTCGCGTCGAGCTCGGAGGAGGAGCACGCTGAACATCTCAGGATGGTTCTTCAGCGGCTCAACGAGCATCACTTGCGTTTGAACCCAAGTAAATGTGTCTTCGGTGTGTCTGAGATTGAGTTTCTCGGGCACACTATCAATTCTGCCGGCATCAGACCATTGGCTTCTAAGGTCAAGGCTATTGTGGATTTTCCCGAGCCTAAGCGAGTCGTCGACTTGCGCCGATTCCTCGGCATGGTAAATTTTTACCGCCGCAACATCCCTCGTGCCGCGCATCTTCAAGCGCCTTTGAACGAATTCTTGTTGGATTCTAAAAAGAACGACACGAGGGAGATTCCTTGGACGAGTGATTCTCGGGAGGCGTTTATTAGGGTCAAGGAAGCCCTTGCTGGGGCGACCTTGTTGGTCCATCCGTGCGCTGGAGCGGTTTTGAGGGTGGTCACAGACGCGTCTGATTTCGCTATGGGCGCGGTTCTTGAGCAGCGGAGCGGTAACTCATTCTGGGAGCCGCTGGCGTATTTTTCGCGCAAGTTTAATCCCGCTCAAGTCCGATACAGCGCCTATGACAGAGAGTTGACAGCCGCGTTTGAGGCTGTCAGACATTTTAGAGACGCGATTGAGGGTCGGTCTTTTTCGATTCTTACTGACCACAAGCCGCTCATGTACGCGTTTTTACAGCGTCCTGATAGGGCCTCTCCTCGTCAGGCAAGGCAATTGTCATATATTGCGCAGTTTACGACGTCCATCGTATACATTCCGGGTTCGGACAATGTTGTGGCCGATGCATTGTCCAGGGTCGATGCTCTTCGAATGCCGCTCGAGGTTAGTCTCGAGGACATCGCCGGGGGGCAGGCTGCTGATGAGCAACTCAAGCTCATCAGCGCTTCTCCTGACCACCCGCTCAAATTAAGGAAATTGCTTTGGGGGCCAGAACACATTCCCGTATTTTGTGAGATCTCGGGGGAGGCCATTCGCCCCTATATTCCCGAGAATCTGCGCAGGGCTGTGTTCAATTTGTTTCATGATCTCGCCCATTCTGGCGCGAAGGCTACTGATAGACTTATTCGGCAACGCTATGTGTGGCCGGATATGCATAGAGACGTAGCTCGTTGGTGTAAGCTCTGTTTGAGCTGCCAACAGTCTAAAGTTTCTCGGCATAATCACCATCGTCCTGAACATTTCGTTCCTCCGGATGGCAGGTTTGACCATGTCCATGTGGACATTGTTGGTCCCCTGCCGACTTCCGAGGGTTTTTCTTATCTTCTGACGATGGTGGACCGTTTCTCCCGTTGGGTGGAAGCTGTTCCTATGAAGGACAGCGAGGCTGAAACAGTAGCTCGCGCGTTTCTGGAAACGTGGATTTCACGTTTCGGCGCGCCTAAAGTCGTGACCACCGATCAGGGGGTGCAGTTCGAGTCCAGATTATTTTCAGCGCTCTTGTCGCTTATAGGTTGCCATAGAGTTAGAACCACTCCGTATCATCCGCAGTCTAATGGTATGGTTGAGCGTTGGCACCGCGTGCTTAAAGCCGCAATTATGTGCCACGCCCGCGACGAATGGACCCGCGTTCTTCCCATCGTACTGATGGGACTAAGATCACACGTGCGTTCGGATATTACAGCGTCGCCTGCGGAAATGGTGTTCGGGACAACATTGCGCCTGCCGGGGGAATTCTTCCTCCCCGACAACGATGCGCCTGACCCGAACGTTTTTCTCGAAGAATTCAAGAGGTTTATGCGAAAGCGACGACCTATTCCGGTCGTGCATAATTGCGGGACGCGTGCGTTCATGTTCAAGGAGTTGCGGACATGTACGCGCGTGTTTCTCCGTAATTCTGCGAAGAAATCGCTGGAGCGACCTTACACTGGACCGCATCGTGTTATCGAGAGGGTCACTGAGCACCTTTTCAAAATTGATGTTGGCGGGGCTCAGCGTACAGTGTCCTCCGATTTAGTTAAACCGGCGTTTATCGTCCCGGACTTCCTAGCGGACGCGCCGCCGGGAGTCTCTGGTCCATCCGACCCCTCTGGTCGGGATCGTCCCGCGCTTCAAACATACGCGCGAAAAACCGTGAAGTTTGCGGCAGACACGCGCGGTTAGGTTTAATCTAGTTTTAAGCGTTGTATTTGTTTTGGTTGACAGGTTCATGTTACTTTCATGTGTTTGCACGTTGTGCGTTATTTTTTTTGTTTTGTTCTTGTAAATATTGTAAATATTGTTTTTTTATATATACACATGTTGAATTACTGAATAAAGTTCGTTCACACTCGGGGGGGAGTCTGTGGGGACGTGGTTCCCCCTTCCCTGTGATGGTCTGGAGTGGGGGTCGACGGCGCTGTCTGCGCGTCGAGCCTGCCGCTTCGTGTCTCTCGTCTTGCGACCATCGAGTTGAACGTTACATATAAAGTCCGTGTTCATTTATTCCACCTTAACCACGTGTTGTGGCATCCATCTTGTTTACCGATCACGTGTAATTCCGACCGCGTGTGGACGCGGAATATCGCTGTTATACATAGAGCGATAGAGTTTTCCACAGAGGTGTCAAACAGGCGACCTCTTGCTGTAAATCATTTAATTTCGTGCGTAGTCCCCTAACATTTTGATAATATACCGACAGGTGACGGACTAGTTTTTTGAATCATGACGATTTTTCGCAACAATCTTAGGAGTACCGTTTACATATCTAATAGTCTTGCCTTGATCGTTCATTTCACGTAATTTAACCCGTAAATCACTTAAAAACGCACGTTGCTTCACTGTAGAGTCGTTGGATATTCTCGCAGAACCAGGGTAGTTTTGTTTGTTTTTGAGGATCTTTCTCGGGAAGATCGGTGAATTAAAAGAGATGCAGAGAGGACGAGGTTTACTGGTACTTTTACTACCCAGTCTTTTAATAGAAAAATTACCGATGGCTTCGGTGACCTCAGTATCGCGTAATAAATTCTTGACTGCATCGA
This sequence comes from Lasioglossum pauxillum, assembly GCA_933228785.1. Taxonomy (NCBI): domain Eukaryota; kingdom Metazoa; phylum Arthropoda; class Insecta; order Hymenoptera; family Halictidae; genus Lasioglossum; species Lasioglossum pauxillum. The sequence goes on along the minus strand of OW121705.1, from coordinate 23,000,693 downwards.
TGTCCGAAGTAGCGTCTGTCTCAGTCAGATTAAACAAAATTATATTATGCGATCTTCTGTTTCTTTCCGCCAGTTCCTCTATTATGTCCTCTTCAGAGTAGTTCGATTCCAGATTAGAAACTCTTTTATTTAAATCTATTAAAGAGTTGTTTAGTAAATCAAGATTTGATTGAAAATCCAATAGGTCATTTTCTAGCTTGGAGAATTTAGCGCCTAGCTCCGTCCTCAGCTCATTTTCAAATTTGGAGAATTTGGCGTCGAGAAGTTGTTCGATTTTATTCAGAAGATCATCATTTGGTGACATGACAGTGCCGTGAGCTGATGTTGAAGGTGAGGTAGCGGCATTGGTTGTCACTTCATCTCCGCAATTTAACAGCTTTCCCTTATGAAAGGGATGCTGAGTTCTGTGTACACAGGCAGGATGAGATACAACGTCACAGGATGTGCACGTGACAGGCTTAACCACTTGTATTCCACACCCCTTGCATAACGATCTTTTAGTTAGAGACATAACTCAGTCTGTGTTGGCAAGGAGAAAGAGAGACACAATAAGTTGAGACACACTGCTTCCTTGTATGATGAGGAGATGTACAATGTCCGTGTGTACCAACACGTCGAAACCACTGCTGATAAACACAGCCGGAGATCGATCAAACACCAAACTACTTCCAAATCACTCGATTAAGATGCAGAAAAAGTACAATAAATCCAAAATTTGATGACCAATTCACACTTCACTTATACGATTATGATCAGTGTACAGAGACGAATCGATCAATGTATTGCACTGGCAACTAACCATATTATTTTACCTCTGCGCGATCTATAAACAGGGAGCGACAGTTTGCACGTCCTGCTATGAGAATTTTGAAAGCGACTTTTTGCTATTGTAGTTTTCGTTATATTTACACGTTTTTCGCTATTGTAGTTTTCGTTGCGTCAGGATATTGCTGGCGGCTTTTCTTCTTCATTGCGAGCTAAAATTTGATTGTAATCCTGTATTAGCTTAACGGCTCTTTCTGCCGAATCTTTGACCACAGGTAAAGCCTTAACTATATCTAAACCTAGTTTGTAAGAATCTTCATCTTGCCAAACTGGATCATTATTTAAAAATTCTGTCGATATATTAAATCTACTAAAACATTTTCGACTTTCGTCCTGTTCGCGATCGAATCTTGCGATCTCCGGCGAGCGCAACGCGCCGTTCCTCGTCCCGCCGTGACGTCAGCGCTCGATCGCGATTTCACGCGAAGCGGTTCCTCGGCTCGCGCTCCGACCCCGGATTTAGGCAGGATCACGCGAGGATGATCCACCAATCATCGATCTGTCATCCTCGCGTGATTCTTGTGAACCAATCCTCAACGGACACCGCTCTGAGGAATCTCCGAGTCCTCGAAAACGGATCAGATTTCACGCGACACTCATTACAAACATTCGTTTATCCGCTCTTTCACGCATTGTTCTGTAAATCACACATATTTATCAAATCCTATCTATATTCCTCAATATCGATAATTCAATAAATACAGTCCACATTCTGCTCGCTAAACTCAATGTCGTGCGGTTATACAATTTCTTTCACCTTCTCGCACTGCGCTGTGCGCTTCCACCGGCTCCTACGCTCACGGAATACGAGACCGTCGGCTCGTTCCGCTACACGTCCGATATAAAATCTGAAATGTCCTTTTGCATGTGATCGGCCATATTAGTTGGTGAAATGACAAATTTTTTATAATAATCGCCGCTACTAAAAGATCACTAATTGATCAAGACACTCTTGTTCCCGTTGATCTCGTATCTGGGCTCGTCGTTAACAACTCTTTTGTAAGACCTACCACTTGTGGTATAATGACTCCAAGTTCTCGACGCAGCGACTGTTTAACTGAACTCGAATTCTGGTTTTTTCCCACCCTTCCACTTCTTTAACAACAAGGTGTGCACTAGACCGAAGGTTCAATTTCACTTTCCGCAAATTATAAAATAGCACTCTTAAAACTTGTCGTTTCGATGGCAACTTAGCGCCAATTATCTGATTTTCATCATGTTTTAATAAGAACAGTTTTTCGCGACTTCTGCTCTCCATTGGGCTTCTCAATTTACATAGAAATTGAGTAGTCTTCCTGTATGACTACTGTAACGGCTCGCGTCTGCCGACTCTGGATTGAACAACGATGATCGCGAGTCCGATTTTGTAGGTTGAGGTGGTAGTTGTTCAAAGACAACACTTGAGGTTATATGTTCGCTTACTCGATACTGATTTTTACAGTTCGTTAGCTCAGACAGATCTAATCGGTGGTTCTCTGATACATCTAAATCTTACTTCGGTGTGGGTGTCGTTTTTTTGGAAAAGTGTGGTGATTGGTTGATGGAGTTGAAAGTTATTGGTGGAAAAACTAGTAAGGGTAGGAGTAGGAATAGGAGTGGGAGTTTAAATACGGGTGGTTACAAATTTTATAACGAGGGTTTACATCTGTTTTCCGGGTGTACGCTTACGAATTTCAAGATAGGTAAAATTGTAAAAAAGTGGACTTAAGGTCCACGGGGTACATCTGGAGGTAACGTAATAAGTTATATTCGGTCATAGGTAATAAATGAATATGTTTAAATATCTGTTATTTGTGGTTGTACGAAAAAATGTCAGAGGAAAAAGTTGCACTCTTCAATACGGTAAATATTGTTGGATTTTTATAACTGATACCTCTTATTCTTTGTAATAACAAAATATGTATTTGAATATATTTGAATATATTGTGTACAATATTTACAATATGAAACGATATGAGACAATATATATTATGCCTTTCTTTATCTCTTTGTACTTTTACTTTTACTTTTACGTGCCGCATGCCACACTATACGAACTTGATCTAACCGTTGTTTCTCGCTTCGCTCGCCACGCGGATGCCGGCGTGAGCATACGCACATGCGCACTTTCACTCACACATATACACGCTGAGGAAGGTGTCTGATATTTCCAACATCCTCTTCCACATTTCTCAGCGTGTATCCTCAGTTGTATATCTCACTCATGCATTCACACACGGTGAGGAAAGTTTCAGATACTTCAACGTCCTCTTCCACCTTTCTCAACGTGTGTTCTTTGGTTTCAATTCTTACCCATTCAACTGACTCGTACATTCCTTAAATCTAGTTTCGCTTTGTACTTTAGTAAGTATATCTGCTATTTGTTCTCTCGTCGGACAGTACTTTATTATTAAGTTCTTTTCTTTTACTTGTTCGTGAATAAAATGGTATCTGACATCTATGTGTTTCGAACGCTTGTGTATCACACCAGTCTTGATGAGGTTAATTGCACTCTGATTGTCTATATTTAATGTTACGTGAATTTTTGTTTCTAGCAACTCGTTTAATAAATTTCTCAAATATATTAATTCTTTGCAACAGTCAGCCACTGCAATATATTCCGCTTCTGCGGTTGACAACGCCACTATTGGTTGTTTTTTTGAACACCAAGCTACTGGACCTCCGCAGTAGAAAATCACATAGCCTGATGTGCTTCTTCTCGAATTTTTATCTCCTGCAAAATCTGAATCGCAGAATGCAATTAGCTCATCCACATTCGCTCTTTCATTGTACTCTATTCCTAAATCTTTGGTTACATTTATGTATCTGAAAATATGTTTTACATCATTTACTCGACGCTTTGTATGTTGTGTTACATATCTACTGCATACGTTTACCGCATAGGCGATGTCTGGTCTGGTCTTGTTAGACAGATACAGCAGGTTTCCTACGGCTTCCCTATACGGATATTCTTTGTCTATTTCCTCTTCGTCTGTATCATTGCCTTTGCACATCGGAGTTCTCGCTGGTCTACTCTCACTCATATTAAATTGTTCTAACATCTTTTCTGCGAATGTTCGTTGAGTGAGTTTCAGTCTTCCATCTCCCCTGCGTATTTCCATACCTAAAAATAATTGTGGTTCAAAATTAAACGTGATTTCGAACTCCCGTTTTAATTCGTCCGCCAACTGCTTGATTTCTGGTTTGTTTTCTCCTATGATTATGCCATCATCAACGTAAATGGCAAGAAACATTGTACCAGCTGAATTTCTAAACATGCACTGTTCAGACTGCAGTGGCTTCATTCCATGGTTTTTTAGAACATTTGACAGTTTGATGTTCCAGTTTAATTGAGCCTGCTTTAACCCATAAAGAGATTTATTAAGTTTACAAATTTTATCTTTTATACCGTAGCCCTCAGGTGGAAACATGTATATTGTTTCTTCTAGTTCCCCATACAAAAAGGCAGTTTTAACGTCAAATGATGCTATACTGTAATTTCTCTTGGAAGCTAGTGCTAAAAGGATTCGCAAGGCATTGATATTTACAACTGTACTAAAAATTTCAAAGAAATCTATTCCTGGTTTTTCTTCACAACCTCTTACTACTAATCGAGCCTTATACGTACCATTATCCTTTATTTTAAATACCCATTTAGACGTTAGTGGTCTCTTGTTTATTTCATCAGGATTTACCAGTTCCCAAGTTTTGTTTCTTTCTAGAGACTCCTTTTCTTGATCTATAGCCTTTTTCCAAAAAACTTTGTCTGGTCCTGACATTGCTTCTGTATATGTCAGCAAGGCACAGGTTCCGAACCTTTCAGGCAGTCGTTTTTCTCTTTCTGATCTTCTCAGGGGTTGTTTTTCTTCTTCAGCTTCTTTTTCCTTGTCCTCTGCTAATTTCTTATTCTCTTCTAGTTTCTTGTCCTCTTCTAATCTCTTATTCTTTTCTTGTTTCTTGTCCTCTTCTAATGTCTTATTCTTTTCTTGTTTCTTGTCCTCTTCTAATTTCTTATTCTCTTCTAGTTTCTTGTCCTCTTCTTCATTTACTGTTTCACCAGTCTCTTCGTTTAACAGGAGGATTTGTTTTGTTTGAGTGCAGCTTGCATTCACTTCTTTATTTCTTCCAAATTTGACATCTCTGGCTATATATGTTCTCTTTCTATCTGGATCCCACAGTCTGTATCCATTTGGTGCATAACCTAAAAAAATGCCTTTCTTACCTCTGTGATCTAACTTTTTTTGTGGACCCAATACTTTTGCAAAGACTTCAGTGCCAAAAATTTGTAGATTTGTTAGGTTAGGTGTCACTCCAGTTAATTTTTCTATTGGTATTACATCTGCTGCTTTGGTATAGCTTCTGTCAATTAAATATACTGCTGCGAGGACTGCTTCTCCCCACATTGTTTTATTTAGTTTTGCATCTTCTAGCATTGCCCTGGCTTTTTCCATGATTGTGCGGTTCATTCTCTCTGCTGTTCCATTCAACTGCGGAGTGTAGGGAACGGAACAGTCTAACGTTATGCCTTCTTCAAGGCACCAGTTTTTAAGGTTTTGATTTATGTATTCTCGTCCATTATCACATCTGATTTTGGCCACCTTATTGCCCATTTTCCTTTCCAGTCTTTTTATGTTAAATTTGAGGAGATCTGCAACTTCGAATTTGTTTTGTATTAGGCTTACCTCAGTGTAGTGAGTGTAGTCATCTATTAGTGTTACGAAATATCTTTTACTGTCCCATGTACTTGCCCAGATAGCACGGCCTGCGGCCTAGCCCAGCGTGCCGAGCCCGTGATCGGAACGTGACGAGCCCACCACCGCTTCGAGTCACCCGTAGCTCAGCGTGCTCGGTCTGTTCCGAGCCAGTGCGCGCGCCAGTGCGAGCACCGAGCGAGTTCGCCGGGCCTCGCCCGCCGTGCCGGTCCTGGGACAGCTTTGGGCCGATTAGCATGGGTGCGGGATTCGCGTCCTCATTTCGTGATAATACAAACACGGGTTGTTTCAGTAGTCAAAAACGCTAGATAAAAGATCAATCTAGGCAGCAATCGTCCTCAAAAGTGTTTTTTTTGCGTATACTAGGTGTAATTTGCATTATTCGGCAGCATACATGTTACAAAAATAGCCATACATGCGCAGTCGTACGCTTCCGAATGATGCAAATTACGACTCGTAAACGTAAAAAATCGAACTTCCGAGGTCGATCGTGGCCTAGATCAATCTTTTATCTAGCGTTATTGACTACTGAAAAATCAAATTTGTGCATTATCGAGAAACGAGAACGCGAATCCCGCACCCTTAAAATCCTGGAAAAAGGAATCTACCTCCGCAGGAGGGCAGCACTAATGTCGCGATTGCCGGTATACAGAATACAGGGCAGGCCGCACCATCGTGGTAGACGTCGATAAAGTTAATACCTACTACGTAGATGCGCACAATTCTCCCTTTTTCCCAGATAACAGCAGCCAATAAATAATAGTTTCTTAAATTCATATTTAAAATTTTTCAATGAATATTCGTGCGCATGCAAGCACGGCAATCGAAATACTAAGTAAAATATGAAATTTAAAAAAAGTCTCGCAGAAACGAAAATTCATAATAACGTATGACTACGTTAAAAATATTAATATTTATTAAAAAATGAAATAATTCTGAAATTCAATCAGCTATATTTACAATTAAAATACTTGAAATTCGCCGAAGAAACAGGGAATGTGTACAATGAATATTAGGAAAATTTATAATAACGAATGACTACGTTAAAAATATTAATATTTATTAAAAAATGAAATAATTCTGATATTCAATCAGCTATATTTACAATTAAAATACCTGAAATTCGCCGAAGAAACAGGGAATATATACAATGAATATTCTAATTTAAACTTTATTAAAGATGTTCTTTATTAATGACTTCATTAAATAAAACATTTATTTTAAAAGAATAAATAAATCTTCCAGATACGACGTTGCGTGGCACCCTGTGCTCCTGCTCCTAGTCCTTTTCCACGAGCTCGATTTTGTTAAATACAGCATACCTGAAAAATACGAGACAAACAATTAATATGAAATACTTCGAACGACTAATGACAAAACGGCAGAATTACGCATATGCTTACCAAACGAGAAATTCAATAATCGTCGCCTCTTCCAGATTGCCGCGACGTCCTGTGCTCCTTTTCCACGAGCTCGATTTTGTTAAATACAGCATACCTGAAAAATACGAGACAAACAATTAATATGAAATACTTCGAACGACTAATGACAAAACGGCAGAATTACGCATATGCTTACCAAACGAGAAATTCAATCATCGTTGCCTCTTCCAGATTGCCGCGACGTCCTGTGCTTCTTTTCCACGAGCTCGATTTGTGCTCCTTTTCCACGAGCTCGATTTTGTTAAATACAGCATACCTGAAAAATACGAGACAAACAATTAATATGAAATACTTCGAACGACTAATGACAAAACGGCAGAATTACGCATATGCTTACCAAACGAGAAATTCAATCATCGTTGCCTCTTCCAGATTGCCGCGACGTCCTGTGCTTCTTTTCCACGAGCTCGATTTGTGCTCCTTTTCCACGAGCTCGATTTTGTTAAATACAGCATACCTGAAAAATACGAGACAAACAATTAATATGAAATACTTCGAACGACTAATGACAAAACGGCAGAATTACGCATATGCTTACCAAACGAGAAATTCAATCATCGTTGCCTCTTCCAGATTGCCGCGACGTCCTGTGCTTCTTTTCCACGAGCTCGATTTGTGCTCCTTTTCCACGAGCTCGATTTTGTTAAATACAGCATACCTGAAAAATACGAGACAAACAATTAATATGAAATACTTCGAACGACTAATGACAAAACGGCAGAATTACGCATATGCTTACCAAACGAGAAATTCAATCATCGTTGCCTCTTCCAGATTGCCGCGACGTCCTGTGCTCCTTTTCCACGAGCTCGATTTTGTTAAATACAGCATACCTGAAAAATACGAGACAAACAATTAATATGAAATACTTCGAACGACTAATGACAAAACGGCAGAATTACGCATATGCTTACCAAACGAGAAATTCAATAATCGTCGCCTCTTCCAGATTGCCGCGACGTCCTGTGCTCCTTTTCCACGAGCTCGATTTTGTTAAATACAGCATACCTGAAAAATACGAGACAAACAATTAATATGAAATACTTCGAACGACTAATGACAAAACGGCAGAATTACGCATATGCTTACCAAACGAGAAATTCAATCATCGTTGCCTCTTCCAGATTGCCGCGACGTCCTGTGCTTCTTTTCCACGAGCTCGATTTGTGCTCCTTTTCCACGAGCTCGATTTTGTTAAATACAGCATACCTGAAAAATACGAGACAAACAATTAATATGAAATACTTCGAACGACTAATGACAAAACGGCAGAATTACGCATATGCTTACCAAACGAGAAATTCAATCATCGTTGCCTCTTCCAGATTGCTGCGACGTCCTGTGCTCCTTCTCCTCGTTCTACGAGATACTGATAAAATTCAATGGGTTTCCACATTACCCAGGAGGTACCATTGTTAATGCATTTTTTTTAAAGTGGTATCCCCAGGAGGCATATTCCACTATGTCATATGATGGTTGCGGGAAAGGAAAGATGTAAATGCGGTCGTACCTATTAAAAAAATCACGTCTCGTCAGTATGAGAAAGGACTGAGACAACCCATTCGGTGACTTCCAATGGGCTATCGTAGGTCTCTCTCGCACTGACTAACGGCATAAGGTAGCACTTTGCTCTAACTTCTTCCAATTTGATACAGTGCAATTCTGTGCCCAGGTTTGTACATTGGAAAATGTCTAAACTCTTCGAACTCATGTGTATATCGTAAAATTCTTTAACCGTGTGAAACCGCTTCACGCCTAATGTAAATGTGTTTTTATGCGGGCGAATTGTTCTTATAAGACATATTGTACCGTCGCGTAAGATGCAGCAATTGTTTTTATTGTGTATGGAAAATAAGATGTTGTTGAATTTAATTTTTTTATAAAAAATCGCGCCACTACTATCGGAAAACCTCATAGAAGCATGGACAGTTTTGGAAGAGTCACCAACTTTCTTACTGCTACCATGTCTTTCTCTTTCGGCTATTCTATTTTTAAATTGGGACAAAGGTAGCCCGGGCTTTCTGAAATTTTTTGTGAAAAAGGACATGTTGCTTTCATACGGGAAAGCGGAAAAGGAATCTAATGGACCGAATCGGCTGACGTCTTCCGCCAAGTGCAGAAGGCAATGGACATTATACGAATTGAATTTTGGGCCATAATGGTGTTCGCAGGAGCGAACAAACTGTTTTAATGCTGCTTTAGCAAACCGGAAATGTAATTTTAATAGCGACGCTGAAGTGAAAATTCTGATTGCACTGTGCAGGAGTAAGAAATGAGTGTAAATGTGGTGGTCTAATACTTCGCGCATTACAACGGGGCCAGTATACAAAAGTAATTGCCGAAATTCCGTTGCTTTGAATTTTGTAAAAAATGTTATGGGTCGCGGACGGCGAGCAAAGTCGGAAGGACAATATCTATCAATTGAAATTAATTTTTGGGAGACTGAATCGATTTTCGGTGAAGGTAATTTTACTGATTTGCTATAATTCCCACACACCCAGGCGTAGCATAATTTTCGCATGACACCTAGTAATACTAGATGCATGTACTCGAACGGGACCTGCGAAACCATTCCCATGGGTAAAGAAGCTAATGGGCTGTGGCCTTCTTTGTGATGATCGTTATACGTTATTTGAATATATTCTGTATCGGTTCGGGGTTCATGATCAACCCCATAAAAAACCATGCGATTCTCTACCCGTGTGCCACAGACTTTACACTTAGAGCATGGTTGTTGCGACGTGTGGGCTTTATGATTTAAAATGAATGCTCGCGCCGGTGCATCAGCAATGAAACAACGCAACTCTACGGGGATTTTCCGATCGTTAAAATTAATACCTCCATTCGACGTGATCGAATCGATGTCGGCGACAAATTTTTGTAAGTAATCTACGGGGTTCGCGGGCTTATGTTCCCCTTTATAAATTCCAATAATAATTGGCCTACTGTTTTTAATGTTGGTTACTCGAATTTGAATTGGCCACAGTTGGATCATGCCGGATTTGTCCAACGTGCAGCCATCTATATGGAAATCTATTACTAACCGTTCGGGAATGGTCTTGACAGATTTAATTAGATGCACCAATTTTGACTCTACGTTAAAATGAATATACTGGCCTGGTTCCACGACGGACGTGGTGGCCCTTCCGCGAGGTGTGCCGACAAGTGTCCTCACATCAGTGGGTAAATCGCTAAAACAAGTGTGTGTACGCAGAAGGCATAGGAAGTTATTAGCCTGAGTGTGTGTTATATTATTATTTATAAAAAATGAGGCTAAAAGTTCGCGGAAAGGTTTTTCCCGTTCAGCGCCAGCAGAGTTCTGGGCTGTGTCATCGCGTGACGGAATGGAACAAGAAGACGTGCTAGGCATGTCTTGAAAATTTTGATCGGACGAAGAGGTGGTGGTGGTGGTGGTGGTGATCTCCTGCACAGTGGCAACATTCGCGGGGGCTGCCGTTTGATAACGCGAGTGGTGTAACCGTGCCCTTATCTCGTTCGAAATACGGCGTTGTTGACTACTACTAAGTGTTCGAAATGACTTACGCGAAATTGACTTTTTCAAAATTCTGGGAGCCATTAGAGCAAGAGTGAACCTAACAAATAATATAAATAATCACGCAAATACCTTCTTTCCTTCCACGCAGTCCACGTAATTCTAATACCTCACTTGATGATCCAGGTGGCTCGCGTAATCCCAGTACTCAGTCGCAGACTTCACTCGGCACTCACAACTTCAACCACACAACCGAGTCGCGACCGTCACAACTGAACCTGTTTTACACGACCGAGCCAATTGAACGAGAATTGAGGACTGACCCCGCGGCGGCGATGGTGCATTCGTCGGACCCCCCCGGTCCGTGGGCCCCCCCCCCCGTACCCGTGGGCCGTTCCACCACCTCAACTGCTGAGTGCCCCTCTCTGGCGCACCAACGCACGAACGGCTGGAAACCCGTTTTTCGTGGCCAAAAGTATATATTTTAGCGTTACTTTAAAGTTAAGAGTTATAGTATGCTAGGTCGTTGAATTCGTTTCGACATCAGCAATAATATTATAAAGTCAGAAATACATTGTAACATTTAAAAAATTGACGTGATTTCCATTTTTATAAACAAAAAATTTTATTTTTAATTTTTGTTTATTAAAATTTATAGATACGTCGGAAAATATGTCCCAAAAGATCAACTTTTGTTGAAAACATTTTTCTGGCAGATCGTAGAAAATGTCTTAAAAATCGTGTTAACAGTACTATTCTGCCGCAGGAATAACATAAGTAACCATACTAACACAAATAAGATAAATACATAAGTTAAATTATTAATGCACCAATGTATATTATACGTATATGCATTATTTATAAATCTACATAAACTATAAAAATATATAAAACATAAATTCCCGGTGACTATTTATTAAAATCGTTGTACAATTAAAGCGGGCAGACGAGGACAGTTGAAACTTCATACACTATATTCAGATATGTCAACATGTTTCATATGCAAATGGTTCCATTTTAGAAGAAAGCTCTTTGAAGGGTTCTTACTCTGTTCCAAAAGAAAATTGTTTCAAAATTGTAATCTTGAAAAATGACTTTTGGCCACGAAAAACGGGTTTCCAGCACATTGTGCGTCGCGTAGTGTGTCAAATGAGCATTTTAGCTGGACAAAAGTCTACATCGCCTACTTTTCTATATTTATCAATTAATATGTTTACAGATGTATAAATTATGAATAAGGCCCTCCACACACGGGTCGATTGAAATCGCGTCGTGAAGTTCGTACGTCTTGCTCGTCAAATACGATTCATGCGACGGACGCGATTGCTGTCCACACACGGGTCGATTGTAATCGCGTCGTGCAGTTTTTACGTCTTGATCGTCGTACGATTCATGCAACAGACACGAATGCCGTCCACACACGAGTCGATTGTAATCGCGTCGTGAAGTTCGTACGTCTTGATCGTCATATACGATTCATGTGGCGGACGCGATTGCCATTTGCACACGGATCGATTGTAGTCAATTTGTGTTTTTCAAACATCAAGAATTGCGTTTTCACGTTTTCACTCAAAAATATGAAAACATGCTATTAATAGTGCCCGAATAAGCTACCATCAAAAGCGGTGTCCTCGATTTTTTTCAGATTTTTTGTTGTGGGAGATCATTGTCAAAAACAATAAAAACCAAACTGCTTCGACGTTTTGCTGCTAGAAGGAAAGCTAGACTTGCAGGTTTTACCGTGGGGGTATATTAAGCTCTAATTAGTGATACTACATCGAATTAAGCAATTTCTTTACCTCAGAAATGCGATTTAAGAGAGTGAAAAAATCGTCTCCCGTGGAGTCGCGCGAATCGTACGATCCACGCGATTTTCCAACTTCGCTTCCGATCGCACGCGATTAGAATCGCGGCAATTTCAGTCGAGCCGATTTCAGTCGACCACGAATCGACCCGTGTGTGGCTCTCCATTCATTTGCATTGGAAGTCACGTGGAGGGAGGAATCGCATGCGACTGGAATCGCGTCGACCGAATCGCCGATCGACCCGTGTGTGGAGGGCCTAATTCTTAAATTCTTAGCACAGTTAGTTGGTTTTTGTTAATTAAACAATAGATTTTAAGTTATTTGTAATTAAATATAAATTACAACAAAGTTAGTAATGGACCCATGTAGCACAGAGTGATTTAACAAATAGTAGATATATTATCAAAGAAGACGTAATTTTTAATTATGGACAAACAGAATCTAAATTTGCCCACCACGCCAAAATGTTTGAATTGTCGTTTCGATGGATCCGACTTGAACAAGACTAAACAAGATAGAACTCATCAGGTATCATCTAGCGGTTGTTATCGTGAACTCCCTTTCGGGAATTCGCTAAATAACTTCTATTTCATACATGATTTACAGGTGTGCGAAGAGTAAAAATGAACCAAGAGTGGAAATGGAATGATGTCAAATTTGGTGACAATGACATGATCCAGATTTTCGACTGACAAATTTATCTGAGATATGCATGGAAACACTGACACACAAAATTCTCTTTCCAGCAATTCTGGTCGCGTACGTGTTTATTTGTTCCTTGGTCATTTCCAAATACATTTTGCTATTCATTTTTCCTGGATGGTCAGAGTTACTATTTGTAAGCTGTTATGGCCACCTGGTATATTTTTAACATAAAAATGCCAACTGTTTATTACCAACGAAAATACACGTCAACAGCCGTCACCAACGACAAACAAATGTTTCGCAAACAAATGTATTCGCAATGAAGCGAACAGCGTCGAGTCTCGTTCGGTCCGTCATCGGGAAAAGACGTACATTATAATAAAGTTAAATTGATTCCTTTAATCCTGGCCATCCCTTACATATTTTAAATTGAATTTCTGCTAAACTTTTGCACTGGTTGTGCAAGTTAATAACAATTTTTCTTTCTTCCATCGTTCTTTCCCCACGTTACAATCCCATTGTTTAAAGAAGTAGGATTCTTAACGGAATATGGAGGTGCACGTGTGTACAAAAAGACCTTGGGCCTAACTGCATTGGTCATAAAAAACATCTGGAGTGCCAGTTGTACCTTGTCGTTAAAAATTCCATTGCCATACCAGTTGTAAAACGGCTTTCCGGAAAATATAACTTCGCTGTCGCTCGTAGCATAATTACCCGACCCTTTGCGCGGAAGGGCAAATGTTTTATTGCACTCGTCGATAGTCACGAAGAAAGACACGAACATCTTACCATGCCTCTATAGCGTTTCTTTGTTACAAACTTATTTGCAGACCTCCGCGGTCACTTGAGAGTTGCAGCTATTCATCTTGGGTTTTCCCGTCAACCCGCACACCGTGTGCAGTGACTCCTTCGGAATTGGGCAAAAAATTCATCGCCGATTGACGACTTTTCTGCTTTACTCGTTAATTGCGATTAACGATTATTAATCGTCAATCTGATAATTGATTAATGATCAACTGTAAATTCTCCATCCGCTCTCTGTTCCCTCGCTTTGTCTCCCTCTCCCTCCATATTACAATTTGTCGATAGACCGTACGGTGATTATAATTTCATCGATTTTTCGGCATGATGCTACATCATTTTCTGCTAGGGCGACACTGCGTGAATTTTTGCAGCACTCCATGAAAAAAAGTATGTGAAATGTACAGGTTTATTGCACCACTCCGGCCTCGGAACGCGTTCATTCAAGCTTCGAGCTGGCCAAAAGGATCCTAAAAGATCCGAAAGGGTCTGTGAATTACATACAGATACAAACGTATGGATATGATCCAGCGATTAACATCAAGCAAATTATACAAAATTTATTATATAATAACAATTAATAATATGTATGTCCAAATTCGAGAAAATCGTTTCTAAAAAACCTTATGTATCTTTTATAGGTTTGGAATTAAGTAAAATCAGATTATTAATTTCAATTCAGGACCTCAAAAGCTATGAAACGGACACTCTAGAACTTCCATGTGAAATCTGCATTTTTTCGAATTTTTTCAGGTTTTTGATTTTTTACGAACAGGATTTTCACTTTAAAAATCTGAAACCAATTGTAAAGTATGTATTTGGGTTCTTGACATATGTCACATTTCTTTCAGAATTTCTAAACATCATTAACTGGGGAAAATTGGCCAAAAACTGATTTTTCGATTTTACCCCATAACTACCCTCCGGATCGAGATACAGGGTTGAAACTTTGCACAGTATGTTTTTTCTTGGTGCTCTATCGAATGGCACATCGTCGATAAAATTCGGTTCAAGGGCATTTTTTACTATCTTATCCGGCTATACCCTTTGGCTACAATGTTGCAGTCTTTAAGCAAACGAGAACTGTACATATTTTCTAAAAGTCGGGTTTCCACCTATTTCGTTCATTAAAAACTTCAAAACAGAAAAGCTTTTCACCGAAAACGACCATAGAGATTCTGGACGGACGAAACTTTCAAGTTGCCCGAACGACGGAGAAAATAATGTAATAAATATCATGGCATTGTAATTTCACTGGTTTGCCGTCTCCGCCTGCAGGTGTACCTTCATGCAGTCCCTTGTCATGGGACCCATTTTCTACGCGTAACATCTCTTTATTTTTTGGTGAGATTAATCACTAGCCATGGAAGTGTAGGTGCGAACAAGTACGGACACAAAAGATATTTAGCGTTTTGTGCGATTCATATTAGTATGGCATGAATCGACCGTATATCATATGACTGATAATGATGAAATGATTGAGCTGTATGTGATAGATGCTTGGAAGTAAGTGAGGAGGAATTAATGTAACTATTGCTAGAATATTTAGTTTATATTATCGGAAGAATGTAATCGTGGTTTAGCAATCGCGTAAAATTATATTCATGGAATCCAATGTCGCCGACAATCCACAAAATTTTGATACATGGTGCAATTGTCGTTCAAACGTCCATATTGCCCATTGGACAATTGTCAGAGGAGGCGTCAGAGGTGAGAAATAAACATTTGCGAAACTATGGGGAAAGTTGCAGTAGCAAATTTTCAAAGAAGCCGTACAATTGCGATGTGCTTAATCAATTATTATTATTAAGTTCCGATCCTCTAATGACAACCAATAGAAAATTACATAAACCGCGAAACAAAAATTATCATCAAAGGTGCTCGTGCCCGCCGTTTAAATTAATTACATCGATCATAGTGACTCGTCTGACATGTCAATAGATTCCCAAGACTCGAATTTACAATATTCGCTATAATTTACTTTATAAGTATTGTACAATTTTACATGAATCAGAGTATGAATCGAAGCGAATGTGATAAAATAGAGAATGAATGGTTACGCATACGTGCAACGAAGAGTGTTAGGGACAAGGTGGACAGCTTCAGAGATAGATTAGGGCGAGTTATTTAGAACAGTGCGTGTGAAAAGAGATTTGAACGATTTAAAATTAAGTGTTTCGTTGTTAATAAACTATGATTTTGTTATTTAAATTTTGTGTTTCAATCTGTGCCACAACTACCCGTGAAATTTGTTTGCAATGGCAAAGAAGTTAGAGGTTTTAATTATATTGATGAACTGTGGGAAGCGTTTTCAAAAGGAACACACCAGCATATCTAGTTTTCAAGGTAACTAGAACGGTCAAGGTAAGCATAGAAGCGGGGAAAAGAACAATAAGATTAAAGGAAAAAACTAAACGGTTGAAAACCCATCCCAACTTGTCCACCATGGAGGTGAAAGACAGGTAGAAGAGTCATTGCACAGGGTAGACGGATTAACGTAATAACCCCAAAATGAATAGCTGCAGGTCTGCAAGGTTTATAACGCATAACTGCTATTAAGGCATAGGGAAATGCCCGAGTCTTTCCTCGTGACTCTGGCAATAAAGTCGTAAAGCAGACCTGGGCGACGCTGGCTCGAAAAACACATGTTGCTGTTTCTCTCCTTCTCTTGCTGGGTAAGCTCTCCTTCTCTTGCTCGGTATGACAGTCCCAGAGTAGTAGCAACATGTGTTTTTCGAGCCAGCGTCGCCCAGGTCTGTCATAAAGTACTAAATGCATTTAAGAGAGGCTTTTTCCCAAAAATAGCAAGGAAGTCACGTCCGTGAAAAAGGTATATTTTCCATTTATTCCGGTACGTTGTAAAACTTTCGATGCCGAAAACACAATGCAAATTCACCAGATGGCTGGAGAACCCCCAGGTTTGGTCGCCAAATGTGCGGCCTTGGCGAGTCCTAGGTCCCGCTTGAAGCACCTATACCCATCATCCCCAAATGAGACTTCCGACAACAAATTCGTGGCATTTCTCTAATGAAATTTATACCATATATCATGATACAACTCCGTTGATATTTGCTCGTGCGATGAAAGATGAAAGTTTTGAACGCAGAGGAGGACAGCGCATTGATAGCGTATGTGTCTTCGACAACTCGACAAAACTCGTTGGAGCTCGGTTGAGATGTTCGCGTTGATGCCAACCTCGATTTCCAGCCTACAGTTATAAAATCTCCAGGGCGGACAAGTTGGGATGTGATTAAGAAAAATGGTTTTTTTTTCAGATGTTAGAAGAATCTTTTTACTAGATAATGCATAAGAAAATTTTCTTAAAAATTACTATTGCTTGGAATTTCGAAGATTAATGTGAAGATAACGATTTTTAACTTTTTCATCTGGGCCTATGATGAAAATTTAAAATATGCCTTCTCGACTTCCACAGAATCAAGCAAGTTATACAGGATCTCATCACGACAGTCTCATACAGATAACATGACGATCTCAAATAACTAAGGAGCAGATAGACTACGGGTGGTTCGAATCCTGCTGGCGGCAAAGTTTTTCTTCCGTACATCATGCCTTGTTTTCAAATGTGTTTAAAATTTGCTCGACATACACACCTGCGGTAAAACCAAAAAATGTAAGTTTCATTCTCACAGCTGAAACTTCGAAAAAATCCGGTCTGTAACCGGTGTGTCGACGACAACGTTGTCCCGCAACAATAGGTCCGAAAAAATTGACGACACTGCCTCCTGTAGTACATTATCAAGGAACGAAACAGTAGAATAGCATGTTTTCATTTTTTCGAGAAAAACTATTTTTCCAATTTTTCTGTGGGCTTTCGTTTTTATACGACCATAGTTTGCAACAAAAATATCTGGAAAAATTCTCGAGAATGCGACTCAGGAAAACGCCTCGGAAAGTGCGCATAAAAGCGCACAATCGAATGCCTCGTACAGACGAAAACATTTTGTCGGACCGCGCGCCGAGGTGCACAAAACGGCGAACGGAACGGATTTGCGTCAATTTCCAGAATTTTTTGCGAACAACTGTGGAAGCTGCAGCGGCCACATAAAGTAATGCAGACAATGTTGGCAGTTTATTGAGTGAATTTAAATTAAAAAGTTAAATGTTCAAGTCTGTACGAAGCATTGAAGATAGCAGATTCGAGAAAACGTGACTTGAATTTTTTTGGCGATGTTATGACATTTCGACAAACATTGCACCGAACGGTGCACAGTGGGGTGTATGCCCGAATTCAGCGGCCACAACTAGTTCAAAATTCGCTCCATATTGAAACTGCTGTAACTTTGCTAAAATTTATCTAAATTTGATGAAAAATGAATTATTTTAAAGCTAGAGATTTCTACTTTTAGTACTGTATGCCGTTTTTACTGAAACGGATGTTTTGAGTGCAAAATTTGTCCATAAAGAGGAGCGTATCAGATTGTGAAGTTTGTAACTATTTTTCAATCAATAAAAATAATAAAAAAATAGAGACAAAGATCTATTTACGGTATTGAATGCGAACATGCAGGATGTGAGAAATGCCGCGATTTTCGTGCGCGCGCGCTGGCCATTTTTTCGTAAATCGACTATAAAACACGAAAGCAGTCGAAAGCAGTTCCAATTTTTCTTGCGTCTTATTCAGAAAACTTCAACGAATACAATGGCATAGAAACGAGCACCGGGACTCACCCTGAAGTATAACAAAATCATTACCAAAGTTTTAGAATCATCAAGAAAGTGACTCTTCGTTGGTTATCTTTAAATATTAATAATTACACAAATGTATATAGTACAAAAGTGAATTTCTGTTAAAGGTATACCCTATACTTAGCTAGAAAAACTTCTGTGAAACAAAAATCTGTTAGTGTATGTGAATAAGGTAAAATTTACTAACAGGTGAATTCGTTGAGAAATGAAAGCGGTTAACGAAACTTCAAACTTCCGACAAATACCAGGGCTTAATGAATACATGAATGGGAAAACGAATGATGGGAGATTGTTCCTCAGACATTCAACGAACGCAAGCCACAAAAATTTTTCAATTTATCCAAAATTTTTAAAATTGCCTCATGACCGCTGAAATCGGGCAAACGCCCCACTGTGTGCGGTGCCACGAACGCCGCACAGTGGAACTTCCGATAGAATTGAGATAGAGCGGTGAATTTTTTTTCAATCACAGCTAAAACTTGACACAATATGGGAAAAATAGGGAGATTATGGTACGAACGTTTCTTAACTTTGAAAAGATTGCGGTTTCCCAATACCACGCGCGGGAAATATTCTTTTTTCAACATGCTACACATATAATTTCCTGTAGATTTTTTCACGCTGAATTCAAATCTAGTCTCTAAATTTGTCTACGATTTCACGATTTTTCCAAAAAAACGTTTTTGTGACAGCGTTCGCAAATTCAATGAGAACTTTGTTTATTTAACCAAAAATTATAATAACAACTTTAAAAAAAGAAAAATATTCATTCAATTATGAATTTCACAATTTTTTTTATTATTCATGATATGCCCCTAATAAATCGCACCTAATACATGAATTTTCACTCCCTGAATGTTGAACATTCAAGAATTCAGTTATTCTGGATTTCCAAGTATTGTTGGAAGTTGTGATTTTGTGTAGGCAGAAATGAAAAGAAGATTGTATCAATGTATTTGGGATCGTGAATGTTCTCTTTCGTGTTTTCAGAATGTGTCGTAGTATTTCTATAGCCACCTTATTCGCCATTTGGTGTTCAAGTACAACATAGGAACGATTTAATGCATTATACTCTTTTATTGTACGGACATATATGAAAATGCAGATATGACTGAAGTAACCACTGAAGCTTGTTGTTCAGTGTTTCTCTACATGTATTTAGTTTATTAAAAGTTTGAATATATTTATGTAAGACTGTGTTTACAACTTCCTCATATCATTCAAATTAAATACCCTTTCAAATAGTTATTTGCAAGTGTTAAAAAACGTATTTTCTGTCAATACAACAAAAGTCATGTTAAATTAGAAATTAGAAATTAGAAATCACCATATTTTGAGTAGTTTTAACAAAATACATGATAAAAAAAAGAAACCACATCATTAAGATCTTGATCTTCGAGAAATTAAGAATTTAATGCTCCCAAATGATCGAAACGTCACACTGTGCGACGACGAGCATTTCAGCGGGCACGAACGCGAACGGGTTGCACTTGCAAATCTGTTTGCAAAACAATTCAAAGTTTGGTAAAAATTTAATCAACGATCGGCGAATAAATTTCTACTTGAATCGTAAATCACAATTAACAATTAATCTCCCGGTTCAGTCGTTAATTGCGGTCAACGATGGAACACTTATTAATCGTTAATTGGGAATAACAGTTAATTTTCCATTGTAGTCGTTCATTGATTCATTGCATGCTGTAATACTCGTAGGGGAAGGGGTGAGACCTCCACGGCCACACCTCGCAACCTCGGAAAAACGCGCCCCGAGCGCAAGGGATGGTAGGGGCGTACCGGGCCAAGAAAGCAACCGACGACGTTTTCCAATCAGCGCTTTTCTGAGTACAGGACCCCTCTCCCCCCGCGCAATTTGCCAAAATGGTTGCAGGCCGTAGACATACCCGCCACTAAGCCGTAGACTAGCTGCACCACGTGGGTGGGCGGTACCTGCGCGTATTCCCCTTGATTTTCTCAATCTGGCAACAGAAGTGGAAAAATTCTCCGAGACGCGTTTCAGTAGTCTTTTTATCGCGGATAGACGCAGACTCCCACGCGCGATTTTCAGTGCAGTACTGTGTTTCTCGGTAAATCGTGTGTTATTCAACGTCATGGATTGTGTAAGTTATTGTTGAATAAGTTATTATTGTAACTGTGAAAAAGCTAATGAAATCATTTTTTCGTTGAAATTTGCTAATAGCAAACTAGATTGAAGGTATATCGTATTCTCATATATGAAGTATTTCTTTAATCTTTTTAACTTTTGCTTCTCATCAGCGAATTTTTTCATTTCTGGTGATACCTTATTCTCAGTTTTACCACTAGAAGTGAAGAAGTAAGGTGATGGTGAGCAAGTTAAAAAGATTAAACACCTACCTTGCTTACTCTGTGTAAATGAAAATCTAATTGTGTAAAATGGATATCCAATTTAAATAACGTGAAAAAAATGATTTCATTAGTTTTGATATACCGCGGGTGACATACGAATCGTGATCGGCAAGCAGAGATTACCATGTATGTAATTAGCTGTCCGATCGGAAAGGCCCTAGGGGTGTAAGCATAGTGAATTTGCCCTTGAAAGATGTCGGCACGATACTGAGAGGATTTTTAGGTACTAATGAGATAATAAGATCCTGAAAGTTTCAGATCTCTAACCCATTTGGTTTTTGAGAAAAAGCAATATATGTAAAAATCAGAAAAAATGAAAATTCTCTGAAACGCGTGAATCGATTTATTTGAATTTTGGATATGTTTTGGGGGTTGATGGTAGCTTCTAGGAAAAAAATTATGAGCTATATCGGTTGATAAAAACCTCGAAAAAAATGACGCTTTTGTTTTAATTTTGATTTTTAACTATGATACGATCCTGGCACAATTATGAAACCATTTTTTTCGAATTCCTCATCCATTTTTCTATGGATTTATGAGCTTTTAAGATTTTTAAAAAAAGTACGCCATATTGCAAAAAAATAAAAACCATTTTTTATGCAAATATTCACTTTATTTATGTATTTTATGCCTAAATCTTTATTTTTGTCGTTCATATATATCTTTTAACCTCATTTCAAATAGTCATTTCTAAATCAAAAATTAAATTTTAAAATGTCAATGAATATTAACTAAAATATTTTAAACATTGTGCGCTTATAACATAAGAATCAGATTTTAGTTGCTAAATTATAAATAAATAACAACAAATGTTTGAAAGGTATATTTGGAAGAAAAAGTTTATGATCATATTTTATCAGTCTTCATCACTATCATCTTCGATCACCGGCGCAACATTGTCTCTATTAAATAATTCGCTTAGTGTTTCAGCAGGCCTCAGAATTTTTGTCAAATATCTTCCGTGTGACAAGTAATAAATAGTAGCAGCAACGTGAGAGCAACATCCAATTGTTCTAAGACCATTTGCACACTCACAACTATGCCTCAATATGCTTTTGGGACCAATAGCGTTTTTTTTATACTCAATAAAACATCTATAAACCTTCTTATTGATATGACGGGATTGAACTTGAGCTTTGAGTATGTTTGACTGGTCTTTTACATATTGAATAGTAAGATTACCTGTTTCATCAAGCATTTCTGCTAAATACGACACAGCCTGCTTCAATTGATAAGAACCGGTGAAAAAGATTCGCAGATCTTTTTCCGTCATTTCTGGAAAGTCTTCTAGAGCTTCAGATGAAATAGTTTGAAACGGCAATTTTTTACGTTGCCAGCCATTTTGTTGAACTTCATTAGCTAACGTATTTTCTACACTATTTTGTGATTTCATTGTTTCGACGACTTCATCCAAAAACTCTGAGTCGGAAGTAAGACGCTTACTTAAATTAATTATTGTTAAAAGCAGAGAAATGACTATTTGAAATGAGGTTAAAAGATATATATGAACGACAAAAATAAAGATTTAGGCATAAAATACATAAATAAAGTGAATATTTGCATAAAAAATGGTTTTTATTTTTTTGCAATATGGCGTACTTTTTTTAAAAATCTTAAAAGCTCATAAATCCATAGAAAAATGGATGAGGAATTCGAAAAAAATGGTTTCATAATTGTGCCAGGATCGTATCATAGTTAAAAATCAAAATTAAAACAAAAGCGTCATTTTTTTCGAGGTTTTTATCAACCGATATAGCTCATAATTTTTTTCCTAGAAGCTACCATCAACCCCCAAAACATATCCAAAATTCAAATAAATCGATTCACGCGTTTCAGAGAATTTTCATTTTTTCTGATTTTTACATATATTGCTTTTTCTCAAAAACCAAATGGGTTAGAGATCTGAAACTTTCAGGATCTTATTATCTCATTAGTACCTAAAAATCCTCTCAGTATCGTGCCGACATCTTTCAAGGGCAAAGTCACTATGCTTACACCCCTAGGGCCTTTTGTCATCGTATTTATGTGGTTTAAAAAAAAAAGTTTTAATATATATATATATTAATTTCAGACGGAAAAACGCCCGAAAAGGCATAACGTACCAAAACCCATAAGGTACAAAACGACAAGCTCCGAGGAGGAGAAACAACGTCCTACCAAGAGGAAGACACCGTTCCCGGAGGTGGTCGACGACCTCACGGGATTATATAGGGAGTTGAATGGGGAAATTGACGAGTATTCGGGGCCCATCCACCCCAATCCTTCACCCAATCCTCTTCCACAAATCCTCGATCCTCCCCTTGTGGAGTATCACCACCCTATCCAGTACCGTGATGCCCCCTCCCCCGCTCTTGTGCATCCGGATACTTATTTCCCGGCTCCGAATACCCCGTCGCCTGCCCCTGCTACTGATCTGCAGATGCAGATGTTCCAATGGTAAGTTGCATATTTATTTTCAAATTTAGTAATAATTGCAATTACATTTTATAGTACATGGTGTAATGTTTGCATTTGTTTTAGCATGCAGACAATGGTCAAAGAGCTCGGCGAGGTCAAGAAAGAGCTCGCCGCTGTTAAGGGGGAGCTCGCCACTGTTAAGGGGGAGCTCGCCAGTGCGAAGGAAGAGGTCGCGCAATCGCGGGAGCTCGCCAAACGTACGTCCGGCACGGTGCAGTGAGTATTACATTTCAGATTATAATCAAAAACGTGTAGCATTTATTAATTTTTCGTTGCTCCAACAATTAACAGGCAAATATGGGCAATCCTGGGCGTGGAATACGAAGGGGAGAAGCCGTCATGCCTGCCTCTGACGACGGTACAGCAGATAGAGGCATTCCGTGAGGTTCCTGACAGTGAATACTCCGCTGTCGTAAGTATATTGCATAGTAAAAGTAAGCACATGAAATTAATGAATATGTAAATTGATGTTTATTGTTTTTTCAGGTTACATACTTTGTCCAAATGGGGGGACGTAATCTGCGGGATGCAGTGAACGGATGTTTCCGTGCAGCATTCGCAGACGAGGTCCTGACGAAGTTCGCGTGGGGGAGGAGCGGGACATTGGAGACCTTGCACGACAAAAAAATAATGGAGGCTATGTATGGTAAGCTTTGCACATCTTTGATTTAATTTCAGTATCAATTGTTTGTCTTCATTAATTTATTGTTTAGCAATATTTATCTCGATTTAAATTCATGTTACAGTCGCCATTCTCAGGAATAAATGGATCGAGAAGACGGACCGCTTCGAATTCGCCAACATGACGAAAGCTGCTATCAAAGCAGCGAAGCAGCGGGTACACCGGCTCAAAGGCACCCCTGCAGCCATTTCCGCCGACACCGCCGCTCAAGAGTTCTGCCGGGCGAACTGGGGACATAGTTTTGAACAATACCTCCCCACAACTCCACCGTAACTATGAAGACACTGGAGTGTGCCGTAAGTATATTATAGTAAAATTTTACTGAAAATAAGTATATCTGCAATATTAATATACAAACCAATTTTTTTAGGTTGACCGCACTTCACAGCAGAAGTTGCACAGTGGAATATACCTCCTGGGGATACCACTTTAAAAAAAATGCATTAACAATGGTACCTCCTGGGTAATGTGGAAACCCATTGAATTTTATCGGTATCTCGTAGGACGAGGAGAAGGAGCAAAGGACGTCGCGGCAATCTGGAAGAGGCGACGATTATTGAATTTCTCGTTTGGTAAGCATATGCGTAATTCTGCCGTTTTGTCATTAGTCGTTTGAAGTATTTCATATTAATTGTTTGTCTCGTATTTTTCAGGTATGCTGTATTTAACAAAATCGAGCTCGTGGAAAAGGAGCACAAATCGAGCTCGTGGAAAAGAAGCACAGGACGTCGCGGCAATCTGGAAGAGGCAACGATGATTGAATTTCTCGTTTGGTAAGCATATGCGTAATTCTGCCGTTTTGTCATTAGTCGTTCGAAGTATTTCATATTAATTGTTTGTCTCGTATTTTTCAGGTATGCTGTATTTAACAAAATCGAGCTCGTGGAAAAGGAGCACAAATCGAGCTCGTGGAAAAGAAGCACAGGACGTCGCGGCAATCTGGAAGAGGCAACGATGATTGAATTTCTCGTTTGGTAAGCATATGCGTAATTCTGCCGTTTTGTCATTAGTCGTTCGAAGTATTTCATATTAATTGTTTGTCTCGTATTTTTCAGGTATGCTGTATTTAACAAAATCGAGCTCGTGGAAAAGGAGCACAGGACGTCGCGGCAATCTGGAAGAGGCGACGATTATTGAATTTCTCGTTTGGTAAGCATATGCGTAATTCTGCCGTTTTGTCATTAGTCGTTCGAAGTATTTCATATTAATTGTTTGTCTCGTATTTTTCAGGTATGCTGTATTTAACAAAATCGAGCTCGTGGAAAAGGAGCACAGGACGTCGCGGCAATCTGGAAGAGGCGACGATTATTGAATTTTTTCGTTTGGTAAGCATATGCGTAATTCTGCCGTTTTGTCATTAGTCGTTCGAAGTATTTCATATTAATTGTTTGTCTCGTATTTTTCAGGTATGCTGTATTTAACAAAATCGAGCTCGTGGAAAAGGAGCACAGGACGTCGCGGCAATCTGGAAGAGGCGACGATTATTGAATTTCTCGTTTGGTAAGCATATGCGTAATTCTGCCGTTTTGTCATTAGTCGTTCGAAGTATTTCATATTAATTGTTTGTCTCGTATTTTTCAGGTATGCTGTATTTAACAAAATCGAGCTCGTGGAAAAGGAGCACAGGACGTCGCGGCAATCTGGAAGAGGCAACGATGATTGAATTTCTCGTTTGGTAAGCATATGCGTAATTCTGCCGTTTTGTCATTAGTCGTTCGAAGTATTTCATATTAATTGTTTGTCTCGTATTTTTCAGGTATGCTGTATTTAACAAAATCGAGCTCGTGGAAAAGGAGCACAAATCGAGCTCGTGGAAAAGAAGCACAGGACGTCGCGGCAATCTGGAAGAGGCAACGATGATTGAATTTCTCGTTTGGTAAGCATATGCGTAATTCTGCCGTTTTGTCATTAGTCGTTCGAAGTATTTCATATTAATTGTTTGTCTCGTATTTTTCAGGTATGCTGTATTTAACAAAATCGAGCTCGTGGAAAAGGAGCACAAATCGAGCTCGTGGAAAAGAAGCACAGGACGTCGCGGCAATCTGGAAGAGGCAACGATGATTGAATTTCTCGTTTGGTAAGCATATGCGTAATTCTGCCGTTTTGTCATTAGTCGTTCGAAGTATTTCATATTAATTGTTTGTCTCGTATTTTTCAGGTATGCTGTATTTAACAAAATCGAGCTCGTGGAAAAGGAGCACAAATCGAGCTCGTGGAAAAGAAGCACAGGACGTCGCGGCAATCTGGAAGAGGCAACGATGATTGAATTTCTCGTTTGGTAAGCATATGCGTAATTCTGCCGTTTTGTCATTAGTCGTTCGAAGTATTTCATATTAATTGTTTGTCTCGTATTTTTCAGGTATGCTGTATTTAACAAAATCGAGCTCGTGGAAAAGGAGCACAGGACGTCGCGGCAATCTGGAAGAGGCGACGATTATTGAATTTCTCGTTTGGTAAGCATATGCGTAATTCTGCCGTTTTGTCATTAGTCGTTCGAAGTATTTCATATTAATTGTTTGTCTCGTATTTTTCAGGTATGCTGTATTTAACAAAATCGAGCTCGTGGAAAAGGAGCACAGGACGTCGCGGCAATCTGGAAGAGGCGACGATTATTGAATTTCTCGTTTGGTAAGCATATGCGTAATTCTGCCGTTTTGTCATTAGTCGTTCGAAGTATTTCATATTAATTGTTTGTCTCGTATTTTTCAGGTATGCTGTATTTAACAAAATCGAGCTCGTGGAAAAGGAGCACAGGACGTCGCGGCAATCTGGAAGAGGCAACGATGATTGAATTTCTCGTTTGGTAAGCATATGCGTAATTCTGCCGTTTTGTCATTAGTCGTTCGAAGTATTTCATATTAATTGTTTGTCTCGTATTTTTCAGGTATGCTGTATTTAACAAAATCGAGCTCGTGGAAAAGGAGCACAAATCGAGCTCGTGGAAAAGAAGCACAGGACGTCGCGGCAATCTGGAAGAGGCAACGATGATTGAATTTCTCGTTTGGTAAGCATATGCGTAATTCTGCCGTTTTGTCATTAGTCGTTCGAAGTATTTCATATTAATTGTTTGTCTCGTATTTTTCAGGTATGCTGTATTTAACAAAATCGAGCTCGTGGAAAAGGAGCACAAATCGAGCTCGTGGAAAAGAAGCACAGGACGTCGCGGCAATCTGGAAGAGGCAACGATGATTGAATTTCTCGTTTGGTAAGCATATGCGTAATTCTGCCGTTTTGTCATTAGTCGTTCGAAGTATTTCATATTAATTGTTTGTCTCGTATTTTTCAGGTATGCTGTATTTAACAAAATCGAGCTCGTGGAAAAGGAGCACAAATCGAGCTCGTGGAAAAGAAGCACAGGACGTCGCGGCAATCTGGAAGAGGCAACGATGATTGAATTTCTCGTTTGGTAAGCATATGCGTAATTCTGCCGTTTTGTCATTAGTCGTTCGAAGTATTTCATATTAATTGTTTGTCTCGTATTTTTCAGGTATGCTGTATTTAACAAAATCGAGCTCGTGGAAAAGGAGCACAAATCGAGCTCGTGGAAAAGAAGCACAGGACGTCGCGGCAATCTGGAAGAGGCAACGATGATTGAATTTCTCGTTTGGTAAGCATATGCGTAATTCTGCCGTTTTGTCATTAGTCGTTCGAAGTATTTCATATTAATTGTTTGTCTCGTATTTTTCAGGTATGCTGTATTTAACAAAATCGAGCTCGTGGAAAAGGAGCACAAATCGAGCTCGTGGAAAAGAAGCACAGGACGTCGCGGCAATCTGGAAGAGGCAACGATGATTGAATTTCTCGTTTGGTAAGCATATGCGTAATTCTGCCGTTTTGTCATTAGTCGTTCGAAGTATTTCATATTAATTGTTTGTCTCGTATTTTTCAGGTATGCTGTATTTAACAAAATCGAGCTCGTGGAAAAGGAGCACAGGACGTCGCGGCAATCTGGAAGAGGCGACGATTATTGAATTTCTCGTTTGGTAAGCATATGCGTAATTCTGCCGTTTTGTCATTAGTCGTTCGAAGTATTTCATATTAATTGTTTGTCTCGTATTTTTCAGGTATGCTGTATTTAACAAAATCGAGCTCGTGGAAAAGGAGCACAGGACGTCGCGGCAATCTGGAAGAGGCGACGATTATTGAATTTCTCGTTTGGTAAGCATATGCGTAATTCTGCCGTTTTGTCATTAGTCGTTCGAAGTATTTCATATTAATTGTTTGTCTCGTATTTTTCAGGTATGCTGTATTTAACAAAATCGAGCTCGTGGAAAAGGAGCACAGGACGTCGCGGCGATCTGGAAGAGGCAACGATGATTGAAGTTCTCGTTTGGTAAGCATATGCGTAATTCTGCCGTTTTGTCATTAGTCGTTCGAAGTATTTCATATTAATTGTTTGTCTCGTATTTTTCAGGTATGCTGTATTTAACAAAATCGAGCTCGTGGAAAAGGAGCACAAATCGAGCTCGTGGAAAAGAAGCACAGGACGTCGCGGCAATCTGGAAGAGGCAACGATGATTGAATTTCTCGTTTGGTAAGCATATGCGTAATTCTGCCGTTTTGTCATTAGTCGTTCGAAGTATTTCATATTAATTGTTTGTCTCGTATTTTTCAGGTATGCTGTATTTAACAAAATCGAGCTCGTGGAAAAGGAGCACAGGACGTCGCGGCAATCTGGAAGAGGCGACGATTATTGAATTTCTCGTTTGGTATGCATATGCGTAATTCTGCCGTTTTGTCATTAGTCGTTGGAAGTATTTCATATTAATTGTTTTGTCTCGTATTTTTCAGGTATGCTGTATTTAACAAAATCGAGCTCGTGGAAAAGGAGCACAAATCGAGCTCGTGGAAAAGAAGCACAGGACGTCGCGGCAATCTGGAAGAGGCAACGATGATTGAATTTCTCGTTTGGTAAGCATATGCGTAATTCTGCCGTTTTGTCATTAGTCGTTCGAAGTATTTCATATTAATTGTTTGTCTCGTATTTTTCAGGTATGCTGTATTTAACAAAATCGAGCTCGTGGAAAAGGAGCACAAATCGAGCTCGTGGAAAAGAAGCACAGGACGTCGCGGCAATCTGGAAGAGGCAACGATGATTGAATTTCTCGTTTGGTAAGCATATGCGTAATTCTGCCGTTTTGTCATTAGTCGTTCGAAGTATTTCATATTAATTGTTTGTCTCGTATTTTTCAGGTATGCTGTATTTAACAAAATCGAGCTCGTGGAAAAGGAGCACAGGACGTCGCGGCAATCTGGAAGAGGCGACGATTATTGAATTTCTCGTTTGGTAAGCATATGCGTAATTCTGCCGTTTTGTCATTAGTCGTTCGAAGTATTTCATATTAATTGTTTGTCTCGTATTTTTCAGGTATGCTGTATTTAACAAAATCGAGCTCGTGGAAAAGGAGCACAAATCGAGCTCGTGGAAAAGAAGCACAGGACGTCGCGGCAATCTGGAAGAGGCAACGATGATTGAATTTCTCGTTTGGTAAGCATATGCGTAATTCTGCCGTTTTGTCATTAGTCGTTCGAAGTATTTCATATTAATTGTTTGTCTCGTATTTTTCAGGTATGCTGTATTTAACAAAATCGAGCTCGTGGAAAAGGAGCACAAATCGAGCTCGTGGAAAAGAAGCACAGGACGTCGCGGCAATCTGGAAGAGGCAACGATGATTGAATTTCTCGTTTGGTAAGCATATGCGTAATTCTGCCGTTTTGTCATTAGTCGTTCGAAGTATTTCATATTAATTGTTTGTCTCGTATTTTTCAGGTATGCTGTATTTAACAAAATCGAGCTC
Organism: Lasioglossum pauxillum; assembly: GCA_933228785.1. Taxonomy (NCBI): domain Eukaryota; kingdom Metazoa; phylum Arthropoda; class Insecta; order Hymenoptera; family Halictidae; genus Lasioglossum; species Lasioglossum pauxillum. The sequence continues at coordinate 22,970,962 of OW121705.1, read as the reverse complement.
GTGGAAAATGAGCACAGGACGTCGCGGCAATCTGGAAGAGGCGACGATTATTGAATTTCTCGTTTGGTAAGCATATGCGTAATTCTGCCGTTTTGTCATTAGTCGTTCGAAGTATTTCATATTAATTGTTTGTCTCGTATTTTTCAGGTATGCTGTATTTAACAAAATCGAGCTCGTGGAAAAGGAGCACAGGACGTCGCGGCGATCTGGAAGAGGCAACGATGATTGAATTTCTCGTTTGGTAAGCATATGCGTAATTCTGCCGTTTTGTCATTAGTCGTTCGAAGTATTTCATATTAATTGTTTGTCTCGTATTTTTCAGGTATGCTGTATTTAACAAAATCGAGCTCGTGGAAAAGGAGCACAAATCGAGCTCGTGGAAAAGAAGCACAGGACGTCGCGGCAATCTGGAAGAGGCAACGATGATTGAATTTCTCGTTTGGTAAGCATATGCGTAATTCTGCCGTTTTGTCATTAGTCGTTCGAAGTATTTCATATTAATTGTTTGTCTCGTATTTTTCAGGTATGCTGTATTTAACAAAATCGAGCTCGTGGAAAAGGAGCACAGGACGTCGCGGCAATCTGGAAGAGGCGACGATTATTGAATTTCTCGTTTGGTATGCATATGCGTAATTCTGCCGTTTTGTCATTAGTCGTTGGAAGTATTTCATATTAATTGTTTTGTCTCGTATTTTTCAGGTATGCTGTATTTAACAAAATCGAGCTCGTGGAAAAGGAGCACAAATCGAGCTCGTGGAAAAGAAGCACAGGACGTCGCGGCAATCTGGAAGAGGCAACGATGATTGAATTTCTCGTTTGGTAAGCATATGCGTAATTCTGCCGTTTTGTCATTAGTCGTTCGAAGTATTTCATATTAATTGTTTGTCTCGTATTTTTCAGGTATGCTGTATTTAACAAAATCGAGCTCGTGGAAAAGGAGCACAAATCGAGCTCGTGGAAAAGAAGCACAGGACGTCGCGGCAATCTGGAAGAGGCAACGATGATTGAATTTCTCGTTTGGTAAGCATATGCGTAATTCTGCCGTTTTGTCATTAGTCGTTCGAAGTATTTCATATTAATTGTTTGTCTCGTATTTTTCAGGTATGCTGTATTTAACAAAATCGAGCTCGTGGAAAAGGAGCACAGGACGTCGCGGCAATCTGGAAGAGGCGACGATTATTGAATTTCTCGTTTGGTAAGCATATGCGTAATTCTGCCGTTTTGTCATTAGTCGTTCGAAGTATTTCATATTAATTGTTTGTCTCGTATTTTTCAGGTATGCTGTATTTAACAAAATCGAGCTCGTGGAAAAGGAGCACAAATCGAGCTCGTGGAAAAGAAGCACAGGACGTCGCGGCAATCTGGAAGAGGCAACGATGATTGAATTTCTCGTTTGGTAAGCATATGCGTAATTCTGCCGTTTTGTCATTAGTCGTTCGAAGTATTTCATATTAATTGTTTGTCTCGTATTTTTCAGGTATGCTGTATTTAACAAAATCGAGCTCGTGGAAAGGAGCACAAATCGAGCTCGTGGAAAAGAAGCACAGGACGTCGCGGCAATCTGGAAGAGGCAACGATGATTGAATTTCTCGTTTGGTAAGCATATGCGTAATTCTGCCGTTTTGTCATTAGTCGTTCGAAGTATTTCATATTAATTGTTTGTCTCGTATTTTTCAGGTATGCTGTATTTGACAAAATCGAGCTCGTGGAAAAGGAGCACAAATCGAGCTCGTGGAAAAGAAGCACAGGACGTCGCGGCAATCTGGAAGAGGCAACGATGATTGAATTTCTCGTTTGGTAAGCATATGCGTAATTCTGCCGTTTTGTCATTAGTCGTTCGAAGTATTTCATATTAATTGTTTGTCTCGTATTTTTCAGGTATGCTGTATTTAACAAAATCGAGCTCGTGGAAAAGGAGCACAGGACGTCGCGGCAATCTGGAAGAGGCGACGATTATTGAATTTCTCGTTTGGTAAGCATATGCGTAATTCTGCCGTTTTGTCATTAGTCGTTCGAAGTATTTCATATTAATTGTTTGTCTCGTATTTTTCAGGTATGCTGTATTTAACAAAATCGAGCTCGTGGAAAAGGAGCACAGGACGTCGCGGCAATCTGGAAGAGGCGACGATTATTGAATTTCTCGTTTGGTAAGCATATGCGTAATTCTGCCGTTTTGTCATTAGTCGTTCGAAGTATTTCATATTAATTGTTTGTCTCGTATTTTTCAGGTATGCTGTATTTAACAAAATCGAGCTCGTGGAAAAGGAGCACAGGACGTCGCGGCAATCTGGAAAAGGCGACGATTATTGAATTTCTCGTTTGGTAAGCATATGCGTAATTCTGCCGTTTTGTCATTAGTCGTTCGAAGTATTTCATATTAATTGTTTGTCTCGTATTTTTCAGGTATGCTGTATTTAACAAAATCGAGCTCGTGGAAAAGGAGCACAAATCGAGCTCGTGGAAAAGAAGCACAGGACGTCGCGGCAATCTGGAAGAGGCAACGATGATTGAATTTCTCGTTTGGTAAGCATATGCGTAATTCTGCCGTTTTGTCATTAGTCGTTCGAAGTATTTCATATTAATTGTTTGTCTCGTATTTTTCAGGTATGCTGTATTTAACAAAATCGAGCTCGTGGAAAAGGAGCACAGGACGTCGCGGCAATGTGGAAGAGGCGACGATTATTGAATTTCTCGTTTGGTATGCATATGCGTAATTCTGCCGTTTTGTCATTAGTCGTTGGAAGTATTTCATATTAATTGTTTTGTCTCGTATTTTTCAGGTATGCTGTATTTAACAAAATCGAGCTCGTGGAAAAGGAGCACAAATCGAGCTCGTGGAAAAGAAGCACAGGACGTCGCGGCAATCTGGAAGAGGCAACGATGATTGAATTTCTCGTTTGGTAAGCATATGCGTAATTCTGCCGTTTTGTCATTAGTCGTTCGAAGTATTTCATATTAATTGTTTGTCTCGTATTTTTCAGGTATGCTGTATTTAACAAAATCGAGCTCGTGGAAAAGGAGCACAAATCGAGCTCGTGGAAAAGAAGCACAGGACGTCGCGGCAATCTGGAAGAGGCAACGATGATTGAATTTCTCGTTTGGTAAGCATATGCGTAATTCTGCCGTTTTGTCATTAGTCGTTCGAAGTATTTCATATTAATTGTTTGTCTCGTATTTTTCAGGTATGCTGTATTTAACAAAATCGAGCTCGTGGAAAAGGAGCACAGGACGTCGCGGCAATCTGGAAGAGGCGACGATTATTGAATTTCTCGTTTGGTAAGCATATGCGTAATTCTGCCGTTTTGTCATTAGTCGTTCGAAGTATTTCATATTAATTGTTTGTCTCGTATTTTTCAGGTATGCTGTATTTAACAAAATCGAGCTCGTGGAAAAGGAGCACAAATCGAGCTTGTGGAAAAGAAGCACAGGACGTCGCGGCAATCTGGAAGAGGCAACGATGATTGAATTTCTCGTTTGGTAAGCATATGCGTAATTCTGCCGTTTTGTCATTAGTCGTTCGAAGTATTTCATATTAATTGTTTGTCTCGTATTTTTCAGGTATGCTGTATTTAACAAAATCGAGCTCGTGGAAAAGGAGCACAAATCGAGCTCGTGGAAAAGAAGCACAGGACGTCGCGGCAATCTGGAAGAGGCAACGATGATTGAATTTCTCGTTTGGTAAGCATATGCGTAATTCTGCCGTTTTGTCATTAGTCGTTCGAAGTATTTCATATTAATTGTTTGTCTCGTATTTTTCAGGTATGCTGTATTTAACAAAATCGAGCTCGTGGAAAAGGAGCACAGGACGTCGCGGCAATCTGGAAGAGGAGACGATTATTGAATTTCTCGTTTGGTAAGCATATGCGTAATTCTGCCGTTTTGTCATTAGTCGTTCGAAGTATTTCATATTAATTGTTTGTCTCGTATTTTTCAGGTATGCTGTATTTAACAAAATCGAGCTCGTGGAAAAGGAGCACAGGACGTCGCGGCGATCTGGAAGAGGCAACGATGATTGAATTTCTCGTTTGGTAAGCATATGCGTAATTCTGCCGTTTTGTCATTAGTCGTTCGAAGTATTTCATATTAATTGTTTGTCTCGTATTTTTCAGGTATGCTGTATTTAACAAAATCGAGCTCGTGGAAAAGGAGCACAAATCGAGCTCGTGGAAAAGAAGCACAGGACGTCGCGGCAATCTGGAAGAGGCAACGATGATTGAATTTCTCGTTTGGTAAGCATATGCGTAATTCTGCCGTTTTGTCATTAGTCGTTCGAAGTATTTCATATTAATTGTTTGTCTCGTATTTTTCAGGTATGCTGTATTTAACAAAATCGAGCTCGTGGAAAAGGAGCACAGGACGTCGCGGCAATCTGGAAGAGGCGACGATTATTGAATTTCTCGTTTGGTATGCATATGCGTAATTCTGCCGTTTTGTCATTAGTCGTTGGAAGTATTTCATATTAATTGTTTTGTCTCGTATTTTTCAGGTATGCTGTATTTAACAAAATCGAGCTCGTGGAAAAGGAGCACAAATCGAGCTCGTGGAAAAGAAGCACAGGACGTCGCGGCAATCTGGAAGAGGCAACGATGATTGAATTTCTCGTTTGGTAAGCATATGCGTAATTCTGCCGTTTTGTCATTAGTCGTTCGAAGTATTTCATATTAATTGTTTGTCTCGTATTTTTCAGGTATGCTGTATTTAACAAAATCGAGCTCGTGGAAAAGGAGCACAAATCGAGCTCGTGGAAAAGAAGCACAGGACGTCGCGGCAATCTGGAAGAGGCAACGATGATTGAATTTCTCGTTTGGTAAGCATATGCGTAATTCTGCCGTTTTGTCATTAGTCGTTCGAAGTATTTCATATTAATTGTTTGTCTCGTATTTTTCAGGTATGCTGTATTTAACAAAATCGAGCTCGTGGAAAAGGAGCACAGGACGTCGCGGCAATCTGGAAGAGGCGACGATTATTGAATTTCTCGTTTGGTAAGCATATGCGTAATTCTGCCGTTTTGTCATTAGTCGTTCGAAGTATTTCATATTAATTGTTTGTCTCGTATTTTTCAGGTATGCTGTATTTAACAAAATCGAGCTCGTGGAAACGGAGCACAAATCGAGCTCGTGGAAAAGAAGCACAGGACGTCGCGGCAATCTGGAAGAGGCAACGATGATTGAATTTCTCGTTTGGTAAGCATATGCGTAATTCTGCCGTTTTGTCATTAGTCGTTCGAAGTATTTCATATTAATTGTTTGTCTCGTATTTTTCAGGTATGCTGTATTTAACAAAATCGAGCTCGTGGAAAAGGAGCACAAATCGAGCTCGTGGAAAAGAAGCACAGGACGTCGCGGCAATCTGGAAGAGGCAACGATGATTGAATTTCTCGTTTGGTAAGCATATGCGTAATTCTGCCGTTTTGTCATTAGTCGTTCGAAGTATTTCATATTAATTGTTTGTCTCGTATTTTTCAGGTATGCTGTATTTAACAAAATCGAGCTCGTGGAAAAGGAGCACAAATCGAGCTCGTGGAAAAGAAGCACAGGACGTCGCGGCAATCTGGAAGAGGCAACGATGATTGAATTTCTCGTTTGGTAAGCATATGCGTAATTCTGCCGTTTTGTCATTAGTCGTTCGAAGTATTTCATATTAATTGTTTGTCTCGTATTTTTCAGGTATGCTGTATTTAACAAAATCGAGCTCGTGGAAAAGGAGCACAGGACGTCGCGGCAATCTGGAAGAGGCGACGATTATTGAATTTCTCGTTTGGTAAGCATATGCGTAATTCTGCCGTTTTGTCATTAGTCGTTCGAAGTATTTCATATTAATTGTTTGTCTCGTATTTTTCAGGTATGCTGTATTTAACAAAATCGAGCTCGTGGAAAAGGACTAGGAGCAGGAGCACAGGGTGCCACGCAACGTCGTATCTGGAAGATTTATTTATTCTTTTAAAATAAATGTTTTATTTAATGAAGTCATTAATAAAGAACATCTTTAATAAAGTTTAAATTAGAATATTCATTGTATATATTCCCTGTTTCTTCGGCGAATTTCAGGTATTTTAATTGTAAATATAGCTGATTGAATATCAGAATTATTTCATTTTTTAATAAATATTAATATTTTTAACGTAGTCATTCGTTATTATAAATTTTCCTAATATTCATTGTACACATTCCCTGTTTCTTCGGCGAATTTCAAGTATTTTAATTGTAAATATAGCTGATTGAATTTCAGAATTATTTCATTTTTTAATAAATATTAATATTTTTAACGTAGTCATACGTTATTATGAATTTTCGTTTCTGCGAGACTTTTTTTAAATTTCATATTTTACTTAGTATTTCGATTGCCGTGCTTGCATGCGCACGAATATTCATTGAAAAATTTTAAATATGAATTTAAGAAACTATTATTTATTGGCTGCTGTTATCTGGGAAAAAGGGAGAATTGTGCGCATCTACGTAGTAGGTATTAACTTTATCGACGTCTACCACGATGGTGCGGCCTGCCCTGTATTCTGTATACCGGCAATCGCGACATTAGTGCTGCCCTCCTGCGGAGGTAGATTCCTTTTTCCAGGATTTTAAGGGTGCGGGATTCGCGTTCTCGTTTCTCGATAATGCACAAATTTGATTTTTCAGTAGTCAATAACGCTAGATAAAAGATTGATCTAGGCCACGATCGACCTCGGAAGTTCGATTTTTTACGTTTACGAGTCGTAATTTGCATCATTCGGAAGCGTACGACTGCGCATGTATGGCTATTTTTGTAACATGTATGCTGCCGAATAATGCAAATTACACCTAGTATACGCAAAAAAAACACTTTTGAGGACGATTGCTGCCTAGATTGATCTTTTATCTAGCGTTTTTGACTACTGAAACAACCCGTGTTTGTATTATCACGAAATGAGGACGCGAATCCCGCACCCATGCTAATCGGCCCAAAGCTGTCCCAGGACCGGCACGGCGGGCGAGGCCCGGCGAACTCGCTCGGTGCTCGCACTGGCGCGCGCACTGGCTCGGAACAGACCGAGCACGCGTGCTATCTGGGTGGGTTTATGGGACCACATACATCTGTGTGTATAATTTCCAGCTGTCTGCTGGCTCTTGTCCGTTCTGTTTTGAACGGCGATCTTGTTTGCCGTGTCTTGATGCAGATTTCACAGTCTTCTATTCCATTTAGCGTCCCCTTAGAAATTTTCATTCCTTCTGATATCATCATCAGCTTCTGCATTCCTGTGACGCTCAGGTGTCCCAGTTTTCTGTGCCAGTCCTCTGTTGTATCAGTTTTTTTAATAGCTGCATATGTCTTTTCTTCCACTGGTTTCTTTGACATCAAATCTATTGTGTATAGGCCTTGTTCTGTTTTTGTTCCTTCTAGAACTTTGTTCTCATTTACAAAGACTTGAACCTTTTGCTTAGTGAACAATACATCACCCCCTTTCTCTGTGATTGCATTTACCGACAGTAGATTTGCACTCAGATTTGGAACATGCATGATTTCAGTCAGCGTACATTCGTCAAATGTTGTGCTTCCCACTTTTTCTGCTTTTATAAACTCTGATTTTTTTGCGGTTCCTACCTCCATGTTTATCGCCTTTACAGAGCGTAGCTGTTCTACGCAGTTGGTCATGTGTGAGGTTGTTCCTGAATCAACTACCCATGTCGCACTTTCTGATTGGGTTGCAGCTAGAAACGACACTGGCTGTTGTCTGTTCTCTGTTTGTCTCTGAAATAACAATCCCTCTCCACATGGTTCTGTTTTTTGCATATTGAACATTCTTTCTTAAATCTATTTGTATCTGCTTTCTGGTTGTACATTTTCGCTACATGTCCCATTTTACCGCAGCTGAAACATTTAATTGTTTTATTATTTGTTACCTTTTTACAGAACTGGGCAATATGACCCTTTTCTTTGCACTTGTAGCATTGTATTTCTGTCGATTTGAATGCAACAGCTCCTTCGGCTTCGTGACTCTCCTTGTTTCTTTGCTCTTCTGCCAAGAGCCTAGCTGTTAGGTTTTCTAACGTTTTACTTTCATTTGCTGTCGACTCCCAAGCCGTTACAAAGTGTTTGAACGGTTCCGGAAGCGTGGACAGAATTTTCGATATCAGCATATTGTCGCTGATATTTTCTCTTAGCTCTTTCAGTTTGCAAGCTATGGTCCGCATCTTTGCTATATGCGACGCGATATCGCTATTTTTATCGTAGGAACACATAAAAAAATCTTGCATTAACTTACATTTTTGTTGGTTTGAGTCTCTCTGGTAAATCATGCAGAGTTTATCCCACATTTCTTTAGCTGTCTTGCACTCGATTATGTTTAGCAGGGGTTTTCTGTCCACTGTGGACACGATTACTTTTTGTGCCTGGGCATCTTTCCTGTCCCAGTCTGCATCTCCCTCAACCTTTACGCACGTGGCCACTTTGTACAGGTCGTGCGCCTTTAGTATTATCGAAACTTGAAATTTCCACATTTGGAAATCCTCCAGTTCGATCAACTTCTGCACGTTGCTCAAGTCTTCCACGACGTATTTCGCCATTTCACTTCTCTTTATTTTTAATCAAATTAGATTCTTTTTACCAAAATTAACCTCCAATTTGCCACGTGGACTGGGCCCATAAGCTGTTGGATTTTTATAACTGATACCTCTTATTCTTTGTAATAACAAAATATGTATTTGAATATATTTGAATATATTGTGTACAATATTTACAATATGAAACGATATGAGACAATATATATTATGCCTTTCTTTATCTCTTTGTACTTTTACTTTTACTTTTACGTGCCGCATGCCACACTATACGAACTTGATCTAACCGTTGTTTCTCGCTTCGCTCGCCACGCGGATGCCGGCGTGAGCATACGCACATGCGCACTTTCACTCACACATATACACGCTGAGGAAGGTGTCTGATATTTCCAACAAATATAATGGCAAAAAAAAAATTTTTTTTAAATCAAATTTTCGAAATTTCAAGGTCATCATTATTTTTTTTTTTAATTAAGGTCATATAATTTTTCCATATTATTATTTAGAAAAAAATTACAAATCCAACGATATATAATACTTTATAGCGGGCATGGGCAAAAATAGCACGCGAGCTAGGGAATTCAAGGAATACCCCCACTTTTCCTGGCCGCGCGTCTCAATCCCCTTGGCAGCCGTAGTTACACCGAGCACTAAGGCCGCCACGGGGAGCGAGACGCGCGGCCGGGAGAACTGGGGGTATTCCACGGGTATTCCTTGAATTCCCTAGCTCGCGTGCTATTTTTGCCCATGCCTGCTTTATAGTTACGATGAATTTCAAAAATTTCAAAATTTTCAATTTAAATGCGCCACGTGATCCTTTTATCCGATCGATCTCAAATTTTGCACAAATTTTTTTCTCACCAAAAGGAACCATTCTGGGGGGCGTCGTGAAAAAAATTCGTTGGTCAAAAAATAAGGTCCACCCTATTATACAGTCGTGACAGTTAATCTCTTTTCCCGCTATTCATCGTATCCGATCTCTAACAATGTTCTTATAATATAAATGTATGTCGATTAAGTGACACACATGAATTCAAAGTAAATTAAAACTAAACATTTGACTTCCAATATTAAATAAAGATTTACTTTATAGTTTTATATTTCGAAGTTTCTCAGTCCGGGAAAAATAGCCGCAAAAACAACGACTTCGAAAAACGTCTCTCAGTCGCAAAAAAAATATCTTTTATGGAGACGTTGTTTTTACGACTGATATGAGAGAGCTAAAAGACGTTCACCCTCTGCCGTAAAAACGACGTCTCTATAAAGATATCTTTTTGGCGACAAAAAGACGTATCTTTGGGACATAAGACGTTCAGATGGGAAGACGACGTGAAACTGACATCTTTGAGACGACGTGTGCTGATTGGGCGTTATAGAGGGGGCATATCGTGTAACCGTTATTTCTTACAATTGCTCTCTACTAACTTTCTAACAGCCAAATAGGCTGATTCCCCTTGATGCTACTTAAGTCAATAGTTGGAAGTGGAAGTCCGAGCCTCCATGCAATGGATAGCGGAATAGTGTGGATAAATATTAAAAATTCGACAGCGAAATCTGGTAGAAGGATGGTATATTGACCAAAGTTTGATTATAAAGAGCGTCTATGACTTCGTAGTCATACTCAATGCAAACCACGCTACGCCAGTCTAATACAAGCAGTTTTCTTTACGCTTTAATAACGGTCAAATGATTCCGGTCCGGCGACGGACTGATATATATATATATATATATATATATATATATATATATATATATATATAATCTACGTCTGGTTGCAAAGCTTCTATATTCTATGATCTGCTGCTGCAAATTATATCGTAGTACAACCACACCGTAGCAACGGCTATAATATCGAATTACTGGCACATTGACTAATAATACTTGCGAATTGAATTGTTTCGGATTAAAGGATCGGCACCATTCATTAACGTACGTAAATCGATCGGTATTGCTCAAGGGAGAGTAGGATCAGTTTCACTACCCGTGCGATCGGCTGATGTCTCAGATAATTCGCAAGGATGGGAAACAGCACCAGACTTTGGCTTTCCGCCACACTCAGGAATTTTTCCTCAGCATGATACGTGGACTTGGAGTAAATTCTAGTGTAGGAAGAGAGAAGCCTCGGTCGTGTAAATCCACTGGAATAACAGGGTGAAATTACCAAACACTAACGTTTTTTTCCGGTCCGGCCTCGTTCGGATGGACGTGATCAACGAGTATCGGCAATTACATTCTATAAAGGACTAACTCGACATATGTAGACAAATTCTTGGATTTGTTTAACTATTCGTGTGATCGGCTGTAAATCAGATGATGCACACTAATAGAAACAGCACTAGGCCTCGGAGACTCCGTAACGCTCAAGAGCTATTCTTCAGCACGTTATGTGGATTCAGAGCAACTCCAGCGTCAATAGAATTCCTTGGCCGTGACAACCCAAATACAAATAGTAACGCGAATAAGGTCGAACGACACAATAACGAAACACCAGCAGGGCACTAATCGGATCCGCGTGGTTATTTCAATTGTTCGAACTGACCAATGAAAAACGCTCTCGAATCGATTCACGTAGTTATTGATATAAAAAAAAAGAACGATTCAATTATAATCCTCGGAAACTCCGTAACGCTCAAGAGTTACTCTTCGGCACGATATGTGGACTTGGAGCAACACCAGCGTCAATAGAATTCCTTTGGTTGTACTACTACAATAATAATACGATATAAACACGACAATTCGCGAGTATTCATATAGGAAACTATTCAATTATATCCGGGTGTCCGTACGACGCGTCCCGTGAATTTCACGGTCGGAACTCGGCGTCCGATTCAACAAAATTTAATTATATTCTTTAACACGCGCTTGCATGTAGCAAGTTACACCTCCTCGAATTCACGTTATTCTTACATGGATATATCAATATATGTTAGACATCACAAAATATGACTACTACGCTGTTACGGCGGTATAAACGTTTGAACTGTGCCACGAAGCGGTTTGCAATCGCGACTCCTCGGTTTGAGGCGCGTACGTATCGAGGTTGGCTAGACGGTTTGTCTAGAACAACAGGACGGTTTGGCCTTCCGAATAACTTGCGGTATAATAAGTTCACTGACTTGCTTCCAGACGTAGAGTGATCACTTCCTTGCTCTCATCGATCTCCTTCGATGATTATCGAGCGGGGATCGATGCGCACGCAACCATAATTAGTGGGGCGATCCTGCGATCCTTTACTACGACGATGATCGCATGTGACGTCACGGATCGCCATGATAAGTATGTTTTCTACCTTTACGTTCGCGAGGCGTCGGTATGTAACCGACACGGTTACAATCGTAACACAAACATTTTCTGCGTGGGTGGAGGCATAGTGGAGATTTTAAGGTCACCTTGATTTTTTAAATCGAAAGACCTACTTTCTATATCATGAATCGATACACTATCGAATTCTGAGTAAAAATGTATTGACCTCCATATATCCTAAATCTAATAGTTGACGAGATATTATCGAAACAATTTTCTTTCTTCTTTGGATAATGTCTCGTCAACTACTAGGTTGAGGACATATGAAGGTCAACACTTGAAAAATGGCTGATAATTAACTAATAATTAACGAATAATTTCACTTTATTTACTGAAAATTTTACTCGTTAATTAATAGGTGTAGGGCTAATGAAGGTCAATAGATTTTTACTCACAATTCGACATTCTACCATATTATGGTATAAAAAATATAGTACTCCATTCAAAAAAACAAAGTCGATTTTCAAATCTCCGAAACGCTTCCACCCGTAAAAAAAATAAATGCACTACATAATGTACCCATTCAGACCATGCAACTTCTGTATAAAACACTTTTTCGTACAACGCATTCTTTGGAAGTTATATAGGTGTGCAAATTGCGTGGGCCACCCTGTATATACAGGGTGGGGCAATAACTATTAGCAGCTCACATATCTTCGAAACTACAAGTTTCACAGAAATATTTGCTGAAACAAAATTGCACAGTACGAAAGGGGCCATCCGGTGGCGATAATAGTTTTTTTGCAGGTGGACGTACTTCGGACATTTGAAGGTCACCTTCATTTTTTTAAATGGAATGAGGTATTTTTTAACTTCCCGATTTTATAGGGAAGTTATTGTAATTACCCCGAAAATCGAATTTTTAGCAGATCTTCACGTTTCATGGTCATTGGAGTCATTTTAGACTATTTTTATCAAAATGTCGGTGTGTGTGTGTGTGTGTGTGTGTGTGTGTGTGTGTGTGTGTGTGTGTGTGTGTGTGTGTGTGTGTGTGTGTGTGTGTGTGTGTGTGTGTGTGTGTGTGTGTGTGTGTGTGTGTGTGTGTGCGTATGTCCGTTTCTATGGTATCAAATTTTTCGTTAACGTTTTCAGAAAAAGTAACAACGCGATCGGAATGATGAATGATGCAATCGATGTGCCCCGCTGTAACTTAGAGCTGATTAGATTTTGGTCCATTTTGGTCAAGTAGTTTTTTAGTTTTTTTTTGTTTTTTTCGAAAGAAGTTCATTCAACAATGCAATTTATACGAGTGAACGGGAAGTTTCCACCGAAGAAACAAACGTAATTACACAAAAAAATTTTTTTCGATTTTTTTAAACTTAGAAAAAAATTTTTTTTTTAAATCTTTTCTTGTACCTTAAGATGATGTTTCCGCTTACAATAATCGAAAATTATCCCAATGCAAGAGTGGTGAGTTAATCATCTCTACTCCCGAGAATACATTTTCAAAGAATATCGATGAAAGTACAAAAAAAAATTTATATTACAATCTTTAAAAAAACAATCAGTTCAAAACGAATTATTAACTGAGATTAAATTGAAAATTAATATGAACTATATGATAATTATTAATAACAGTGATGTTGAAAACGGATTGGTTACTGGAGCACACATGCGGAATATTAAAATGTATTACTTTTGAAGAAAATACTAAAATTCCGTCTATATTGTGATTAGATTTTCAATTGGCCAGAGTAGGAGTGAAAGTAAGAACTCGTTATCGTGATTATATGAAAAATGCAAATATTGATCAAAATTTAACTCCAATAATAAAAATATCGAATCAAGTAAATATGTCGAGTGAGGAAAAATATCAAATCACACGTAGTCAATTTCCAGTGGTTCCTGCTGAAGCGATTACGATTCATAAAAGTCAGGGATAAAAAACATACGAGAAAGTATGTTTGGATTTTAAAAAATCAGAAAGGCCAACTTTACAAATGTTGTATGTAGCACTGAGCAGAGTTTCAAAATTGAGCGCGGTTTATATATTTCGGGACAATTTAAATTAACAGTATCGAAGAAAACCAAGATCAATACTGCAACCCCGGATAATGATGAGTTGTATCGTTTGCGAAAAACTAATTAAGACAATTTATATTGCAAAATTAGTATGCTATAACAAGGAACCAAGCGAGCAACGAGCATACGATATTGGTATAATGCGACGCCATATAGCAAACATTTTGATAAGTAGAAAACTATTGAATTTCCCTGAAAACGTATAATATTCTTAAAACGTACACTTAATAAATAATAATAATAATATACAGCAACTAATGAATCGGGAAGTTCTTTGTGTGGCTCGTGGAGAGTCACACACAAAATGAAAGACATTAATAGCTGTGGGCCCTACTAGGATTGCGTACCACTAACATTCTCGCAAGAGCAGTCCTGTCCGCGATCTCGCGAAGCGAGCGAGCAACAACAACCCTACTCGCGAGCGAGCGAAGCGAGCGAGCAACAATAGCCCTCTAGTTAATACATCAATCGATGCAGCTGGACATTCTTTATAAAAAAGTACTAACCTATGTATGTCGAAAAGTTAGTAGTTCAGGAGATATTTCAATTTAAGTAACTCCAAAATACCATTACTGTCGTACTAAGGCGTTAGTGTTTACTTACTTGTGTAACGCCTTAGTACGACAGTAATGGTATTTTGGAGTTACTTAAATTGAAATATCTCCTGAACTACTAACTGTAATGTTAATTTGTATTTTTCTGAATACAAGAATGTTTACTATTACATAATACACAAAATTTTATTACAAAAGATTGATTTTTATCTTTTTTACACTTTACAAACTTCAATAGGAAATATGCACTTTTCGAATTTCTGGTAATTTCCAATTTTTTTAAACCTGTTCGCAAAGTCTGTAAAATCTGAAAAAATACACATTAATAATAAAATACACAACATGGGAGAGAGAGAGAGAGATAGAAATAAAGGAAAATTCATTTATGATTTAATACATGTATAATATCCCAGTCAACCAGGCGTGTCGAGCCACATCTCGAGCCCAGCGGGCGGAGGACACAAAGCGGCCATTACAGTAGTCGAACGTCGCTCGAAGCTAACCTAAGCACACGATGACTAGATTGTGTCCAGGGCACAAAAGATCGTGTGGGCTCGTAGTTTTGCCTCGACACCATCCCGGCACATGTCGTCCTCGCCACAATCCCGGCCGATCGGGCCAGAACAGCGCAGTCGCACTAATGTCTCTCTTCGAAGAGAGGGCCCTGTATAACTAACGGCATTCGCCACATTAGTGCGACTGCGCTGTCCTGGCCCGATCGGCCGGGATTGTGGCGAGAACGACTTGTGCCGGGATGGTGTCGAGGTAAAACTACGAGCCCACATGATCTTTTGTGCCCTGGACACAATTGAGGATTTTTGCTGACTGGGATGTGTCACTTCTCATTAATTACCTTCATGTTTACCTAAATACTCTACTCGTGATAGTATCTAAATAAACATGCATATACATATATATATATATATACAGTGACTCAAACAATTGATCAAATGTTTAATTTTGTTCAAATTTTTATTTAATTGAACACATGTTAATAAGATATGTAACAAAATATTTTATTATAATACATACATAGTTTTCGTAGTTCATATAATACAGAATTAACTTAAATATGTTACACTTTTTAAACAAAATTAAATGATATTGACAAATTATGTAATGATCAAATTTTTGAGTTTGAAAAAATGAAATATTAGTACTTCGTATGCCCTCCTTTCGCTTTCAGTACGGCTTCTATGCGTCTTGGCATACTATCTACTAAATTTTTACACTGTTCAGCCTTAATATTTTCCCAAGCGGTTTTAACTTCTGACCACAATTCAATAATACTTCTCGAATTGTGATCGAAGTTGGCAACTGTTCTTTTTAGTAAACTCTATGTGTGTTCTATTGGGTTCAGATTGGGAGACTGTGGGGCCAGTCTAAAACAGTAAAACCATAGCTGTTAACCATACTTTGGTGATTTTTGCCTTGTGGTTAGGTTCGTTATCGTGCTGAAAAGTGACTTCTTCTGCGTCCTTATTCCATTTTACCAAACTTCCAATTAAACTTTTCTGCAGGATGGATGTGTATGACGTTGCAGTCATTCGACCTTTAATTTTTTCAACGCCTCCGACGCCCTCAGTGGTCATACAACTCCAAACCATGATATGGCCTCCTCCAAATTTCAGTGTTGGATGAACTTGATGCGACCGTACTTGTTCTATATTTCCTCGCCATGTCGATTCGCGTCCATCGCACCCAAAACAATTAATTTTCGTCTCCTCTGATCATATTACCCGGGCCCAATCGAGATCTGTATAATTTTTACATTTTTCGGCAAACTGTAGTCGAAGCTTCTTGTGCCGCTTTGTAAGAAGAGGGTTCTTTATTTTTGCACGTCCTCTTAAATTCACTTCTCGCAGTGCATTACGCACTGTCTCAGCGCTTACGTTAATTTTTTTGCATTTGTACGGCATTATTAACGCTACCATTACGGATTGATCGTATGATTCATCGCTTTTTGATAGTGGATAGCTTTGATTTTCGTCCTGATTTATTTTATAGTATGTTTTCTTTTAAAGTTTTACGTACTGAAGACACAGTACCAACAGAGCACAGTATCTTCTTAGAAATCTCGCGATGAGAAAGCCCAGATATTAATAGTTTTTTCATTTCTGATATTTTACTTGCTTTTATTGGTCTCATTATGAAATATGACTACAAATATCTTTTTTATTCATTATTTTATTACAAACGTATTCTCGAATGTTTAAAAATAACGTTATGACTTACCAGTAATTATATTTGTGCTAAGAAATGCCAAAAATATAAGAATTTTTCACAATTGAGCTAAACACAAACAATTGATCAAGTATACACAGAATATACAAATTCGTAATACACGTCCGCTTTATACGATTACAGGGCTTAAACTGTCGTGAAGTACCGACGCAATGTTAACATTTTTCGTTTATGTCTCAACAGTCTTAAGCAAGATTCTGAGAAAGGTATACTGTGACTTGTTTCCTTTTTGTTCGAACATTTGATCAATTTTTTGAGTCACTGTATATACAGGGTGTCTCAAAATTCCTCCAGGACCCGAAAATAGGAGGTTCCTGAGATCATTTCAAGCGACATTTTCCTTTGAAAAAATGTCGTCCACGGCTTCGTGAACGAGTTATTAACGAAAAACACGGACCAATGAGAGCGCGAGCTAGACGCGTGCAGCCCGGCGCGCCGGCAGCCGAGTGTCGGTGGCACGCCGCGATGTCACAACGAACAAAAGTTTGTCGATGATGTGAATCCTCGCCAATTTCGATAAGCTTTGGATATGTTGTCAATACCGTAATTCTGAACAATATTTCTCTTTACAGTCTTTGTCGATCGGCTTTAGTTTACGAGATAATTGTAAAAACATGTAATTGAAAATCGATCGATGTATTATTTCTTGGCCAATCGTGATGAGCTTTGGATATGTTGTCAAAATCATGATTCTGAACATCATTTCCCTTTACAGTTTTTGTCGGCCGGCTTTAGTTTACGAGATAATTGTAAGAACTTGTAATTGTAAATCGATCTCCTCGCCGATTTCGATGAGCTTTATTCCATAGGAAAAAGATATTTAAAACATCGAATAAATAACATATTTCAAAGTCATCGAAATCGGCGAGGACCCACATCATCGGCAACTTTACCCGAACGAGAGAAGAAGCAGAAATTTATTGAATTAAAAACTCACTTATTCAGCCGTTAATCCATTTGCTTATTACTCCGGTGAAACACAAAACACGGACCACCACATTTTCACACAATTTCACACAATTGCTGAACACTTAGCACACTTTTCTAATTCGTATCGATAGCGAACGAAATTACATACTCCGACGCGGAAAGAGTTCCATGCTCTTCGCGATTCCGCGCGAAACTATGCTCTCCCAGCCTACAATGTAGTCGATGAAGGCGTCGTTTAAAACAAATGAAATCGTTCCCAAGGAAATATTGATTTTTCGAGAATCATATGATTCTCGAAAACATCGATTCTAGACGAACGAACGATGCCATGGACGAGATATCTCGTGTATCTTTATTACTGATATAACGTGCTATTATCCATTCACAGCATCGTTTCTTCGACATCGCGGAAACGAGATATCTCGTCGATTGTAGTTTCTGTGCGCCTCTGAAAAGGACTAATTAAAAATGTTATAAAAAAAAATTAAACCGACTTTGAAGAAACGCACACACGAACTTAAATAAGGATTTTCGTAATTTCCAGTGTCGAAATTTTCGAAATTTTCAATTTTGTGCCGCCTTCGAAAAGATTGTATTGTATTTAAGTTCACGAATTAAGTTAACGAAGTTTAACATTAATTATCAACATTATATACAATTTTGCGATAATACCTATTTATAACTGGACAGTACTGTACACTAAACCGAGGATACCACCGATGTTTGTATACTCGTGAGTTGAGTACGTTTATGCATACAAAAACTAATAAAATAATGCTCATTGCTGATCATATCTACTTAACATATCTACATAAATCTAGAAAATAGTTGTTATTGCATAAATATCTTCAATAAAAGGGTTACACAAATTCTGAATTTTCATTATTCAACATATGTCCATTTTACTATCAAAATATATAATAAAACATCCCAAATATTTAGCATTTTCAATATACTAAAATGATCGATAATATCGATGTGCAAACCTTCCCGCTACAACTCGCACCATGTCATATTACGCTTGAATTTATTGCGAGTCGACTCCATCATGCAAGCCGTTCGTTTCGTACGAATCGCACGCTCGGTGCGAGCCCAGCTAAGCTCGACTGGATTGATCGAACCGAGTCGAGCCAGTGCTTCGATCGGTCGCACCTTTTTCTCGCGCATGCGCGAGAAAACAGTAACGTATCTACTATTGGGTTGCGGAGCGGCCAGAGCACTGACGCCTTGAGGCAGTTATTCTGGCGGGAATGTACCAGTGTTATTTTCTTGTTTTATTATGTATTCTTTTGCGTAGTTATTGTAGTGCTCTTTCCCTATCCCATCCTCAAAATAAAGAATAAGTTTCAATTATAAAAATCTGCGGGGTGCTCAAGCTACCTGATTTCATCGATATAGTTACGTTACTGAGGCTGAAATTGTCGCGCATGCGCGAGAAAAGGTGCGACCGATCGAAGCACTGAGTCGAGCACTGTCGAGCACTCGCATCGATGCGAGTAGCTCGCTTCGATGCGAGTACTCGACTCGACTCGACCAATCGAGTCGAGCTTAGCTCGGCTCGCATTTTGCGAGTACTCGTACAGCCCTAACTAACAATGGTCCGGAGCTCGCCGGTACATTTTATACCAAAAAGGTGAGTCATGTTGGCATGCGGACTCAAAGCCAGAATCGTGGACGCGAGGACCTTTCCCCTCCGGCGCACAGTGGTCCAAATTAGAGATCGCGGTTTTGGACGTGTACTAAAATACACGTGTACACGTGGTACGTGAACCGTGTAGTACAAATTTAAGGATCCGTGAATACGAATCCGTGAATGCGGATCCGTGTACACGGACCCACAACACGTGAATACGGATCCGTGTACACGGATCCACGAACACGTGAATACGGATCCGTGAACACGGGTCCGTGTTACACGGGCTGCGAACACGGATCCGTGTACTGCTGTGAGATGACAATAAGGTCCCTGAGGGGGCGTAGAGGGTATCCAGCTGGCGCCGCCTACCCCCACCACTGACGCTCGCGTACTGCTGAGAGCTGACAAGAAGGTCCCTGGCAGGAATGCGGTGACGTAGGCAAGAATGCGCGCCTGATTGGTTGGCTTGGAGGGGGCGCGCCTAGACTCACACGCAGTTTCGACTAGAGCGTTCTATTGGCCGACGCAATCACCCCCACTACTCGAGCGATTCGAGGAACCTCAACGGCGTAGGCGTCTCTCTCTCGCTCTCCCCCCGCTTTCCCGCTCTCTCTCCCGCTCTCTCTCTCCCGCTCTCTCTCTCCCCCACTCTCTCTCGCTCTCCCACCGCTCTCTCTCTCCCGCTCTCTCTCGCTCTCCCCCCGCTCTCTCTCTCTCCCGTTCTCTCTCTCTCCCGCCCTCCCGCTCTCTGTCTCTCTCCCGTAGCCCTCCGTAAATACGGGAATCCTGCTACTATGCGTCGTGTGACGTAGCAGCCGAAAGGGCGTGGTCACGCGGCGAGTACGCGAGCGTCAGTGGTGGGGGTATGCGGCGCCAGCTGGAGACCCTTTTTGCCTCTACGCCCCCTCAGGGACCTTCTTGTCATCTCCCAGCAGTATTGCAGTGATTCTGGGAGCGGGTAGCGCAGATGGAAAGAGATACTGAATAAATTAGCGGAAATAGCGCACGAAATAAAACACGTGTTAGAAGAGCCATGCTTATTATTATTAGCGATGTTTACTGCGAATAGAGAGCAATACTGACGTGAAACAGAACAATACAAAGAAAAAGAAAGGATTACATAGACAGACATAAGTATGGATTTAAAGACGGCAGCATTGGTGATGCGTAAATATAAACAGAGAACGTATTTGTGTAACGCCCGCGTTACTTGAGGCGTGAGCGTGAACAACGACTGTCCAGAGCTAACATACATTTTGAAAAACAAATTTTTGAGTTACAGGTAACAAAAAATAATTAACAAAAGTTTACGCAATAAAATTTAATCAATTAATTTTCTATTTTGATATAAAAAAACCAAAATGTTTAGATTCAGGTAATAAACGCGTTTTTTCGCGTTACAATATTTCCCACAGTTGAAAAACAACGTTCGGAAATATCCGACGTTGCTGGTATCGCCAAATACTTAATTGCAAGTCTTGCAATTGTCGGATATTTGCTTATCCGCGACTTCCACCACTCATACGGACATAAATCGAATCGTAACTGTGGTTCCGCAATATATTTTTCATATTCTCCGTGTATGTCGGACATGTACACAAGATACATACATCACACTGACTGTACAATTTATTGACAAACAATGGAACATACAGTCATACACCTTAACCACTCATGAAGTGGAAGAACACTGCAGAAAATATCGCTAATGAATTAAAAAAGACATTAGACGATTGGGAAATAACAAATAAAGTTGTTTCGATAGTGACAGACAACGCTTCCAATATAAAAAATGCAAATTCATTGATGAGTGAGGAAATTGAAAACGTAGCGTGTGCAGCTCACACTCTGCAGCTTGCAATCAAGAAGGCACTTACGGAAGACAATGTAGAACAAATTATTCGCCGATGCAGTAAAATCAGGGATGGGCATTTTTGCCTTAATTGAGGCAAGACCGTCCACACCATCAGTGATGGCATATTCGTGGGCCGTGGGCCGTTCCCCTGACGCGCTGGTTTCCCCTTCCCTGACGTACCGTCGTATCCGTGTCGACCGCGCATGCCCGTGTTGGTGCCTGCTCGATTGCACGCGCGCTACACACACCAGCGTACATCTACTCTGTCCGTGTAAACTACCTGCTCGACTGATCGACGCTGAAGCGATCCTTCGGTTTTCACGTTTCCGAAGTTTCGAAAGAATGAGGCGAAAAGTCGGAATCTGGAGACGGCGCGCATTTGAATCCCAGCACAGCGCGGCGCGACGTGGCGCATATTTTGCTATAACTTTTGATCTAAGAGAGATATCGAAGAGAAATTTGGACTAAATTTTTTTTGAAAAATTGGGTTCAATGATGTAAAGAGAATAATATTTTGTATTTTTAATATAATGTTTTCGTTGATTCTTAAGATATATCCGGATAAGATGGTCAAAAGTGATCCAAATTGATTTTTAGTTACGTCATGTTCAACAGAAAATTATGAAAAAATCAATGAATATTCTACCTAATAGCATACGCGACTGAGAGTTTTTTCAAAATTTTTGTTTGCAAAATCGATTTTTAAACAAATCGGAAAACATAAAATTGCCGATTTTTGAGTCAATTGTCGAGAAAATTGTCGTTTTGAGAGAGTTGTGTCTTATCCTGATTATTAATGTGTATTTTTTTCAGATTTTTCGGATTATGGAAACATGTTTTAAAAAATTGAAAACCTCCAAACATTCGGAGAAAATGCATATTTTGTATTGAAGTTTTAGAGACACCAGTTTTATAAAAATTCAGTACATTCAAGGAGAGTGCAAGGCCTTCGGGTCACCGATTCAGTTGAGATTGTGTATACTTATAGATCTCGATCTCCCTTTTACGAATATATACCATTATAGGGGCAAACACTCAATATTTGTTGAGATATTCATAAACAATGTTTTTTCATAACCATTAGTATAGATATGATATTGTAGAGGAATTATAGAACGAATAATTTCCTGGTGCGGCACCTCTGGAATACTCCATGTGCTCTGTAGACTGTGGTGCCCAAGGTGGTTCGGAACCCACCTTATAAAAACTGTAGGTCCCGTCGTGAAATAATTCCGAAAAGGAGTTCAAAAAGCGACGTTAAATAACAAAAAAAAAGAAAAAAAAGTTTCCTGGTGTAGTGGCAACATGCTAGATTTACAACCCGGTAGGCTAGGGTTCGATTCCCGCCCGGGAAAACACATTTCTTTACTTATTTATTTATATTATCTATTCGCTGTGGAACATTGACTTGTTCATAAGAGATTACAAATTCATTACAAATCAAAGAACAAAAGTTTTAATAAATTATAAATAAATTAACCGAAATTAATAAAATAGTTAATTACCCCCTCATGTCTGTATACAGAAGAAATAAAATAAATATAGGAAGAGAAAATATGGTATACGATAAATTTAATAATATGGTACTTACAATTACATATTTTTAATTATAACAGTGGTACATGTCGTAAAAGCATACGAAACATAATACACAGAATCAGCTTGCACATCGAATAAGTGCAGTATTATTGCATTGGCACCTGCTTCCTTGTACATTTATAGGAAAACAAATATAATTGACGTTTTTAAAAATTTATCTCTCTGCTGTAAATCCGGCTACATACCGTGCATGTTCCAGCATAGATTGAAACATTAGTGCTGTCACGTTGAACCCTTTTCGACGAACGGAAGGCTCGTGAAAAGAGTCAAACTCGGGCTTTGCTGGTACAGAGACCGGGCCGCGTTTAGCCGAGTACACGCGGTCCGCCCGGGACAACGGAATTCGAGAGTCCGACGGATCAAAATCGAATTGTTCGGGCGCCAGGCACTTTGAGGGTGCCACGCGAGACGCGATGCGATTCTCGGCCTCGGAGAAGCCGAGGCCGACGGTCGAACTCTCGAGATACGCGGACGGAAATTATGCCTCGAAATGGGCCAAAGGATTCGAACACGGGAACGTTCGGATGACCCCCTCGGCAGGGCGGATCTCACAGGAAAATTCAAATGATGTACGACAATGTAGGCTCGAGATGTTTAATCGGTCGTCGGAAAAATACAAAATTACGGCCTCGTGGCCGCGACCCGAGAGCCCGCGCTCTTTGTACAGCTTGGCGATAGATGAACGTTCGCAGCGCGGTTGTCTGATACAGTGGAACGCGTGTCGGAATCGTCGTACAAAATCGCGATCTTCCAGGAACGCTGGACAACGAAATTTCGCACGCAACGCAGGTGGACGGCGCAATATGAGACTGTCGCGGCGGCCGTCGCTCGCGATTCGATTTTACGCACGCGGTATCGATGCTACGTTTTCGATCGTCGGCGCGACACAGGATTCGAGACCACTGGAGATTATTCTCACGACACGCGACTCCTCCGAGGAATCTTCCGAAATCACGACAAGACGGGGAAAACTGTCACGAATCTAACCTCAAAACGCCCTCGGAACGGGCGTGAGATCTTGGCACGAGGCGTCCGGCGCCTCGGCACACGCGAAAATTCGAGGACAGAACGAGAAGCGTTCGTCCTCGCGCGATTAAAGTCGAGCCACCTCGCAAAGAAAATCCGAATAGATCACTGGCTGACTCACCGTTTTTCCGTGCTTCCGTTTCTCGTATTGTGGAAGCCACGATCTTTGTTGCTTCCGGGAAGCGGTCCTAACAGGCTGCACGGCTCGTGGACCCTCTAATCCCGTACGGGAAACTCTCACGAGCACGACCGAATTTTGAGATAACTCGCGGGACTAATGACAACGTATTACTCGCCCGCAGTGACAATTGCTGTTGACGTGATTTCGCTACGGGAGCCAGCGCGACAGTATCGCATTGATTTTCGATCGCGCGGTGGCTCGATCCTTTCCCCCTTCTCTCGACTCGTTGCCGAATTTTTCCGATTGGCGCGTGCCACGTGCACGACATCCTAGCTACCAGGATCGTCCCTATTAAGGTCCTTGGGCCCCAGACCAACGCAATACGGAATTTGCGGTCACTTCTTGACCGTGAGAGGTTCGTCCTCTCTCTGGGCACGATCGCACCACCTACGCCGGAGCTTAGCGTGGTGAGGCGGCGTCGGGACCACGAAAGGTCGGAGTGACCGGTTGTTCGGTAAGGGCTCCTGTCCCTTCGACGCCTCCGGGTGGATTTCCCGAGTGCTCTCGGTCCAAGTCGTCCTTGCCCGTGCACGGGGCTTCCGCAATATTGGCCAGTTCTTTTCCGCGGGATCGTCTGGTGCTGCGTCTCCTTCTCGGGAAAACTTCGGTCGGTCGGGGTACCTTTTCCGCGTCCCTGTCACGGCCCTGTAAACTGGCCGTTCTCGGCGCGTATGACAGATGTCAGTCGTCGGTAATCGGTCGGTACGGAATTTCCTCGGGGAACGCTCTCGAATCCTGCTATGCCGTGTCGTGACCCGTGAGAGGGCGGTTCAGTCCTTTTATGTTACAATGGTAACCGAAATTAACGGGGAAAGTGACGTCGCAAGGTTTGCAACGTCACAGTGCACATAATTGTTTGTATTTTATTAATTTCGGTTAATTTATTTATAATTTATTAAAAATGGTAATCTCTTATGAACAAGTCAATGTTACACAGCGAATAGATAATATAAATAAATAAACTAGAGGGCTATTGTTGCTCGCTCGCTTCGCTCACTCGCGAGTAGGGTTGTTTTTGCGGGTAGGACTGCTCTTGCGAGAGGGTTAGTAATACGCATGGCTAGTAGGGCCTACTGCTATTAATGTTTTTTATTTGGCGTGTGACTCTCCAAGAGTCATACAAAGAACTTCCCGATTCGTTACTCCTTCGTCAACATCGCCGACATCGTTTTTTTTTGTACTTTCATCGATATTCTCCTAAAATATATTCTTGGGAGTAGAGATGATTAACCCACTCTTGCATTGGAATAACTTTCGATTATTCCAAGCGGTAACAATAGAATCAGTTAAAAAAAAATTTTTTTTTTAAATCTAAAAAAAAAATTTATGAAAAAAATTTTTTATGTAATTGCGTTTGGTTCTTTGGTGGAAAATTTTCGTCCTCCCTTATAAATTGCATTGTAGAATCAACTCTTTTCGAAAAAAACTAAAAATGTAAAAAACTGCTTGACCAATATGGACCAAAATCTAATCAGCTCTAAGTTACAGCGGGGTACATCGATTGCATCATTCATCATTCTGATCGCGTTGTTACTTTTTCAGAAAACGTTATCCAAAAATTTGATAACATACAAACGGCCATACGCACACACACACACACACACACACACACACATACAGACATTTTGATAAAAATAGTCTAAA
Source organism: Lasioglossum pauxillum (assembly GCA_933228785.1). Classification (NCBI taxonomy): domain Eukaryota; kingdom Metazoa; phylum Arthropoda; class Insecta; order Hymenoptera; family Halictidae; genus Lasioglossum; species Lasioglossum pauxillum. Next base: position 22,945,434 of record OW121705.1, on the reverse strand, counting down.
ATGACTCCAATGACCATGAAACGTGAAGATCTGCTAAAAAATCGATTTTCGATTTTCGGGGTAATTACAATAACTTCCCTATAAAATCGGGAAGTTAATAACAAAATATTTTTCCCCGGACAGGAATCGAACCCTAGCCCAGCGGGTTGTAAGTCTAGCATGTTACCACTACACCAGGATATTATTCGTTGCACAATTTCTCTACAATAGCATATTTATACTAATGTTTATGAAAAAACTTTGTTTATTAATATTTCAAAAAGAGAGAAAAGTTATAGAGGATAGCTATACATTTGTGGTTGTTTAACGAAATAGCGTACCCGCCAAAATAAGAAATAAAGATTAAACGATCTAGAATATTACAAATTTTGCGTACGCGACGAACTTGCATACAAATTGCTTGATGTTATTAGAGATAAATGTCTATCGTCGATAGACATGGTGTGACTATATTAGAATTAGACTAGAATGGGTTGATGCCTATTTTATTCCTTTTTTTCGTCTTGATATCGGGAGTCAATGAGAATATCCTTTTGGCCTCGGCATTTGAATGCGGCAAACATATGACAATGCTGCACAGCCGACGCAAGTTCGTGAAACGAAGAATTTGTTCCGCGTTTTCTTGTCCATCCACATATTGTCGAATGATAAATTCGAACATTGGTGTATTTGGAATTCGGATGTTCTTAATTTAATCGGATTTGTATGCAAGTTCGTCGCGTACGCAAAATTTCAAGCAATTGACATTGCACGCGTTTACGAACTTGTAAGTCGTTTAGTCTTTATTAATTTCCCGATTTTATAGGGAAGTTATTGTAATTACCCCGAAAATCGAAAATCGATTTTTTAGCAGATCTTCACGTTTCATGGTCATTGGAGTCATTTTAGACTATTTTTATCAAAATGTCTGTATGTGTGTGTGTGTGTGTGTGTGTGTGTGTGTGTGTGTGTGTGTGTGTGTGTGTGTGTGTGTGTGTGTGTGTGCGTATGGCCGTTTGTATGTTATCAAATTTTTGGATAACGTTTTCTGAAAAAGTAACAACGCGATCAGAATGATGAATGATGCAATCGATGTGCCCCGCTGTAACTTAGAGCTGATTAGATTTTGGTCCATTTTGGTCAAGTAGTTTTTTAGTTTTTTTCGAAAGGAGTTGATTAAACATTGCAATTTATACGAAAGGCGTATCCACCGAAGAAGTAAACGTAACTATATATATATATATATTTAGACATATTTAAAAAAAATTTTTTTTATAAAATTAAACAAAAAATTTTATATAAAATTCAAAAAAAAAAATTTGTCATGTTTTTTTTAATTAAAAAAAATTTTTTTTTCCAATTATGCAATTAATGCTAATATAACCGCTTACAATATCGAAAATTATTCCAATGCAAGAGTGACTTAATCATCGCCGAGAATACATTTTCAAAGAATATCGATGAAAGTACAAAAACATTTATATTACAATCTTTAAATAAACAATCAGTTCAAAACGAATTGTTAACTGAGATTAAATTGAAAATTAATATAAAATATATGATAATTAATAACATTGATGTTGAAGACGGATTGGTTAATGGAGCATGCGGAATATTAAAATTTATTACTTTTCAAGAAAATACTAAAATTCCGTCTATATTGTGGTTAGATTTTCAATTGGCCATAGTAGGAGTGAAAGTAAGAACTCGTTATCGTGATTATATGAAAAATGCAAATATAAATCAAAATTGAACACCAATAATAAAAAAATATCGAATCAAGTAAATATTTCGAGTGAAGAAAAATAACAAATCACACGTAGTCAATTTCCAGTGGTTCCTGCTGAAGCGATTACGATTCATAAAAGTCAGGGACAAACATACGAGAAAGTATGTATGGATTTTAAAACATCAGAAATACGAACTTTACAAATGTTGTATGTAGCAGTGAGCAGAGTTTCAAAATTGAGCGGTTTATATATTTTGAGAAAATTTAAATTAATAGTATCGAAGAGAACCAAGATCAATACTGCAAACCCGGATAATGATGAGGTGTATCGTTTGCGAAAAACTAATTAAGTCAATTTATTTTGCAACATTAGTATGCTATAACAAGGAACCAAGCGAGCAACGAGCATACGATATTGGCTTAGTGCGACGCCATATCGCAAACATTTTGATAAGTAGAAAACTATTGAATTTCACTGAAAACGAATAATCTTCTTAAAACGTACACTTAATAAATAATAATAATAATATACAGCAACTAACGAATCGGGAAGTTCTTTGTGTGGCTCGTGGAGAGTCACACACCAAATAAAAGACATTAATAGCTGTGGGCCCTACTAGCCATGCGTACCACTAACCTTCTCGCAAGAGCAGTCCTACCCGCGAGCTCGCGAAGCGAGCGAGCAAAACAACCCTACTCGCGAGCGAGCGAAGCGAGCGAGCAACAATAGCCCTCTAGTTTCTTATTTTTTATCATTTTTTATATAATATAAGGCATTTATTTTGCTCAAAAATTAATCTCATCGATGAATAGATGAGATAGTATACGTTGTGTTAATATTGTGTCCTATAATATTGCAATTAGAATTATGATTCTAATTATGTTTGTTTCTCCTTCGAATATAGGAACACAGGGGACCACCTGTAGCGGAATTTTCGAATACATACCTCGAAACCATTCTGCTCTTCGCAATCATAACTTAAATTGTTTCTTTTTTTCAATTACAGAAAGTAGACAGCGAAAGTCAACAGCGCGAACTGCATCAATCCTTTAAGTTGAAAATAAATGTAGACAATTAAAAAATGGATTTTTGGTTAAACTTTTCATTAAAACTCGAAGCAATAAGTATTTAATGACAAAAAAATTATTAGGTGCGGGATTCGATTCGGGGCCAGAAGATTCCCAGTCGTATAGCTGTTCTTTTAACGATTATGCAATCTCTAAATAATTATAAAAAAATTAAAAACAATTGCTTCAATAATATCTCAGCACTGAATTTTTATAAAACTGGTGTCTCTAAAACTTCAATACAAAATATGCATTTTCTCCGAATGTTTGGAGGTTTTCAATTTTTTAAAACATGTTTCCATAATCCGAAAAATCTGAAAAAAATACACATTAATAATCAGGATAAGACACAACTAACGTAATAATATAAATGTGGTCAACTGAAGACTTTGATATAAAATCGGCAATTTTATGTTTTCCGATTTGTTTAAAAATCGATTTTGCAAACAAAAATTTTGAAAAAAATCTCAGTCGCGTATGCTATTAGGTAGAATATTCATTGATTTTTTCATAATTTTCTGTTGAACATGACGTGACTAAAAATCAATTTGGATGGATACTTTTGACCATCTTATCCGGATATACCTTAAGAATCAACGAAAACATTATTTAAAAAATAGAAAATATTATTCTCTTTACATCATTAAACCCAATTTTTTAAAAAAATTTATTTCTCTTCGATATCTCTTTTAGATCAAAAGTTATAGTAAAATGTGTCGGGATTCAAATGCGCGCCGTCTCCAGATTCCGAACTTTCCGCCTCATGCTTTCGAAACTTCGGAAACGTGAAAACCGAAGGATCGCTTCAGCGTCGACCAGTCGAGCAGGTAGTTTACACGGACAGAGTAGAGGTACGCTGGTGTGTGAAGCGCGCGTGCAATCGAGCAGGCACCAACACGGGCATGCGCGGTCGACACGGATACGACGGTACGTCAGGGAAGGGGAAACCAGCGCGTCAGGGGAACGGCACACGGCCCACGAATATCCCATCACTGCACACCACAGCGCCCACTGCCTCCCACCAGCTCCACCGTTACCATGGAGAAAGAACGCGCTTCGCCCGTAGCGAGCAGTGCACATGTCTCGCGAAGGCTTCGCGCATCGCGGTCGCGAGGAAGCGAGGAGCGCCCCGTGCGACGAAGGCGCATGTTGCATGGAAGAGAGGTTGGTGGGAGAAGCAGGCGTTTGAGGGGCCCCAACCGTGCCCATCGCTGCAGTAAAATAGTCGGGCATTTCAAACATTCCAACGTCGCAAAAAAGGCTCTAGAAATTAAACAAATGCAACTGGGAATATCAAAAACGCATTGTTACAATGTTGTTCTACTAGATGGAATTCGACCTTTTTTATGTTAGAACGTATTCAATAACCAATTATTAACCAATTATACGTATTCAAAAACAATAACCAATTTAACCACGGCAAGAAATTTAGAAGTAACGGTATGTCAATGGGAAACCATAGACTGCTTATTAAACGTATTGAAATCGTTGCAAATAATAACCACATTGTTCTGTGGTGAAAAAAATGCGTCACTGTCAATGGTAAGACCATTACTTAAAGAATTAATACAAAATCATCTAAAAATTCTAGAAACAGATAATGAGGTTATTCGAGTATTCAAAGGAACAGTACTTTCTGAAATAAACCACCGATTTCAGTTAAATTTTAATGAAGATAGTACTATAACAATAACACAAATTTCTAGCTTCCTCGACCCTCGTTACAAAGATTTGGAGCACGAATGTCCTCACACAAGAATTAAAATTCGTAGCAAAATAAAACACGCATTAGAAAGTTTACCAAGTCGAACCGTAAATAGGAATGTAGATAAATCATTACAACAAACAACTTTACAATTTTTATATAATGACGACATTGCTGACATGTCCACATACACGGAGAATATGAAAAATATATTGCGGAACCACAGTTACGGTTCGATTTATGTCCGTATGAGTGGTGGAAGTCGCGGATAAACAAGTATCCGACAATTGCAAAACTTGCAATTAAGTATTTGGCGATACCAGCAACGTCGGGTAGTTCCGAACGTTGCTTTTCATCGGCGGGAAATATTGTCATCCGAAAAAGAACGCGTTTACTACCTGAGAATGTAAACATTTTAGTCTTTCTGTACCATAATATAAAATTAATTGAATAAATTGTATTTCGTAAAATTATGTTAATTATTTTTTATTACCTCTAGCCCAAAAATTTGTTTTTCAGAATGAATGTTAGCTCTGGACAGTCGTTGATCACGCACACGCCTCAAGTAACGCAGGCGTTACATTCTCTGTTTATATTTACGCGTAACCAATACTGTCGTCTTTAAATGCATGCTTATGTCTATCTATGTCATCCTTCCTTTTTCTTTGTATTGTTCTCTTTCACGTCAATATCGCTCTCTATTTCGCAATAAACGCATCGCTCTTCTAACACCTGTTTTATTTCGTGCGCTATTTCCGCTAATTTATTCAGTATCTCTTTCCTTCTGCGCTACGCGCTTCCAGAATTAAATCTAATAGAGGTACCTATTTAACGTGCAATAAACGAATCCGAATTTTAATCCACGTAATACTAAGTACACGGGTACCCGTTTATTTTAATTTGACAAATATTCGTGTATTTATTTTACATATGCATTTTAATATACGGTGATTTAACGTCGAACAATTTACAGCAACTTCATTATTGTGTTACGAGCCGAGGGCTGGCGGATAGACGTAGCCGAGGTTTGTTCTTATGAACAGGATGGTCGTGAACTAGCCGGTGCCTGTTTCATCACCGGGTGTCACAGGATAGGTTTTCGTGGACTAGCCGATGCCTGTTTCATCACCGGGTCGCCAATAGGTTAGGAAAGACAGAGGGTGTCGTGGACTAGCCGATGTCTGTTTCACCACCGGGTCGCCACTAGATGGAAGGTTGCGAACTAGCCGATGCCTGTTTCATCACCGGGTGTCACAGGATGGGTTTTCGTGGACTAGTCTATGTCTGTTTCACCACAGGGTCGCACTAGATAGGAATTTGTGAACTAGCCGATGCCTGTTTCATCACCGGGTGTCACAGGATTTCGGTAAGAGGTAAGGTATTGGGAAGTTCAGCTCTCGTAACTCTTTATAGAATAGTTGATAAACCTCGAGCGGTAAAGGTTTATCGATATGGGTTCAATGCTAGTTACTGGAGTTTAAAGGATGTATTAAAGATATTGGAAACTCTCAATTATCTAAATGTGAAGAGTACAATATATTCTTAGATAAATGGAAATACAAATGTATTGTGTTATGTGGTTTCGCGGAAGCTAATTCCCGAACTCTCGTTTTTCACGCACTGAGATATGCGGGGGTAAGTGAGTTGACTTGACTTAAGAACTGCATTTCGAAACTTCTTTCAAGTTAAAATGATCGAAAGGGAATGAGACCCAATCTCACTATAGACGCGTACAGATTCGTGTTCAGTCTTTAACTAAGCCCGTGATGGCCAAGCTCGAGCCCTTTATATACCAGTCAAATTGTTCAAAAATGGTAGTGGGGGTAAACAGAAATCTGGAGGTTTGTCTATGTTTCCCCAGATGTATGCACTTTTCCATAAGGAGAAAAACTGTTTACTTGGGCATGCGAGGTGGACCTCTTGTATGGACACGTGGTTTCAAGGAGGGAGCAAAAGTCACGTAGGCAAAGCCACCGTACATAACAATTGTCTCACTTCTAACGTCAGCAGTCGAAAAGAATTGTCGGACTCGAACGTGCCGAACGGACCCGTGTTCACGGATTCGTGTACACGGATCTGTAATCACGTATTCGTGGATCCGTGTACACGGATCCGTATTCGCAGCCCCGTGTAACACGGACCTGTGTTCACGGATCCGTATTCACGTGTTCGTGGATCCGTATTCACGTGTTCGTGGATCCGTATACACGGATCCACATTCACGGATTCGTATTCACAGATCCTTAAATTCGCACTACACGGTTCACGTACCACGTGTATTTACGTACACGTGAAACGGGGATCTCTAGTTGTTCGAGATTGGCGCGCGCGAGCGCCATGATGCCCACCGATCCCGGCGATCCAACAGCAAATCAGCGCACGTGCCGCGCAACCTCACCTGAACACGGTAAATCGGCGTCTGCCATCGAGGCTCGCGCAGGCGTTGAGCCAAGACCGTGATTGGCCAAACCCAGTCTCGATCCTTCTGGAATGTTCTCGAACGCTCAACCGGAATCACTGGTGCGTGACGAACTTCCAGGAGGATCGAGACAATAAAACTGAGTGAGAACCTCGATCAGCTCTCTATCTCAGTCAAGCGATCAGCTGTTAGCCATTGTCAGATTACACATTGCGTTTCATCAAGTTTATTCAATCATTTCATACATCTTACAGTTCATTATCACCGTTAAATTATTCAGTACAAGTGCAAATACATTTTATATTTATTGTAGATCCGATTCACTCAATTTAACCCGTTATACAGTCCACGTGCATACCTTTCCTTGATTCAAATTCATCCGTTACAACCATACATATCCATTCTGCTCAATTTTGTATTCCGTCTTTCATTCACTCACTCATCAACCCTCTCACTCTATCTATCACTCCATTCCATCAAAATCATTCTGGTCAATCAGAGACCATCCTTCACATTTTCTGTCACATTTTTTGGTCCTTCGAGCCGGATTCCCCACGTGCCTGGCACCTTCCTTCCAAGGATCTACAATTCAGAGCTTAGTGCAGTGGTGAATCTGTGATCTTCTGACAAGAAATCCAATCTGCGAATCAGCCGCATCTCATAATGGATCTCTCGGCCGATGATCTACTCCACAAACAGAAGAGAGTTGGAGGGAAAATCACCCGCATCGTGGACAATTTCAAAAAATCAATCGCACAAGCCAAGATGACTGAAAGCGACGTTGAAACCAGGCTTGAGCTCCTTGAAGACTACTGGACCCGGTTTCAAGAGAACCATGATCTGTTGACGTACCGTCACAAAGAAGCAATCAAGGACAGCGACTACGTCAAGAGTGACATGGCTGAAACCGTAGAGGAGGCTTATTTGACGCAGAAAAGCCGGCTTCGCGACTTGGTTAAAATATTTGGCAAAGGCAGCAACAGGACGACAGAACAGGGTCACGAGGAAGAGGCTTCAGGCTCCAGTTCATCCTCGCTCCCTCGTATGCCGCTACCGCATTTCAGCGGAGAATACGTAGACTGGCCCTCGTTCAAGGATCGCTTCCTTTCCATGATCGATCGAAAGAAAGGGATGACTGAGGTAGACAAGCTCCATTACTTGAAGGGCTGTCTGCAGGATCAGGCTGTAGACCTCATCAAGGACCTGCCAACCACCAACGAGAACTACCAAAAGGCGTGGAGCATTCTCATGGAGCACTACGAGAACAAACGCATTCTCGTTCGATCCTGCCTCGACAAGTTGGCAGCACTTCCCAAGATGAGAGAGAGCTCGGTGCGGGAAATGACCCATATCCAGAAGGGAGTCTCCACCGTCGTCAACACCATGGAAGGGCTAGGAAGACCTATCGATAAAACTGCTGACTGGTTTGTGCATTCAATAGTTCGTTTATTTGACCCTACCACTAGGGATAAGTGGGAGGAGAGCATTACCGTCAGCAATGATCCACCTTCCTACACAACACTGACGAACTTCTTGATAAGGCGGCTCCAGATGATGCAGGCTTCACCCAGCCCTTCATGCGCAGATTCAAGCCAAGCCAGACTCTCCAAAACTCGATCAGGTCCGAGTTTCAGCAAGGCGAAACCTGTAACAAGAATAGCAAGAAGCAATCATGCAGAAAGGAAACAGCAGCAGATTGTTTGTGTGATATGCTCTAAAGATCACTACCTCATGCATTGCTCGGCGTACAAGGAGAGCTCACCAGCAGAGCGAAAATCCCTTGTGGAAAAGCACCAGCTATGCAGGAACTGCCTTGGCAATCACACCACTGCTGCTTGCCCATCGAAGAAGGGCTGTTTCACTTGCAGAGAACGGCATCACACGACAATCCATGAGGCAATCAAAGACGTCTCCACTCCCGAAAGGACAACACATCACGCGCAGGATTGTTGCAACAAATCGGGTGATGTATTATTAGCCACTGCAATGATACATGTTTCAGATCGCTTCGGTCGACGCCAATCAGTCAGAGCGCTCATCGATCAAGGGTCTGAAATAACGATGATAAGCGAAGGGCTGGCTCAACGGCTACAATTACCTCGCACTGCTGCAACAGTGGACATCTTCGGAGTTGGAGGACAACAACTCGCGAAGGCTCGTGGCAGAGTGACGCTCGACATCTCGGCATCCAGAAAGGACGATCCAATCAAGGTCACAGCGGTGATCTTGTCCAAACTCTCGACGTACACTCACTGCAGAACCAGACTGAATCGAGAGTGGGTGCACTTGCAAGGGTTGCAGCTGGCTGATCCCTCACCAGGAAACGGGGTACCCATCGATGTGCTAATCGGTGCCGATGTCTACCCTGCAATCATAAAGGAGGGTATTAGAAAGGGAGCTTCGAACCAGCCAGTTGGACAACTCACCATCTTCGGTTGGATCATTACTGGGATGGCAGGAACATCGTCCAGCTCTATGCACGCTCAAGTGCATCAGACGACCATAGGGGATAGCCTGAGCTCACTCGTGCGTAGATTTTGGGAGCAGGAGGATCTCTCAGATGCAGCATCACCATGGACAGCAGAAGAGCAGGAGTGCGAAGACCATTACGCAGCCACACATTCACGCACACCAGAAGGTCGATACCAGGTGAGACTTCCCTTTAAAACTCACGTGGCTATCACTTCTCATTCAAGAGCAGCAGCTTGGCATTCGCTCAGAAGGATGGAGCTGCGGTTCATCAGGGACAAGGAATTCAAGAATCAGTACTGTGATTTCTTGACCCAATACAGCGAACTTGGTCACATGTCCCCGGCTGATGAACCATCAAGTGAGAACCAGACTCACTACCTTCCACATCACGGGGTCCTGAAACCAAGCAGCACAACAACCAAGTTGAGAGTGGTTTTTAACGGGTCCTGGTCCGAGCCCTCTCAATTATCACTCAACGATGCTCTCCACGTGGGTCCAAATTTGCTGCCTGCCCTCTCTGACGTCATCTTAAGATGGCGCAAACACCAGTATGTTGTGACAGCCGATGTCACTAAGATGTATCGTCAGATATTAGTACATCCGGATGATAGAGATATACAACGCATTCTCTGGAGACAATCTGAGAGTCAACCAGTACGTGAGTATCGATTGAATACCGTTACTTACGGACTCTCGTGTGCTCCATATTTAGCTGTCCGGACACTGCGTCAACTGGCGGAAGATGAAGGCTCGCAGTTCCCCAAAGGTGCACTGGCCATCAAAAGGGACACGTATGTCGATGACATCCTTACCGGAGCCGACACAATCACTGCACTGAAGGAGACTGCCGACCAACTTCAGCAGCTGTGCATGGCGGGCGGCTTCCCTCTCCAAAAGTGGGCTTCAAACGCAACCGATCTGCACCAGGTTACTCCAGAAGGGGTCGAGAGATCAGCTACGCAGTCGACATTGCTCGTAAACAAAGAGGAAGAGCAGAAAACATGGACAGACTGCACTCATACTGCCCTTGGACTCCATTGGTCACCCCACGCTGACGAATTCCAATACTCCATCGACAATGCCGCAGTCCAACCTCCAACCAAGCGCAGCATTGTCTCGAGAGCAGCTCAACTGTTTGATCCGCTGGGTTGGCTAACACCAGTCATAGCTCGTTCGAAAATAGCCATTCAATCGACATGGCTGTTGGGACTCGGATGGGACGATCCCCTTCCTCCTTCACTCGCTGATGACTGGACAGCATTTTGCGCGGAACTGAAGATTCTCGAGAAAGTGAGGGTACCACGACCTCTGTCTCGCAGCGCACATCCCACGCAGAGGGAGATGCATGGTTTTGCAGATGCCTCAGAACGGGCCTATGCAGCAGTCCTTTATCTGAGGACGAAAGAGGAAGATGGCAAGTGGAAGGTCACCCTCATTACAGCAAAAAGCAAGGTAGCACCATTAAAACAGGTGTCGTTACCACGCTTGGAACTCTGTGCAGCCCATCTCCTCGCACGACTGGCACAGAAAACCGCCACATCACTGGAATTCACCAACACCACAATGCACTTATGGTCAGATTCCACAGTCGCTCTCGGATGGATTCAGGCACATCCAAGCAGGTGGAAAACATATGTAGCAAACAGAGTGGCGGACATCCAACGTCGAGTTCCCGAGGCACAGTGGCACCATGTGGCTGGCGTTGAAAACCCAGCTGACTGCGCCTCTCGAGGGCTCTCTCCGTCTCAACTGCTGCATCTGACGCTGTGGTGGAATGGCCCCAAGTTCCTTCTGCACACTGAGCACTTCACTGCAGCGCAACCGGGTAATCATGACCCGCTGCCAGAAGAAAGAGCACCTACAGTTGCCATGGTCAATCCAGCCAGAAAGGATGTCGAGGAAAATGACATCTTGATGAGATTCTCGTCGTTTACAAAGCTGCTACGGGTCACGGCATGGTGTCAACGGTGGCTCAGAAGACGACGCAACACTTCATCAACCACAATCAGCTCCGACACTTCCAGTATTGGTCAGCCCTCAGCTCTATCAGCGGCAGAAATCAATGAGGCTGAGAAAACCTGGATCCAGATTGTCCAGAGGACCTATTTCAAGGAAGAAATAAAACAGTTAGCTGCTGGATCATGCATTCCTCCACGAAGCATGCTCGCACCTCTGTCAGCTGTAATTGACAGCAACGCACTGTTGAGAGTCGGAGGTCGTCTGAGCAAGGCCCATCTAAATCCTGATGAGGCTCACCCTATCATCCTTCCTCCTGAGTCCCCCTTTACCGAACTTTACATTGTTCACAGCCATCTCAGGACGTTGCATGGAGGAGTGCAAGCCACGCTGGGTGTCATACGCCAGAGGTTCTGGATTCCAAAGGGGCGGTCAAGGGTCAAAGCAGCGATCCACAGATGCGTCACTTGTCTGAGATGGCGGGCGGAACCAGGACGGCAGATGATGGGTCAATTGCCAGAGCACCGAGTCACTCCGGCTCGACCATTCCTTTCTACCGGAGTAGACTACGCAGGTCCAGTCTGGCTGCGGACGTCACCAGGGCGTGGTCACAAGGCAACCAAGGCCTTCTTCGCCGTCTTCATTTGTATGGTAACCAAGGCCGTACATCTTGAAGTGGTGTCCAGCTACTCATCCGAGGCGTTTCTGGCTGCTTTCCGGCGGTTCATCTCGCGGCGAGGTCACTGTGCACATTTGTACAGTGACTGTGGAACCAATTTCCTGGGAGCAGACCGGGAACTACGCCGCCTCTTCACCGCCAGCAGCCATGAAAATAGAAACATGAGAGATGAGCTGAGCAACCTACGGACACAGTGGCACTTCAACCCACCAGCTGCGCCTCACTTCGGTGGATTGTGGGAGGCCGCAGTCAAATCAACGAAGCATCATCTGCGGCGAACAGTAGGAGAGGCTCGGCTTACGTATGAGGAGATGGCCACTCTTCTCTCTCAAATCGAAGCCTGCCTCAATTCAAGGCCTCTTGTTGCCCTTTCTGATGACCCTTCAGATTTGACCGCATTAACTCCAGGGCATTTTCTTGTAGGCACCGCCTTGAACGCTCTCCCGGAACCGTCACTGCTGGACCAGGAGGTCAATCGGCTCACTCGATGGCAGCTGGTAACCCAAATGAGAGATCAATTTTGGTTGAGATGGCAACGCGAGTACTTGCATGGACTCACCACTCGATCAAAATGGCGTCGTCCGCAGGAAAACATAATGCCTGGCCGTTTGTGCATCATCGCCGGAGAAACAACGCCACCCTCTCAATGGCCACTTGCTCGGGTGAAGGAAGTGCATCCAGGAAGCGATGGGAAAGTCCGTGTAGTGAAAGCAGTCACTGCAACCTCCGAGTTCGTAAGACCGATCCACAAACTAGTTGTATTACCGATTAACGCGAACGATCGATGATCGCATCGATTCACCATACCACGCGGACGACTCATTCACTTCACTGATCAAGTACAACTGCGTAGTACGCTCACGATTCACTACGCGCAAGCGCGGTTCATTCATAACGCCGGCCGTGACGTCACGAATAACCTCTCTCGCGATCATTTCATGTACTCACTTCTTGTTCGCAACAAAGTTCTTCTGTCCAATGCTTCACTGTATAATTCATCAATTGCACTGTATCACAAATAATATGTATCACTTCACGTTACCATTATACACACGCGGAAATTCGACAAGTCGAGGCGGGCGGCATGTTCGAGATTGGCGCGCGCGAGCGCCATGATGCCCACCGATCCCGGCGATCCAACAGCAAATCAGCGCACGTGCCGCGCAACCTCACCTGAACACGGTAAATCGGCGTCTGCCATCGAGGCTCGCGCAGGCGTTGAGCCAAGACCGTGATTGGCCAAACCCAGTCTCGATCCTTCTGGAATGTTCTCGAACGCTCAACCGGAATCACTGGTGCGTGACGAACTTCCAGGAGGATCGAGACAATAAAACTGAGTGAGAACCTCGATCAGCTCTCTATCTCAGTCAAGCGATCAGCTGTTAGCCATTGTCAGATTACACATTGCGTTTCATCAAGTTTATTCAATCATTTCATACATCTTACAGTTCATTATCACCGTTAAATTATTCAGTACAAGTGCAAATACATTTTATATTTATTGTAGATCCGATTCACTCAATTTAACCCGTTATACAGTCCACGTGCATACCTTTCCTTGATTCAAATTCATCCGTTACAACCATACATATCCATTCTACTCAATTTTGTATTCCGTCTTTCATTCACTCACTCATCAACCCTCTCACTCTATCTATCACTCCATTCCATCAAAATCATTCTGGTCAATCAGAGACCATCCTTCACATTTTCTGTCACACTAGTCCTCACCGATTTCGATGACTTTGAAATGTGTTATAAATTCGATGTTTTAAATATCTTTTTCCTATGAAATAAAGCTCATCGAAATCGGCGAGGAGATCGATTTACAATTACAAGTTCTTACAATTATCTCGTAAACTAAAGCCGATCGATAAAAACTGTAAAGGGAAATGTTGTTCAGAATGACGGTATTGACAACATATCCAAGGCTTATCGACATTGGCAAGGATTCACATCATCGAGAAACTTTTGTTCGTTGCGACATCGCGGCGCGCCACCGACACTCGGCTGCCGGCGCGCCGGGCTGCACGCGTCTAGCTCGCGCTCTCATTGGTTCGTGTTTTTCGTTAATAACTCGTTAACGAAGCCGCGGACGACATTTTTTCAAAGGAAAATGTCGCTTGAAATGATCTCAGGAACCTCCCATTTTCGGGTCCAGGGGGAATTTTGAGACACCCTGTATACAGGGTGAATTCGATAAAGCAGGACACCTAAATATCTCCGTTACTTTTCGTTGTACAAAAAAACTTCGTAGTGCAAAGTTACACTGTTTGAAGGGCCACATATAACGGTGCAAGGGAAAAAAATGTCAAGGTCATTTTTATGAGATTTCAAGGTTATCGATGTTTTTTAAATGGAATGATATATTTTCATTAACGTAATGTTGTAGCTGACAAAATAACGAATTCATGCATGTAACACAATATGACGGTAAAAAGATAACGGTCTATCGTATATCTGGTTAGGCGTGCAAATTCTAGCTCTGTGTTTACACACTACTTAGTGGTACAAAAATTTGGTCATTTTGCCTGTGTTATACATTGGACGATTCGTCCCTGTACCCTTTTTTATTTTTTGAAAGCGAGGTGCGAATTTGTTAACTAAACGTCGATTTATTGAAGTTTTTTCTTCATAATTCTCAATCAGCGTTGAATTGGTTCGGTGCGAGGTCTATCCTTGGCTGTGTTTATCATTATCGGTTTGACGTATCAGTGCTCACAGACATACCAACACTCTTCACCATATACTGTACGGCGGTTCGCAACTTGGAGTGTTTAACTGGTAATCTGGTTACCATCACGTATTGAGTAAAAATGTCTCAAGCTAAAAAACTGTTATGCAAAGGATGTGGGACAGCGGTATCCAAGCCTGTCACGTGCATATCGTGTGAAGTTGTTTCGCATTCTGCTTGTGTTCACCGAACTCAGCATCCATTCTTGAAAGGAAGACTCTTAAATTGTGGGGATGATCTGACACCCACTGACACCGCCTCGCTTACATCGCCAACTCTCTACACTGTATCATCGAATGTTGATTTACTTAAGAAGATCGAAGAAATGCTCGATGCTAAATTCTCAAAACTAGAAAATGAGCTGATGGTTTTTCAATCGAATCTTGAGCTTCTGAACAACTCTCTCACTGATCTAAATGATAGAGTTTCTAAATTGGAAACAAATCACTCTGAAGAGGGCATATTGGCAGAGCTAGCGGAAAGAAATAGAAGATCGCACAACATTATTCTGTTTAATCTGACTGATACTGACGCCGCCTCAGACATTAATGCAGTTAACAGTTTATTACGTGAGACCGATGTCACCGAAGCCATTAACAATTATTCCATAAAAAGACTGGGGAAAAAGAATTCCAGTAAACCTCGTCCTCTATGTATCTCCTTCAAGTCTCCGAGCATACCGATTAAAATTCTGAAAAACAAAAGTGGATACTCTGGTTCGGCTAAAATATCAAATGACTCTACAGTGAAGCAGCGTTCGTTTTTAAATGATTTGCGTGTGAAGTTACGTGATATGAACGATCAAAACAAAACTATAAGATATGTCAACGGTACTCCGAAGATCGTTACGATAAACCGTCAACAATCAAAAAACTAGCCCAGAACTTGTCTATATATTATCAGAATGTCAGAGGTTTACGCACGAAATTGAATGATTTGCAGCAAGAGGTCGCCTGTTCTTCACTTCAATCTGACGTCATTATTCTAACGGAAACCTGGCTTACCGATAGTTTTACTGACAGCGAGTTGGGCTTGAATAACTACACCATTTATCGATGCGACCGATCGAAACAAACCAGCTCATATCTTAGAGGTGGCGGCGTTCTTATAGCGATTCGTAACACCTTACGTAGTAGTAGCACTATAAATACCATTTTAAATGTTGAACATCTATTTGTTGAAGTTACAACAGAAGCTCTTCCCCTAATAATTGGAGTAGTTTATCTTCCTCCGTTGAGTAGTGATACCTTATATAGTGCTCACTGTTCAGCTATTTCCGACATTCTTGACAAACATCTGAACTGTAATTATATTATTTGTGGCGATTATAACCTTCCTCATATCACATGGTCCGGCCCCAACTCATTTCCCGCGAATCCAAATGTTTCCTCCAATGAAATTGCATCTGCTGCAATTCTCTCCTCTACTTTTAACTTTTATAATGGATCCCAATGCAACTCTGTATTAAATTCGCTCGGCAATACTTTAGATTTAATCTTTTCAAATATCTCCACGTCTTATGTTATGAACTCCACTGAGTCTATTGTAAAGTGCGATAGTTACCATCCCGCTCTCCACATAACGATTAATGATCAAAACATAAGTAATACTCGGTATACCACTTACACTTATTACAATTTTAAACAAGGTGACTACAATAGCATTAATAATTACCTAAATCATATTGAATGGGATATTTTGTTTGCAAATACTAATGTAGACGATTCCACAAAAATTTTGTATGACCACCTTTATTATGCGATCGAGAACTTTGTTCCAAAAATGTACAATAACCCTTCATCTTTTCCCAAATGGTTTTCACATACCTTAATTGGATTAGTTCGAAAGAAGAAACAGGCTCATAAAGTCTTTAAAAGGAGTAATCAACTATGTGACTACTTGACTTTTGTCAAATTGCGAGCTGAGTGTAAGAGAATTACAAAACGTTGCTATTCTTTGTACGTGCGTAAAACCGAACTATCTGTTCAAAACAATGTCAAATCCTTTTGGACTTATGTTAATTCTAAACGAAAAGCGCCAGTCTTACCAAACAAAATGCTTTATAAAGGAAATGTAGCAATAAGTGACGACAAAATTGCGAATTTGTTCGGTTCGTTTTTTGGATCAGTCTATCGAAATGTCACTACGGATTATAAAATCCTTGAAAATGGTTGTAACCCCTGTTTTTCTGACCTCGATATTGACATTAGCGATATTTATACTAAATTAATTGAACTCGATGTCAATAAAGGAGCTGGCATAGATGGCATTCCTCCCTTGTTTTTCAGAATGTGCAGCTTTATCTTGTCACGGCCACTTTGGATAATTTTCAATAAATCTTTAAAATCAGGTATATTCCCTACACTTTGGAAAACCAGTCTGGTTACACCCATTTTCAAAAAAGGCGACAAATCTAATATTGAAAATTTCAGACCTATAAACATCAGTAGCGTTATGCCTAAGATCCTCGAAGATATTGTCACAAATAAGTTATACAGTACTGTTTCTCTCTCTATACGTGAACAACAGCATGGTTTCGTAAACAAGCGATCGACAACCACTAACCTAGCTGAGTATTTCAACTTTGTCTCATCTTCTTTGGATGCTAACCTACAGGTTGACACAATTTTTACAGATTTTCAAAAAGCTTTTGATACAGTAAATCATTCCCTTTTAATCGAGGAGCTTGCAGCATTTGGCTGTAAGGGAAATCTATTGGCATGGCTTGAACGTTACCTCACTAACCGTCTTCAAATTGTGCGTATACGCAGTTGCTTATCATCTCCGATACATGTTCTATCAGGTGTACCACAAGACTCCCATCTTGGTCCGCTACTATTTATAATTTTTATCAATGATTTGTCTACTATTTTTCAATTTTGTAAGTACCTACTATTCGCAGACGATTTAAAAATCTTCAATATCATCTCTTCCTACGATGATGCTTCCAGATTACAGGAAGACCTAAATCGTTTTAGTGAGTGGTGTCGCAAGAATGGTATGGAACTCAATGTTGATAAATGCCATGTTATGCGGTCTTCCCGTCGCTCTGTACCATTCATATATCCTTACCGTCTCAATGACTGTATTGTCTCCTCAATAAGTGAGGTAAAGGATTTAGGTATTCATTTCTCCTCAACCTTGAACTTTTCCAAACATATTCATAATATTGTTAATTCCGCCTCAAGAACACTCGGGTTTATACTGCGATTTTCTACTGATTTTCACTCATTACACACAATTAGATTACTATATATTACCCTTGTCCGTCCCCATTTGGAATATGCTTCAGTTATATGGTCTTCGAATAGCTTAAATTACGAAATCATGCTTGAGAGAGTGCAGTATAAATTTCTTAGGTTTTGTTCTTATAAGATTAATAATCCTATGTCTATCTTTGATCACGATTACTCCACAATATTAAACATAGTCAACCTGGAAACATTGTCTGCTCGCAGGAGAGTATCCGACCAGAGCTTTATTTTTAATTTAATTAATAATCATATAGATTGTCCCTCTCTCCTTATGCAAATCAATTTTTACGCACCGGAACGTTCTTTGAGATCTCGAGCAGGTTTTCAAACCCTTAAAGCCAGATCTACCTATGGATTAATCAATCCAATAAATCGCATTATCGCAGACTCTAACACTCTGTATAATCGTATAGATTTTTTCACTGAGTCTTTGCACATGTTTAAAAGAAAACTGCTCAGAATTATAGGATAATCCCATATAATTAGTATCATAAGTTATTGTGTATGTCCCTTCTATGTTACTATACGAGTAGTCCGTTTTTTGTCGTCCATTGTAAACACTTATGTAAGAGGGCTTCGGTCCGTTAATAATAATAATAATAATAATAATAATAATGACCTTCAAATGCCCTTCTACCCAGAAAAATGGTATAAATAAAATTCAACGTGTAAGATTCATTTGATGTATTTCTGTTACGCCAAATGTTTAAAAATATTCCCTTGAGCTGCTATACATTCAAATGTATCACAATACACAACATAATAACAGATTCGGCGTCGACAGGAGGACAATTATGATATACCTTCACCTATACGTTCGTACAGAATCGTGTTTATCCACTACTAATTACTCAAAAGACCTTCTTGCTATCAGATTTCCACAGTTTCTAAGATTTCTCGATCAGTTTATCGATGAACGTTTCACAATGCGTTACTCGAAGAAAGATAAGATTGATATGATTTTCATTTATGGAGAAAGTCGACAGTGTTTAAGAGAAGCCGTGCAGTTGTACAAGGACCGATTTCCTAATCGTAATTGTCCATCAGTTTCCGTTTACTCCAATTTGTTAAATAAATTCCGTGAAACTGGTAGTGTCGAAAATAAAGAACGTACAAAGGTGAGGACTGTAAGGAATGAACCAAACACAATGTTCTGGCAGCAGTGAATACAAACCCTCATGCTAGTACGAGGCAAATCGCACGAGGAAGTGGCATTAGTCAAAAATGTGTAGTGCAAATACTCCAGGAACACAAATTTCACTCCTTTCACCTATCAATTCATCAAGAACTTCATGGTAGAGACTTTGTAAATCGTGTAAACTTTTGCCAGTGGGGATTGAGACAATTGATAAACGATGGAGCATTTTTTAATAATGTATTATTTACTGATGAAGCTTCGTTTACAAATCACGGGCAAATAAATTTAAAAAACCTGCATTATTGGTCATCTGAAAATCCGCGGTGGTTACGGACAGTCGACAAACAAAGAATTTTAGATAACCAAATAATTGGGCCTCAACTACCGGAACATTAAATGCAAAAAAATACATTGCATTTTTACGAGGATCGTTACCAATTCTCCTGGAAAATACACCCTTGAACATTCGTGAAAATATGTGGTATCAACATGACGGATTTCCGGCTCATTCTTCCCGTGTCGTAACACAATTCTTAAATAATAAGTTTCCAAATCGTTGGATTGGACGTAACGGATCCGTATTATGGCCAGCTCGCTCACCAGACCTTACACCCCTTGATTTTTATCTATGGGGAAAACTGAAAGACGATGTTTATAGTGAACCATCAACGACTATAGACGACATGAAAGAAAGAATCGTCCAGGCTTGTGCATCGATTTCCTCAGAAATGAATTACGCAGCAGTACGTTCTGTAACTTCACGGCTGAATGAATGTATAGCAGCTCAAGGGAATATTTTTGAACATTTGGCGTAACAGAAATACATGAAATGAATCTTACACGTTGAATTTTATTTATACCATTTTTCTCGGTTGAAGGTCATATTGTGTTACATGCATGAATTCGTTATTTTGTCAGCTACAACATTACGTTAACGAAAATATATCATTCCATTTAAAAAACATCGATAACCTTGAAATCTCATAAAAATGACCTTGAAATTTTTTTTCCCTTACACCGTTATACGTGGCCCTTCAAACAGTGTAAATTTGTCCTACGAAGTTTTTTTGTACAACGAAAAGTAACGGAGATATTTAGGTGTCCTGCTTTATCGAATTCACCCTGTATAATAATATTTTCATATGTACTGTAACGTTGTCCTTTTTCGCGCGGGTTTCTGGCCGGCGAAAACGATCAACATCCGAGAATTTATAGCCGCTGAGGACGGGTTGTGCGCGGCCGCGCGGACACGGTCCTTTCGGTACAAAGGTGACTAACGAGAAGATTCGAGAGAGAGCACTAATAATTGTTCGGGCGCCAGGTACACGGAAGTACCACACTAACAGACACCAAGGTCTCGTGTTCGAGGAAGTCGAACACGAGCTTCGAATCTTCTCGCGCTCACTGACAGAATTCTACGACACGAACGGCCAGGAGTTCGGACTCAGGGAATAACGGGGACAGCCCTCGCGGCAGGACGGATCTCGCAGGTCGGAAATAATATCGAGAATTTAGGGCTCTAACGAATTTATTCATAGTCAAGAAATAAATTACATAGGAGCGGCCACGTGGCCGCGACCCGGGAGCCCGCGCTCCTTGTACACTTTGGCGATAGTTGTTCGATCGCGGAACGCGTTAGTCGATATTTTCACGCGATTTAAGATACGGTACGGCGGTACAATGCAAGTCTCACGAGAGACGAGAATTCGCGTGACGCAGATGAACGGCGCAGTTTCGACGGACTGTCGCGAGATTGACGAGCGCGATCTACACCGATTTACCGGACTCGCTAATTCCGAAATTATCCTTTTCCCGACGCGGCTCCTTAAGGAAGACTTCCGACTATTCGAAGGGGGAGACTGCTCTACCGGACTCAAAACGTTCTTTGAAAGAACGCGAGTATAAAGCACGAGGCCCAAATGCCTCGGCTAACACCAATGGATCGAGGACGACACGCTCTCGTCTCGTCCTCGCACTAAATCCCGAGCCAACACTAAGTTCCGAACCGAGGATCACTGAATCGACTTACCGTGGTCGGCTACGCTCGCTGGATTTCCTTGGAAAGGCCGAAACCTTCGCCTTCGGTTCCGAACTCGCGGTACACGGCAATTATGACGCGGAAATAAAACCACCCGCGATGCGTACTAACTTTGGATTAGGCGGAATTCGTAAGTAAGTCAGCGAGACTTCGGAAGTAGAGGTAGCTCATTCGACAATCGGCGCGACAGTGATCCGCGGATCCTTATCGATGGAACGCGTCGATTCTCGGTCTCCCCACTCCTTTCGTCCTACCGAAATTCCCTATGGGCGCACCCGCAACGCAACTATTTCTAGCCGCAGGATCGGACTCTCGGAACAGGTCGTCGGGCCCCCGACCTTCCAAACACCAAGTAACGGCCGTCGTTGACGACCGGGGAGGAGAAATCCTCCCAGGCGCTCCGGCGCACCACCCACGCCGGGGTCAATTGTAGGCAGGGTGAGACGACGGTGGGACCACCAACATGCTCGAACTTGACGCATTCATGACCCCATCGTCCCACGTCGTCGCCTCCGGGTTTGCTGGCCCGTGTATGCAGGTGACTCCTTTTGAGCTCCTCCAGCTGAAGGATATTTTGGCCAATCGTTTGTCCTTCGGTCGATCCTTGGTTGCGGGGCGCCTTACGGTAATTGTCGCTCCCTAGGCACGTTCCTGAAAGTAGCCACTCTCGGCGCGTGCCATAGATGGCATTAGGAGCGATCTTCGAACCGAACATCTTCCTTAAGGAGTGCTCAAAATTGCGGGTGGTTTTCGCAATCGCTAACGGTCGGTCCGGTCCACTCCCGATACGGCTATTTGACCGTTTCTCAAACGGAGAAGTGACGTCGCAGGCTTGCAACGTCACAGTACATCAGTAAAGATTTAATAAAGTACGATGTTATAGCGCCAACTGTCTATTGGTCGACTGTGCCAACTCGCGTCTAGGTCGCGATCTGATTGGTCCGTGTTTTTAGTTAATAACTCCTAAACAAAGCCGCGGATAACATTTTTGCATAGGAAAATGTCGCTTTAAATGACGTCAGGAACCTTCCATTTCCGTCTGTTGAAGGAATTTTGGGACACCCTGGAAATTATATGTAAATTCTTTTTATCCCGGTATAAGCTTTACTTCTGTCCAGGTACTAGTTTAGATTGGATTTAATATGTCCAACTGTACGTTTGAATTGTTCTTGTTAATACAGTTAAGATATTAATCTAAACAATGATTTTGGGATTTTAAATTACTTTACAAAATCTGAATTTCATGTTAAAACTCTTAAAAAGTTATTATTGTTTATCTAAACTCTAAACTGATAAAATGAATGGTAGCAAAAAATGTTGTCCAGGCATAGGACATGTCACCTTATGTAGATTCTCGATATATTTGACGGGATGAAAATATAATATATATAAAATCAGTTTAATAATTCAAAAACTTTGCCATCATTTTTTAAGAGAACGATTGAATTTTGTAAAATGGTTCTTGTTGCATTTTTAATCCGTGTAACGAATAGAATACAACGCATTAAAAAATTTGACGAAATTCAAGGTCAAAAGTTCGATACAGGTAATTTACACATGTCAAAATATTGCCTATGAAGCTAAGAAACTTATGAAAGTATCTAAATGATACGAAATTAATCTGACGTATATATTTCAGAATTTATTTATGAAGGTACGTAAGATAATTTAAGTTTTCTGCCAGCTAGGAGATCCTGCCACCACCTGGCGGACTGTTTCAATGTTCGTTGTCTCTTCGGATCATTGAAATCGACCAATATGATACCGAATCGTTCGCTGCAATAATAAATATTACCATCAACAATGCATATAAATGTTTCAATTTCAGATAGCCTATAAATCTGACCAAAGTTAGGGTGGCCCAATAACTTTAACTACCTCGAATATTGTGATTATTTGCTATAATAATAAATAATGATATATACAAAATTATTAATAATATGATTAACCTAAAAATAATTAATTTAATGCTCATAAAATCGTTTTTCTCGAATATCTTTGTGTATGTTTAATCCATTAGGGGCACAATTTTCTGTTATCCGAGCGAGCTCAAACTTTACACAGATTTTTTTTTAATTGTTTGGAATAACTCTAGGGGTGCCATCAAAGAAATTTTGAAAAATATTTTTGATAAGAGTAAAGGTCGTCGCTCACTAGAACGCACCGGCGCCCACCCGGCACCGCGCGGCCTCAGCTGTTTTGGATTTCTTCTATGTATTTTAAATGGATGTGCGCACATCCATTTAAAATACATAGAAGAAATCCAAAACAGCTGAGGCCGCGCGGTGCCGGGTGGGCGCCGGTGCGTTCTAGTGAGCGACGACCTTAAATAAGAGCCACCCTACTGTATATTCTAAGTGAGAAACAAACCTGTATCCTCTTTCCCATTCGAAATTATCTAGAAGTGACCATAAATAGTATCCTCGAATGTTAATGCCATCTACGTGTATGGCTAGAAGCATTTCTCTCAAATAAGCACCATAGTAATCGATTCGGTCAGTATCGTTGACGGTTCCAAAATCGGAGAATCCATTTTCAACAACGTATATCGGCGGATTGCCATATTTCAACGACAATTCGCGAAGAACGCTCCGGAAGCCTTCGGGTACCACCTAAAGGAAACATAACAGTAAACTTGTTTAATATTTGCATTACATTTCATAAAAAACTGTTTTCAATAAGATTTTAAGAAACTTTTAAACTTTAATATTTGTAGCACGACAACAATCAAATCAGAAACCACGAAGATTCTTTAAATTGCAATTACTTTGTTAAATAAAATAGAAGCTAAACACCGAAGATATGTAACATTTTTTTTCCTGCTATCAATAGATAACTAATAAAATGTAAGTTGAAATGTATAGTACAGTAAATCCAAAAAAAACTGAACTATACCTGCGGAAATAAAAAATTTATAACTTTTTTAAACATAATCCTGTAGATTTGGACGAGAAAATGTCGAAAATCCAAGTTCTAATAATTATGGGTGTGTCAAATTGAGTAATTTTAAGCGTTTTTGATAAGTAAGAGCGCCGCTATGTTGGTATGTAGCAAGCGCTGCGCTCAACGTAGCAAGCTCGTCTCACGAGTGATGTCGATAACGTAGATTTGCAAGCGCAGTTTGCTTCACAGGAACCTAATCCTAACCAATCTTCTTCCGGATCCGCTCATTGGACGTTGTCTGAGTAGGTACAACATGGCGGCGCCCTTTCCTGTCAAAATCGCTGAACTTTAAACTTTAAACACGCATAACTTTTCAACTAGTTAATTCCTAACATTAATATTTGGATTTTCGGCATTTTCTCGCCAAAATTTACTGGGTTACGTAAAAAAAGTTAAAAATTTGTGGTTTACAAAGGTGAAATTTAACCCAAAATAGTATTGGCACACTTATTAAAGGAAAATAACTTCTTAATATTGAACCGTAGTACAACTATTATGATTCACAGTAGGTCTATTGATCGGAATGAAAAGTTTTAACAGTCTACGCACGTGTTAACTACGATTGTAATCATCTTTTAAGGGTGTAGATCTCGATTTGACCTCGAAATTAGTTTCAGCTCCATCCAGTGGGGGAGCTGGGTACATTTTCTACAGTCACTGCATTAGTAAATGTTGCTGGTAGACACATATGTATACAAGGTGTTTACCTACAGGTGGGAGAAAATTTAAGGGGTGGTTCTCGACGTAATATAAGACGAAAATGAAGAATAAAAAAATTGTGATTTCGGCCTCGTTATTAAGTTATTAACAGTTAAAAATCTGCCCAAAAAGCGGCAACTTTCCAACAGCGGTGCACGTTGCGTACGTCACAGAGGGGCGCGACAGTCTCGTATCAAGTGACAAACGCATGTATACCTTGGTTCTCATTTGGGGCCCCAGCGAGGTGAAAATGTTTAAAAAATCGTTGGACGACATTGAACCTACCTACTCCTTAAAATCCACAAGGGCATTTCTAATATCCGCCCTATGAAATTATAGAGTAGAAGGGGTCAATGCCCTTTCACTTTTAAATTCTTCTCACACATATCCACAAACCCTTATCCTGCACTATAATTGTTCATAACACCGTACTTATTAAACTGGAATAAACGCTCCAGCACTATTTACGATATCATACACATGCACTACGAGTTTACAGAGAGTACAAGTTTACTGAGGGAAATGAGGAGAATGTAAAGAACTGGTAATCCTTTAATGTTGAAACACTGCACTTTATGGAACTTGATTTACCTCGCGAGACTTGTTCACAGACGGAACGGACATCTTGAGGTCGTATGTGATTTCTGCGAACGGAAATCTTCGACGCGTGCGAGAAGAATCGTTCGTACAAGCTAGCATCCGTATGCATACTGATTGAAGACACCGCTGTTGGAAAGTTGCCGCTTTTTGGGCAGATTTTTAACTGTTAATAATTTAATAACGAGGCCGAAATCGCAATTTTTTTATTCTTCATTTTCGTCTTATATTATCGTCGAGAACCACCCCTTAAATTTTCTCCCACCTGTAGGTAAACACCCTGTATGTACACGAGGATTGCAAGGGTCCGGCTCTCGACGAATGTCCTCTCTCTAATGCACATTCTGGGCCCATACGTAGTCACAATCGCTAGATAAAAGATCAATCTAGCGCGGAAGTATCCTAAGGTGGCCTATTTTTGCGTTTTCGAGGCGTAATTTGCAATATTCGGCAGCATGGTGTCTATCCGAGAAGCTCTGTCTAGTGACCTGACGTTTGAGCATGAAGCTCAATTTACCGGCAATATCTTTTTTTTTTCGTCCTCTGTTTTACCGATACAGTGACTCAATGATCAGAAACAGACATCAGCGCTCGTAGCGCTGGAACTGTAATTTCACAGAACCCTCTCTTTCTACACGAAGATTGCAAGGGTCCGGCTCGCACCGTTTGTCCTCTCGCTAATTATTATTATTATTATTATTATTATTATTATTATTATATACGGACCGAGGTCCTTTTGTACATATGTATACAGTTTTTACCGTATAACTGATAAAAACAAAAAAAAAGACATAACAAAAGAAAGTCTTAACCTAAACTCTTAACCTAAGTCTTAACTAAAATTAACATAAAAATGGACCGCGCGAAAATAAAGAAATACAAATATAATTAACAAATAGTATTGCGCAATTTTGCTTTGAATGCCTGTAACGTGCCATTGAAAAAATCGATATTGTTGTAAAATATGTTAGAGTTAGCAATAATGCGATTTAATGGATTTATTGTTCCATATGAGGATTTGGATTTCATCGTTTGAAATCCTGCTCTCGTTCTCAACACACGTTCAAGTACGTAGAAGTTGATTTGCCTCAGGAGTGCGGGACAATCTATATTATTATTAATCAAATTGAAGATAAAGCTCTGGTCGTAAACTGTTCTACGATCAGACAATGTTTCAAGGTTGACTGTGTGAAATATTATAGAGTAATTGTGATCAAATAATGACATTGGGTTGTTTGTCTTGTATGCACAAAACCTGAGGAATTT